>JAIUJO010000089.1:615000-1120000 GCA_023846275.1 Vanilla planifolia
GGTGCAAATTTCATAATGTATTAGTTCCAACTATCTATCTATGATGCATCTGAACCATATTACTGTTCCTTTCCTTTGAATTCTTGTTTAAGATATGCAGGCACTTAAATCACATATATTTCCGTCTTTTCAAAGGTGTAATTCATGAAAAATTATAGTATTTATTACTATATCGTATTGTGCACTACTTCTCAAAAAGTGCATTTGGCAGTACCCAAGCCATTTTAATTAAATATGCTTCATATTTAGGTATAATTGAAATCAATTGCATCAAATGCAAGAGCATTAGTTTGATAGCCTAAATTATTTAGTTATAAAATGCATTTGCGTTTGTGTATTTAATGTTGATTGTAAACTTTACAAATCCAACACTATGAAATCATTATATTTTGATGCATCTCAAAAAAATATCATGTGGCTAAGAGCAAGATTTGAAACTTGGGCAAACCATTGAGAAAATCTTGAAATGAGATATCTGCTAGTACATTATTTGTGATTTTTTGAAGTCTTTTAAATTTTTGTAATAAATT
Organism: Vanilla planifolia; assembly: GCA_023846275.1. Lineage (NCBI taxonomy): Eukaryota > Viridiplantae > Streptophyta > Magnoliopsida > Asparagales > Orchidaceae > Vanilla > Vanilla planifolia. The sequence goes on from JAIUJO010000089.1 coordinate 615,531, forward strand.
TTTAAAAAGAAAATTAAAACAATATTTTATATAATCCTCTTTATTATTATAAAAAGAATAAGCTTACACTCCCCAATGCTTTTTAGCTATGCTCTACGCATGAGGAGGTCTGAGAAAAAAAGAACTTTGGAGAAAAGAAGAAGATAATAGCTTATGCTTGGGTCTAGATGGTTGTAATAACCAAAGCTTCACCTAAGAAAGTCACAGTAGAAACTACTTCAATTTGGGAAAAGAATTTCATAAAAGAGCTCATAACTTGAATTGCATAAAAAGGACTATTGAAAGTATACTTTTGACTGAGATTTTCCTCCTTTGGAATGTTGTTAAATTTTCTATTGCGCTGCTTGAGCGATGGTTTTGAAGCAACCAAATAGTGGGTTGAATTTGTAGTGTTCTTAAGAAAGCCTATGTCACAAACCATACAATAGGCTTAATCGCAAAATATAACATGCAAAAATATACCATACGATATGAGAGAATCACCTTTACAATCGTTGGCACCTGAATTATGGACAATGTTACAATGATATATGATATGATCAACCCTATTGTCATTAGTAGCAAAATTATGAGCCACGGTACGACAAGGGCATTATAATCATAACTAGAAGATACTTATTATATAAAAAATATATAGTTTAGAAAAATAATAAAAAAAGAAAACTTAAAATAATGTTTAAGAATTTCAAAAATCTTATGAATAAAATAGAAATAATTACTAACAGCATGTAATAAAAATTATAAAAAAAGAAAAGATAAAAAAATGAAAAGGCAATAAAAGTGACATAAAGGAGTCATCATATGAACAAACTGAAACAATAATATATGTTAGTTAATTTGTGAAATTATTTTAAAATATTATTTTGTATTGTGATGTACTGTGATATGAGTATACTACATAACATATATTTATCTATACATATGTTTTGATTTATATCACAACATACTATAATTATATACACACAGATATGGCAATAAAAAAGTAAAATAAAAAATAGAAATATATGATAGAAAAAGAAATTAAAAGAGAGAGAGAATGATTGACTAAATAAATCTAGAACACGAAAATGATGAAATAAGAATGTGGTGATTTATCTATGACCCCATATCGCGATTATTTGATATGAGAGAATCAACTTTTGTATTGTTGGTACCTAAGTTATGAGATACCAAAAAACAAAAAACCCTCCGCCACAAATAGAGGATTCTAAACAATGCTTGCAATGGTACAATGGTATATGATACAATCACCCTATTGTTTATTGTAGCTAAATTGTGAGCCATAGCACGACAAGTACAGCACCATGTTTCTACCAAAAAGTAGACAATGTGAGCAATGGCTCCATAATAAATTATCTGATATGGAATCCTGGGTGAGGATAGCGATGATATGAAAAAATTAAAATCTTAAAAATATAAGTAAAAAATTTTAAAAATAAAATAAAAAGAATACAAATATGAGAACAAGAAAAAAATAATATATGATATTAATATTATATGACAATTATATGTATTATGAGCATATAAATGATGATTCAGCATTTTATATCTTTTATTGATAGCATATATTATTCTTAATTATTGCTCCATCTTTATTTAACCACACATCCATATTATTTTATCTTCTTGCAATTAGTAGTTTACAAATTAAGTATATTACGCTTGTTTATTTATATTATAAGCCAAGACACATGCATATACAAAGCTAAGGGTTCTTAAAGTATAACTTAAGATTTTGAATTAAATAGCATATTATTTTTTAAACTTTGTGAAAGACATTAAATGTGAAGACAATTGTTATACTTAGTTGAAAAAAAATACATTTATATACTTTTCAACTTATCTTTCATTTGATAGCTTCAGATCAAGGTTGTTGCTTTCTATGCTATTATTTTATCTTAAGATATTATATTGGATATTTGATGCTTTTCATCACCTCCACTCAACTTTGGAATTATGTCCTTTAGATTTGTCACATGCTCTCTTTATTGTACGATATTATGATATTATTGGTATATTTTAATATTAAGCCAAATGGGGAGTGACATTTTGACCCTCAAAAGTGCTAATACCATAAATGTGAACTTTAGGAGTGCATGGATACTGTTGGCTTACCAACAGCTCTTTTCCACCTGCACCAAATTGGATGCTGGCAGAAAGGCAAACCATGTTACTGCTTTTAAGGGAAGCCACTTGTAAGCCAGCACCATCTGTGAAAAAACAAAATTGGACACAAAAATTCATCACAAAGGAAACCAAGCAAGGACAAAAGCACCGATTAAAACAACACAAAAATACTCTACAATAGTGCAAAACAATTCACAAATAAAATTGCTTCAAAGCATAACTAGTTCAACAGAAACCCAATCAGATGAATAGAACACATACCAATGGCATCCTCAAGCACATCAATAATGACAAAATATTCAATATCTAAACAGAGTATAAAACACCTCAAGATGAGAACGATTATGCACAAATTGATTCACTCTTTACCCAAATTACAAATTGACAGGAAATTAAATTTAGTCCATCCATAAGTAAACATAGCTCCACCAGCAAATACAGTTAATGGAATCCAAAACAAAACCTATCATTCTTAGTATTATTAACTACTATGAATAACTCACTACGTTCATATCAAAACAGAAGTCACTTCAGGAAGTGAAGTGAAATGTAATAGGTGCCAAGTACTCAAGGAATCAGTATTGGCAAGAAAAAGAGGTTAAAATTTTTCTTCAATTAGAACTCTTAAAAATTGGTGCAGTGGGAAAAATGCACACCCCAATCCAAGAAGTTTGACGACATTCTATACCAGCCCTAAGATGTTATCCACTATACAATTCAATCTCTGAGCAGCCAAAAGAAGAATCAAAATGAATATGCAAAGAAGTACGATTCTAATCTTAGAAAGCAATTAATTTGACAATTGCCTTTTGTGACCATAGGCTTCAAACCAAATTTCAACAATTATCAAAAAAGATTTTAAAAATTAAAAAATATCATAAAAGGAAGCACTAATATTGCTCAACAAATCATGTCCTTGAAATTAGACCATTTTGTTAAAAAAAATAACAAATTCAACTACAGGAATATTTAACATTTTTTACTTGAAAGGCTGATATATTATGCTTTATGTGGAATTAACCTCGCTTGACAAGAAAATGGACCCATTTTAATGCTTTTCATAGGTTCGTTAGCATGTTTACAAACACCGAAATCTCCAACAATATTTAAAAATACTAGATAATATTGTGCAATTACAAATTTTCAAACTATGTAGTTTTTAACAATACAAATGAACTATGAATCTAATTCAATGTTCCTCATTCAATCTTCAGTTATATATATAATAATGACCCACAACACACCCATGCAAACAATTTGGAGCCTCAAAAAGAAGTTTAAAAATAAGCAAAAAAATGATAAGGCAAGAATGAAAAAGGGAATATCTAAGAGAACCAAAAAAACTGCCATCAAATTATAGGTATCACCATTCAACCATGTAAGGGGAAGCAGACATCATTAACAATAGGGAGAAAACACCATTATAGAAGCAATCACGGCCAAGAAGTATAAATCTGATTATCTAATAGGTGCCTGCATACTAAAGACATAAAATAACTACTAGGAGATCGACAAAAAAGCTAACCACCTAAAATCGTTCATTGCATACATGAAGATGATAGAAGACCATCTCTGCAAAGCCCTGTGGAGTTAGACAAAGTAACAATTACGGCTTGGAACAAGAATTTTCAAAACAAAGCAGGACTTCAATTCAAGGTTATTAACCAGTGCGTCTTTAAGATGAATAAGAGGAGGGTAGGAGTGTGCTACTCATTTTTTGATGATTGACCTTGTTGCCTTTTCATACCTTGAACAACACGTTGCAATTTTGCCTTTCCTTTTTCTTGCTTGAAGTAGTGCCCTTGTGTTGTGCCCAAATATGTACAAAGATATCACTATTAGAAAAATATTTAGGAATTCTAGTACCTAACCCAATTCTACAGCAATGATCAAACAGAACAAGCGTTAATCAAAGAAAGTGTTCCATAAGTCAAGTTTTTCCTTGCAATACAATTACCATAACCAGCATTTTTGTAATCACATAGATTGTAGATAAAAGAAAACAAAATCTTACCAAAACTTGAGAGACTATCGAGAACTTTCAATGGAAATAGCATGTGTTTTTCAATTTGATAGCATAAATTTCTGTTAAAACAAAAATGTAAACTCATGCTCAAAGTTCAACGGAACAGAGTGAGCAACATGAAAATCTATAGATGGAATTGATGCAAAAGAGCTAAAATTCAAAATATACATATCGAAGTTCTGATGACTTTGAAATATTTTTGGTAAGCTTATGTCACCCAACCAAACTATAGAGGCCATCTGTGAATATTTTTTTATTTAAGGTATAACGATGACATTTGAAAATTCTCGAATTTATGCATATCAACTTCTCCACCTCCAAGTGACTAGGTTATTCTTTAAAATGAATGAGCATTGTCACAAAAAACTTCTCTTCTGAATACATAAGAGAAAAAAATATCAGAGTAATATAGCAAATCAGCAAGTAAGAAAACCATTTCCAATATAGCATTCCATTCAAACATGTGGAAAATATATTGAAGCACTTATACTAACTCAAGCATGTCTTAATCAAAGCACAAACTTTGAGTCAGTGACTAGGAACAAAAAACTGATTGAATGTCCTCAAGTCAAATTGAACAATATAAAAGAAATTTACCCAATTTACCCAATAGCAAAGACCTGATTAGAATAACACTTTAGTTTTTAATTATTTACGATTTCTAGAACATTAATAAAGATCATTTATTAGTCAAACAAAAGAATAACATGCTGGAATGACCATCCTTGTAGATAGAAATCGACATAAAACTTCAAAACTAAATACTCAATTGAAACTTTTACAACTAGAACAAAAAGTCTTTTCCTTTGTTGAATCAAGACTTGCACAATAGTTTCAATATAAACTATTCGATCCAAAATCCAAGACCAAATTCAAATATTTTGAAAGCCCCATCATCATCTAAAAGTTAAAATGCAATATATTTCAATCATTTTTTGCTGACCATTAACACTACAATATATCAAGGACTCTAACACCACCTAGAATATCATATGGAATAACTATGGCATCACTTCATGCTTATTGCATCTTCATCACTCCACACAAGAAAGCAAAAAAAAAAATAAATTGTAGACACCAACTACATGCCTTATAAATGGCTACCCTACTAAGAACGATTTGTGGATTTTTGATATATTCATCATCCTCATCACTTGAGGCTTCACTATAATCATCATCATCATCAACACACTAATAACAAAGAAGGAAACACAGAGCCGATACCATGACCATGTGTTCAGCAAAAAGAAACAATAAAAAAGGGATAATAAGATAACTAATGGGACTTAATCAATTATAGAGATAAGGAAAATATCAACTTTCAAGAACTGTGAAAGCATGCTTTGCAAATAGCATTAGCAGTTTCGATCATCAAACCGTAATTTTCAAACAAGAAATCATACATCAGTTATTATAATCAACAAAATTAAGAAAAATAAACAAAACTAGAGTATATATGACATCATGCACCGGTAGCAATGAGAAAAAAATATTTTAAATGTTCTTATTTTTAGCTTCATTTCTTTTTTCATGTGCCGAATACTCTGCACAACATAGGAAAATGCAAGTTTTCTGAGGTTTTGATCACCAATGATCTGAAGGTCCTTATATAATTCAAAAGGCACATCCCACTCAACAATCTGCCTATACAAATAAGCAAAACATAATTAAAAGCATAAACATTCAAAACAAACAAGAAAAATCAATAATATGCTAGAGAACTTTAATTTCTGTAGAATCATTGGAACAACATACCTCTTGCAATATTAAATAATATTATGGAAAAAAATCCTTTTTGGTTATTTTAAGATCATTTGATTTAAGCTCATAAACTTTCATAGCCTTCATCTAGGCATTTGAAGTTGGTATAACATTTCACATAAGCCATTTCTCTTAGCTTATAGTATACACTTAAAAACCCCACTTATCCATCTCTCATTCCCAATTCTTTCAGTTGACCTCTAGGAAATTCTATGATGTATCTTTCCATTTATCTCAAATGCCTCCCAACCATCTACTTCTATGACTTGTACATCTCCATTGTCCTCAAGGTAGCCAAACCATGGCAATGTATGTCCAAAATTGTGTTAAAGCTTAATGCTTAGGACTTCCCAAATGCAATGTGATACATTGTCTAAATATACTAAACAATTAATAAAGATGGTAATATCAACACTGAGTTAATTGAAAATAAGTAAGGTTTCCTGCACCATCATGGATGGATTAATATAAAGAAATAATTTCAAGAAACTAGAATTAAATCATAAATTTCACTAAGTTAATTAACATCATGATTCATAAGAAGATAAATGTTACTGTTGTTCAACAAACTAGGCACATTGTCAGAAAACCAAGGTATTACCAATCTTAGCATTCAAGCTTCAATACTCAAGTAAAAATTGAAATAAAAATGGGTTAGTACAATTTTGGATAACTTTATAAACGATTATATAACGAATTTTTTTTATGGAATTAAAGAGCTTAATGAAGAACATAAAAAGATTGTAACATTTTCTTATCATTAATTCAAGGAACAAAAAAACATTTTCTTAATTCAAAAAGGGAATCGTCATGAACTCAAATTAATTATTATTATGATATTTCCCTCACATTCTCAAAAAAGCATTAGAAAAGGAAAAAATGAAGCTTGCATTGTACATATTGAAATTATGAAAAACATGTATAACAAAGCAATGATGACTATATAAGGAGGCTTTATATTGATAAGGCATTAGTAAAGAATAAAATTAAATTAAAATTTCATATATTAAAAAACATTTCTCATGCCTAAGGAGAACATATTAAAAATTTCTTAATTACAATTGAATTTCATAATGGCTATGCTTTAAGTCCTTGGGTGTGTTCATAAACTTAATTTCAAAAATGTTTTCTACCTATACAATAAAAGCATAAAAAAAATTTGAAAATTTCTCACAATTCCCATTTTTGCACATAAAAAGATAATGCTTCATAAGTACTTTTGCACTCTATATGTCAAAAAACTTTCTAACAACATAAGCAATAAAACACAGCTTTAATTTTACACTAATTATTGATGCAATTGTAAAATTCAAGATAAACCATTATTATGCATTTTGCTAACAATTTTATACCAATTGATAAGACTAAGGAAAGAGATAAATCAACATTGAGACTAAGAAAATAGATTAAAAAATAGAGTCTATGAACAATGACTCTTAAATTTAAATGGTATCGCATTTTTACATCTTATAATAAATATAATGAATTTATATTTAGACAAGTAATTCCAAAAACATATTTGATTATAATAGTTATCATAAAAAAGGAACAATACAAAATTTACTCATTTTGAGCCTATACTTCAAAAAGATAGAAAAATTAACAAAAAAATGTCACTAATATGATCCAAGCACCGAACTAATAAGACGAAAATAAAACATACTTCTGAGTGTTGTGTCATCAAAATATCACACTGAAGAATAAAGGAAAATTTTTAAGATTGAATGGTATCAAATGTCAATGTATGAGCACAAACACACAAATGGAATAATTGTTATAGTGATAAAGCTTTTAAGTTTGAAGAGTAACTTATTATAACAGAGAAAGTTGACATTCTACTAATTGAAGACAAGCCTAAAGAAAATCAATCTAGATGGTTTGGTTATATTAAGAAGTTTACTTTGTTATTGTATAAGAGAAGTAGACTACTGAATCTTTCCTATAAAAAAGGAAAAAATATAGAACTAAAAAATGTCTATTGACTATTGGAAATGGCTTTAACGACTTTGGATCCAAAAAAAAGGCTGTTAATGAAAGAAACAATAGCATGTTAGAATCAATGTATCTGACCTCACTTGATGTGTTAAAGGACTATTCTTTTATTTATAATAACAGAATATGAATTTGGTGTTGGCAGCCTAAACATTTTTAATATAGGAATCTAGCAAAAGAAATATACAGCCTCACAAGAAATAGTTAAGATTCTATATTTAAGAAATCATGGGAAAAAGTGCCTATTTTGTTCTTTGTAGAGAGAAATCAAATTTTTAACTTGATCAATAATTAGAAAGGCCTAATCAAGTCTAACAACTTATCAACAATTATAATCTTCTCTTAAAGCTCAATGAAGCGGAAGTTTATCATTTTCTCCGATGCCTAGTTCAAAATATAACTTTAATTAGTACAAAAAAAGATATTTCCACCCATTCAAATGCATAACAGAAATATGTTGAATAATGGTGTCCCTCGAAATTGAAGTGTACTAAACACTATAATTGATTCAACAAAAAAATAAAATAAAATAACGAAACTTCTCATTGACAAGGAGGATGATGGCTTGTGTTAGATTGTAATGAAGGGAAGATGGGAGGGTCCGAACTTCGGGTTGAAGGAGATGGGAAACTAATGAGGAAATTCAGCGAGGCATCGGGGATAGTATGGGTTCATGTGCGCCATGAACATTGTGAGGTCACCGAGATCCTTCGAGACCACTGGGTCCGATGACGAACTGAGCACGGATTGATGAAGGAAGAGATGGAGGGATGATTTGAAGTGGGTGTAGATAGGGAGAAGCTCCGCTTCATATCCTTCTGGGTCCTGCTTCATCTTGGATTGAAGCAGAGGAAGGCTCAGCCTATCGGCTGCCTTTCTAGATGCAGAGAAGGAATACGATAAGAGGAGGTTCGTCGCCGTCGCCATTTCTACAGATCAATTAACAAAACCCTATTCGAAGGGAAGCTCAGAAGAACCAAGCTAAGGAGCTTATGCAGTTTCAGGATGGCAAATGTTTAAATACAAAAGATAATTACTATATATTAATAATTTATTAAACTAAAGAAAGGAGTATTATTTTGAATTTGATTAGCGACACTAGGATTGCTCTGCGCGTTAGTACGAGATTAAAATTTTTAAAATATTTTAATAAAAATAAATTTAATAATATATTTAATTAAAAGATTGGGGTATTATTACTAAATTTTGAAAACAATAATATTTTTTGTTATATTATATTAAATTATAATCTATCAATAAGCATACCTTTATTAATAATATTTATTAAAATTTTAAGATGCATAAATGTGCATCACAAAATTTTGTTATCAATCTAAAGTATAATTATATGATAAATAATAGAGATGTAAAGTTTGAGAACCTTTATTTATAATACCAACAGCTTGAGGTTGGACAATGAAGACTTAATTGCCATCGCTTACAATGCTATCGCCTAAGGAGATAATGCACATGATTCAACCATCTCATACCCATGTCTTCTAGTAATGTTGGCACCTAAGGAGGTAAGTGTAAAGTTTAACTATCCTTTTGACAATGTCTTGTGTCGCCACATGCAACGCAACCTCCAAGGAAATAAAAGAAGAAAGATAAAATTTGGTCAATCTTTGTTGATGCACAAACTCAAATAGGAAGTGACACTTAGGGTTTAATTGAAGGCAATAAATTTGCCTACTTGAAGAACAAACATTTTTCTAAAGAGAAATAGAATTTTGTTTATTCCCTTAGTTTTTCTTGCCCTCCTTTGTCATCCTCGACTTAGGAGGCCCCAATTTATTACTTAATTGTTTTTATAATCGCACTCAATAAAAATCTTTACTAAGTTTTTGTTGATTCCCTTGAATCTAAATTTTACATTAACATCTTTTAACATCATTTGTAAGAAACTAGATAAGTAAGCTAAAATGGAGACTAAGAATCTATGATATTGTTTTTTGAAAGAGAATCTCTCAACACTTTTGGTTAAGAAGCAAGCAAAGTTCCTTGCATTTCCACCTCATTAGGTTGTAATCTTTCTCCATCCACCAACAATCATTTCCATTTATTTTAATAACAAAAAAATATTTTACCAAATTTATTTCTTCTTATACTTTAAAGGGGCTTATAAGGTAATTTAATAACTCTAGCAAGGGAGACAACACAAAATCCCTCTCTCCTAATCGAGAGCCCCTTGAGGCTCTTAGTATCACTCTTTGACATAATCACTTTGCTTCCATTTTCACAAATCTTATACCTTGTAATCCTTGACAACATCATCTTATTGACACCACAACAATGATTTCTGAATCAAAGACTACCACCTCTCCCCTAGTTAACTTTTTTTTGCCCTTAACTTAATCTTAAATGTAACAACCCTCAATTTCAAACTATATCAAATAGAAAATTTTTATATTTAAGTCAAAAAGATTGTGACAAAGTATTATTAAGCTTAATCAAATTAATTTCATAAAAGATATTATTTTATATAAAAATATTAAAAAATAATTTTATTATATAAAATTATTTAAATAACAATAAATTTCTCATAATATATCATAAGTTCAAACTTAGTAAAAAATATATTATTTGATTATATCAATAAATAGAATTCTTGGGAGATGAACTCAACGACATAGAGTTTGTAATTTTTAAAGATCTAAAAAACTTTTTATAAATTATTAAAGATACATGTATAAATGTAATTATCTAATGGACATGTAAGATAGTTTTGAAATTTTAAAAATTATGATTTATGTCAAATCTAATTAGTAGTTGATAAATTTATAAATATTAAAGTATAAAATGCATCATGTTAAATTTATAATTTTAGAAATTTTTGCTTAAATTAAAACTAATTAGTGAATAATATATTTATAAATATATAAATATTAGATTTTGATGGGGTCTATATATAATTTCTAGATATCATTATAGAAAAATATTAAATAAGATGACATATTTGTAAATAATATAATATTTACTTGTTTTATAACGATGTCATATTGAAACCCATGAGAATAAGATTTTCAAATTCTCAATAGTCATGGTATGGGTAGGATAAAAAATGATTTTAAGCACCCTCACTTCCCAAGCTTAATTCAATAGTGAGCTTTAATGAGTTCAGGTCATCATGTCCATGTTGTCTCGGCTTATAAATAGGTCTAGTAGGCCCAATAGAGGGTATGTTCAAGTGAACTTATGTGCTCCAATGAGCTTTTTCAAATAAGAAAACTGAGAAGCAGAGTTATGCCATTGGAGGAGAGTTGCAAAAGTTGAATCATTGATGATGTAAGTTCTATATTTTGTATTATGTTACTATGTTGAATTCATTGAAGAAAGAGGAGTTGTGGTATCACAATATATGATAAGCTTATGATATAGCTATGACAAGGTTGTCAAAAATAATTGTATTTGTTAGTTTGCTAAATCACACTAATACTAAGAGCACAATTATTGTTGCATAAATGAATCTATCATAAAAAATAATATAAAAACTTTTATTATGATGCATTTATCAAATTTGTATGAAAAGCGGATGATGTTAGCAGAGAGAAATAAAAACTTTTATTAAAGGAGGACTAATCATATGATATAATCATTAAAGAGGTCTCAATATCGTATAGTACGATTAAATGGATCATAGTATAACATAAAAAATATATTAAAATATAAGGAGTCGAATTAGAACATATAATACAATATTATTATCGTAGAGTTGATAGTTTTATTAGATTTGTAGATTCGAATAAACTAATATATTAGGTAATGAGGAATAAAGCAAATCATGCAATACAATAATGATATCATATATGTACAATATAATATAGATTACTTAATTCTAGATAATTATATGATACAATTTAAAGAATTGTTAAAGTACGACATAAGTAACAACTTAATGATAAAAAGAGAATTTACATGATTTTAATTACTTATAATTAGGATGTATGTTGACCCTTACATAAATATAATATTTTAAAAAATTAAAATAAATTAAAATTAAAAAGGGAAGATAACTGCCATATTTAGTAGAAAAATTTGATAACATGTTATGTAACATGATAGTATTATTTTAGTAATATTTTTTTAATATATTTTTTTATAAATTTTTTTAAATAAATAAAATTTTAAAATATAAATAAATATATAATTTTTGATCTAACATAATATTATTATTTTTGGTTTCTTTAAAATTATATTTATTATGATGGAAAATACTTATATATTATAGTTTAGTATGATATTAATGATTTTTTATATTACTTGGTGCATGACTTTATTAACTACATGATTTACATTTTTTTGTTCATGTATTTGTTACATGGCATCATAAAAAAAGTAAATAAAAGCAATATAAAATAAAAGCACTTAAAATACAAATAGTGTATATTAGTTTTGATAATAATAAATAGGCTGACATATAGTTATATATATATATTTCAATAGTTTTGATTAACACATCATACAATATTATATAGCTGAAAAATAAAAATAAAAAAAAAAATTTACAGATATTGTTCTCAATATAATGCCTAGGAGATGTTATGGTATCGATCTTCAAATTAGACATTTTTTAATGTGTGTTACGATATTGATGACCCTAAACCCAATAGATGTTACTATAAAGTATTGATCTTCACATTAAATATGTCTAGTGTATGTGTTATGATGTCATTATTTATAATGGATGATACTAAGCCAACAAAATTTTATCATAAGGTATAGCTAGCCTACTTACCATAGGGCACTAAACCTAAGGAGTTATCATAGAGTATCAATATTTGGATTAGACATCTACCTAATATTATTTAGATAGATTAAATGGATGATGATTAGAGGCTATATGTTGATATAATTATGGATCTAATGAGAATAATGATTTAAAGAATACTGAACTTGATGATTATATAAAATATTAAATATTAGGAAGAATAGAAAAACTAGTATTTATATTTTATTTAGTTTACTTATAGTATGCATGACATTTAGTATGATTTCAAACTTACACAAGTGGTTTATTATCATGGTTATTATATGGATTTTATTTATTCAACATATTTGTTTTTTTTAGCATTCCTTTATGTTTAGTTTTCTTATTGGATTTATCATTTGAAATAATTAAATATCATTTGTGCTTACATCACACATCATGCATCCATTAAATTGAGAATTGGGGATTTCACACCAAAAGAGAAGACAACACTTTTAAGATTTCAGAGTGAGCAATACTTAGTATAGATTGGGTAATTGAAACTAAAAAAAACATCAATTTACACTTTATATATATTGTTACACAAGTTATATCTATATTATATTATGATGATAATTTATTTCTATGATTTTAGTTTAGTTAGTACTATGGATTTTGTGATATCGTCATGTCTCTACATAGAATTTTCTTTCCTCACTCAATATTTTATATGTACAAAACACATGATTTTTTTATTTAATTAAGGGATTAGGTTGGTACCTGACATTAAGACAATGCCAACTCAACTTTATTGAGGATTCCTCTATCACTTTGATGAGAAATCCAACCTATTGTAGGCATACGAGTATAGTCTACACATTTTTTTATGAGACTTCTCGTAATAAGAAGTAGATCTTATCAACTCTAATTACCTAACTTTTATTTTTATTTTGTTAACTCAAACACTTGTATTTTGCTAAAGGAGTTCAAGATTATTAATTCTTTACAAGTCATTTGGGGACATATAAATGCAAGGTTTTTCACTTTCTTGAAAGATGTAACTTCCAAATGATTATAGAAGTAGCCTCTTATATCAAATTTCTCTCTTAAGTAATACAAGAGTATATTTTCTATCTTCTTTGCTAGTTGCATTAAACCTAAGTATTTCTTAGAATCACTCATTAATCTAAGATAACATTAATTTGAGCCCCTTCAAGCCTTTCTCTAATTCTTTAATGATTCTTGTAAGGAAGCGAATCATGAAAATTGTTGCATCACACAAGTGAGAAATCTTTAACATGGATTCTCCATTATCCTCACAAGAAATCTTTAGAAGAATTTTGTAGCTCATTAATGAGAAAGAATTCTCCTTCGCACTTATTGGGAAGCCAAAAGGAAAAGCATGTTTGCCTTAAAAGTGTCTCATCTAATGGCAAAAAAAGACTAAGACTTGATAAGAACTTTCCTCAAAAAGCTTATCCAAGTGACCACCACCCTCAAAGTTACTAAGCTCAATACGTTGACACCTCTAAATGCACCACCTAAAAAATTATTGGCACAATAAAGAGAAAGGGCAAATGCCAAAAGTTGAGGTAAGTCTTAATGTATAACCGAGGCAAAATAAAGTTATGTAAATTCCATGATGAAAAGGAAATTGTTGGTAATTTGCTATAATTTGCTTTATTATATATTTAGTTAATATTAGAAGAGTACTTCATTGTTATTTGTGATTATTTATGTCTATAATTTGCTATAATTTGAAACAAGGGTATCGAGATGAAAAAAATGTGGTGTACTCATCTCCATGAGCTTTATTTAGTTAAATATTATTTTTTATAATTTTAAATATTATTTTCTAAGGGTTTAGCATGCTCTTAGAGACATTTTGATTCATACCTAATTTGATGATTTAGGATGATACACTCATTTGTCTTGGTGCCTTGGAATACAACTTTCATATATAATTTATCTTATTTCTTTTAATTTTTTAATTTGTTTGGATATATTACTATGTAAATCTTTATTACTTTGCATGTGATTTTCATGTTGCTTTAATCTAGTTATAGTACATTGACTGAATTTATCTCACTTATGCTTCAATAAATATTTACTTAATTTTTTAATAATTATCTTTTTCTATTCATTTATATATTAATAATAGTAAAAGGCTATTTCAATAATAAAACATATGCAAATGATATCATGTTATGCTAATCCTCATATAGTCATGTCATTGCATAATGTTAGATTAGAGTTTAGTAAAGCTACTCTCTTATATCATAATTAATTAGTTAATGTATCTAATGGTTTTGAGATATTGCTTTCTTGGTCACTCCTTTTCCTTTATCTTCTCTTCATATTTTTTATACAATTCATATTATATTTTGTCATCATTGCCACTTTTTATGAAAAAGCACTTGCAAAAACTATTTCAAATAATCTTTAAATAAGATCATATACTTTAACATTTTTAGCTTCATATTATATGGTATGATCTCTATATCAAATCATATGACCTTATATAGGCCAAATTACCGATTATATGGGAAATCTCTATCAGACCTTCTTCTAAGCCCATCATATTCATTTGATCAGCTCATCATACTTATATGATGTTAACAATCAGTTGTCAAAGAAAGGATTAAATAAGGCAATTGTTATTGTGTCTTTCCTAAATCAATCATATTTTTTTAGTTAATTTAGTACACTAGAACAATGATCAACTAACTAAGCCATTTACGCAAAGTAAAAGCCTCATCACTGGCTATGCTTTATAGATTGTATCAAATGATTTAGTTGATTGCTTGGTTGAATCATAACAACTAAAAACTAACAAACTCAACCATAAATCCACCAAAATCACACAAGATCCACTTCCAAAACACCCCAAATCGAAAATATATTATTTATGATGATGAACTCAATTATGAACTTATCTTAAGATGTGATTCTAGTAAGGTGAGGTCAAAATTTTTTTTTCTTCATTTTGCTTTTTTTTTCTTTTTTTCTATGTTTTCTTTGAATTCCTACAAGATCTCAAGCAAAATCTCCTTTAACACTCTCCCTTAGCTCTTTATCTTCATGCTTCATTTATGCACTACTGAACTTTGCCAAAATGCTTGAGACAATAGAGAAAACATTCTGTTATTTAATAAGAGGATTATTTTAGTATTTAAACAAAATTTATTATCTTTTTATATTTTTTAATTTTAAATGTTTATAAAAATTTTAAATATTTTTTGAAAAATATAACCTGCATACATAAAGATTTCTAAAATTTAAACCTTCATGATAATATACTTAGATTTTGTATTTTATCATTACTATCTTGGCATGCTTTTTAAAAATCTTATTCATTAATAAATTCTCAAGTTTCAAATCTAACATACACAAATTAAATAATTTAAACTTATTTAGAAGGAATTTTTAAGTTAATAAAAAAGACTATTACATATGCACTTTGTTATCAAAAAGAGAGATTGTATATGCTTTGGCAATAACCCCTAATTAGTTGTAGAGAAGAAAAGAAAATGGGCAAATCGTGAAAATTCATGAAAAAAGATGTTTCAATGGCATTAGGAATGTGAGGGAGTTAGAGAATTTCTCATAAAACATGGAGCAATACTTAATCTAATCATGTGCTGGATGAATAAAAAGTCATCATTTTTACCATGTATCTCATCGAAGATGCAAAAGAATGATGAAAAATGTAGAGTGTTGATGATGCAGATGATGTAAGGATGAAAATTTATATATAAGAAAAATTCAAAAGAGAAATAAAAGATAAATTTCTTCCTTACAATATTTTGTGGACGGCTTGTGATGCCTTCAAAATGTTAAAGCATAGTGGATTCATGAAAGATTATGTAAAGAAATTTTGTTCTTTTATTCTAGATACTTAAAATATATCTAAGAAAGATAAGCTTTTCAACTTCTTGTATTGGCTACAACTATGGATACAATTGGAACTTTTTTGGTAAAATGTGAAAGACTTATCAAGCATAATCATTATTGTCGATGCACTTGTAGACTAAGAGTCTTCGACGTTTTAGATGCCTTTCAAAATCTAAAGAAAATGACAAGGAAAAGAAAGGAGAGTAGAAGTGGTATGCTAAGAAGTTTGGTAGGCACGAGAAAAATGAAGGAAATGAAAGCAAAAGTTATCTTTTTTCCAAGGTACAAATAACTCTAATAATCAACAAGGTTTTTCCTTGTGTAATGAACCTCATCATGCTCAAGATTGTCCTAAGAGATAGAAGCTTAATGCTCTTATGGTTGAGAAAACAAATGAGGAATTTGATCGAGAAGTTGTTGCACTTGTCAATCTTTTGTAAATGCTCGATCCTTTAATGGCTGGTTTAATCAACTATTAAACACAATGAGTAATGATGTGATAGTTACACACTCTATGTTGATGCACATCTTGATGGAAGCAAATGGACAAGAAATTGTGTCCATGGTTGACATGGGTGCGACACATACATTTGTGGATACTACTCTTGTTTAGAAATATAGATTGCAAGTGAGAAAGTTATCTAATTTTCTAAAAATAATGAATGCAAAGGTTCATGTTGTGGTAGAAATGGCCCATGGTGTACCTTTAACTTTGGAAAGTTAGACATGAAAGATCAACTTGTTGATGAATCCTTCGGATAGTTTTAATTTGATTCTTGGGGTCAACTTTCATAGGAAGTTTAAGATAGCCCCGTTGCCACACCTTGATGATATCATGGTGATGTAAGAAGGTACTCCTTTTCATTCATTACTATTATCCTTATGGGAAGAAGATAATTGAAATGAAGAATAAGCTATCATGTATTTTAACGATGAGATTGGAGAAGGATTGAAATTATGTGAGGACAAACACTTTGCTACATTGATTGAGATTAAGAAGGATTAAGTCACTATGTACTTGATGTTATTATAGAAGTTCTCAAAGAATTTGAATATGTCATGCTTCGATGCTGCTTAAAAAGCTACCTCCAAAAAGGTAGATTGATCATAAAATCAAGTTGCTACCTAGTGTTGTTCCTCTTGCCTATCTTCTATATTATGTGTCACCATTAGAGTTGACAAAATTGCTCAAATAATTGAATAAGTTGCTGAATTCTAACTTCATTCAATCATCTAAAGCTCTCTTTGGTGACTTAGTGTTATTTAAAAAAGAGCTATATTCAACAAAATATTCATTTTCACATTTTCAATTATTTAGTTTTCTATGTATTTGCCACACTCCATAAGATATTTCATTCAAACCTTATTTGATAATCATGAATATTCAATGTCTTCAGTATCTTCGAATCATTTTTGCATACAATTTATGACATTTCTTTAATTTTTTTTGTTTGATTTATTATAGTTTTATGAAATTGTAATTCTATACTTGGGTGATAACAAATTCCTTGGAATTATCTTTATGTCCTCCACATAACTGAATATTTCTTTTTATATTATAAATTAAGTTTTTAAGGTTTTGACCACTTTAATTTTTACCAAATTTGGTGATTAAAGACAACACACTCAATTTTTTTTTATTTCTACAAAACTCTAATATTTTTCTCGTATGACCTTTGCATCATTTTTGTTTAGTTACCTTTAATTTGGTAAATTTATCTCATTTATGTTTTTTTAATTTTGTAATTTATTATAATTTCAAATGGTGTCCATTTGAGACAAAATAAATGTCATTTGAATGGTACATGAACTAACAATCTATAGTGTTATACTCAATCCCTTTAGTATCATAGAACGTAACTCTCTTGTAAAATTTATCTCTTCCAATGGAAATTTTACCAAACTTTAATTTTGCTATTTTATGTTTCTTTACTTTATGTTATTTAAGCTTTAATACATCTTCTTTTTATTATCAAAATAAAATATTTCAACTATTTATGCTTATTTTGTTTGTTAATTCATTGTAATTCCAAACAAGCTCGAATCACGATGAAATAAACATTTTTGGGACCCTCTTAATAAGCTCTATATATTAAATACTTATTTTTATTTTTTGAATGTTTTGATTTTATGGTTTTTGGCATATTTTATGATATATTTTGATTTATTCATGATTGTAAGATCGACAATGTTGCACATGGTCTCCTTAGTATCATAGAATGCAACATTACCATCTTATTTATCTCCTTTCTTTAATTTCTTTTATTTGAATCATTTATATTAATATGAAACTGTAATTATTCTTTGATGGGATCTTTATGTATCTTTGAGTTGATTATGTCCCATTACTTCAGCTCATCTCATTTAAGTATTATTTCATACTTATTAAATGTAAAAAATAATTTTTTATTATTTATAATTATTTAATTTTTTTAATTTCATGATATTTTTATGATAGGTTCAATATAGACAAAACAAATATCATTTGACTCATCTTTAACAACATCCAACAAATTATATTCTCATGTTTAAATTTTTAAATACTTCACTTTCTATGATTTTTCACTCCTTTGAGGCCTTTTAAATCATGTTTCATTGATAACATTGATTCTCATACTTGATCTCTTTAATATATTGGAATGCAACTCTTATGTATAATTTATATCAATTCTTTAAATTTTGCTTTGATTTGGTGATATTATTGTAACCCTGAATTAATTCTTTAGTGGCCACTACATTTCTTTGATTTGGTTTAATTATTTGGTTGCAATTTAACCCAATTAAGCAATAATATACATGTCGTTTGACTCATATCGACATGCCTAACCTATTAAATATTAAGTTTTATATTTCTGAATATTTTATTATCTTAAGCTTTTGAAATCTTTACAAGCTATTTTTATTTGTACTTAAATTCATAGTCGAGGATGCAGCTTTTGATTTCCTTAGAATGTTCTAAAAAAAGTTTACTAAAGAATTTATATCATTGTTTCTGGTTTTATTTCATTTGATTTGGTCATATTATCAATTTATCTCATTTCATCTTCAATATTTGTCCACTTTATCCTACAATAATAATTTTTCATTATTTTTATTTATTTACTTTAGAAATTTATAATAAACCAAAACATGGTTTGATATAGGTCATATAGATGTCATTGAACTTCCATTAACAAGCCCTATCCAATCAAAAATTTTTTAATTTTCTAAAAGTCTTATTTTTTAAATTTTTTGGGACATTTCTGAAAATATTCTAACTCACATACTTATTGACCAAGAATGTTACACTCAATCTACTTAGTAACTTTGGATGCAAATTTCTTGTACCAATTATCTCATTTCTTTAAATTGTTTTATTTGATTTTGTTACATTGCTATGAAACTCTAATTCTTCTCTTATGTGATATTTACATAGCTTTGGTTTATTAACATTGTAGTCCTTCAATTTATGTAATTTTTATTTTAATATATATTTACTTGATATTACTATTATTATTGTTATTATTTATTCTTAATTTCTTTTGTCCATTTAGTGTTTTAGAATAAAACATTTTCACTAAATTTATATCATTTCTTCAATTTTTTTGCTCTGATTTTATTATGTTACACACAAACTCGTAGTCTCTTACGTGTGACTTTCACATAACTTTAATTTGGTTATACTTCATTACTTTTGTTTAACTCATTTCAGGTTTAATATACGATAACATTAATATTAAAATATGTGTTTATAGCAATTTATTCATTTTCTTTTTAGTAATTTATAATAATTCAAAAATGTTGTATGATTGAGATAAAATAAATGCCATTGGAATAGTCTCGATGAGCTCTATATTAGTAAATACTAACTTCTATATTTTCATAAATATTCTATTTTCAGAGTTTAGTATGTTTATAAGATTTTTTTATTCGTGCCTCTTTTGATGATCAAGAATGTTACACAAGATATCTTTAGTATCATAGAAATCAACTTTCTTATGTTAGTTATTGGTTCTTTTATTATTAAAAATTGATGTTTAGATCATTTTAATTGGTTATATTGTATTTCTTAAATTAGTGTCATCTAAAGTTTAAAATATATCAATTGTTATTCAAATAATAATTTATTATTAATATTTTTATTTTCTTACAAATTTACAATATATTCAAATGGGGTAGATTTAGATTAATAAACATTGCTTGATCTGTATGTGTCGATGGCCTTTACCCAATAAATATTTATTTTTATATTTTCAAATTTTTTTTGTTTTTTTTAATACTTTATAAGGCATTTTCATTCATATTTGATTCGACGATCGATGATGTATGACTAGATCTCAATAGTAACTTGTAGTGTACCATTAACATATAATTTATCTAATTTCTTCAAATCTTTGACGTTCATTTGATTAGATTATAGTGAAACTCAAAATCTCAACCTATGGAATGCATACATGGCTTTACTTTTGTTGCATTATTTTTGTTCAATTTATCTTATTTCAACTTTAAAATATATATTTACATAATAATAAAGTATTAATTTAACTTTTTTGTTTTTTTCTTTGATAATTTATAGAACTTACCAATTAGAGTAGCCTTGAATGGTTTTATCCAATTAAATATTGACTTTTAAAGAAAACATTTTTTGTTATGGCACATTTTGTTATATATTCTTATTTGTACTTATATTGGTGGCATGTGATTGTCCCTTCTAGCCTCTTATTGGTCATAGGTGTTTTTAAATCTATAGGCCTCCCATATTCTATGATAAATGAAACTACATGGGCATCACCTTAGCCAACATGGGCTCGGACAATGATTTCAGGAGAAGCTCTTCTTAAATTGGCAAGCTAAAACTTTCTAGATTTTAAAAGTAAGAGTTCCTAAATGAAAATATAGATATTTATTTCACTGAAGTAGTGCACACCCCTAACAAAAAAGTCCTTTGCATAAAGACATCAATTCTACAACATTAATAGAAGATAAGATAATTAATAGATAATAAACAAAGTGATCATATTATTAGCAATATCTTCTAAGAATTTAGTACTATTTTTAAAACAACAAACATTAAATGAAGTTAAAGAGAAATTAATGATTACCTTTGGAAAATTTCTCTTATATAGAAACAAATATTAAAGAAACCAAAGTAAATTTGTTTCTTGGCAGGCTTCTCTAGCTCAAAAGAAATAATAAATAGAGAAAATAATGAAATTGCAAATATATAACTTTCTAAATAATTGGCTAAATAATTTCCTTTTACATTATATCTCATTTATTCAAATCTTTATATTTTTTGTGGTATAATCATGTTTCTCTAAATCCTCTCTCCTATAGTGTTTATATTACTTTGATTTAGTTATATTACATTACTTATTATATATCTACTTAATACAAAAATAATAACTTATTTTTATTTGTTCATATTTATATTGGTAATTACCAATAATTCAAAAAACTTTCTTATAAAGAATAAAAGACCATCTTTAAACTTGTCTAATTGACCTACATCTAAATATATATTCATTTTTATATTTTTTAAAATGTTATATTTATTTTTTAAGTCTTTGTCATAGTTTAGCAGTTATTTTGATTCATACCTGATTTGATAATCAACTATTTTACACTTAACCTCCTTTAAGTTCAAGAATTTAATATTCTTGTATATTTTATTATTTCTTTTCTCTTTTTTTCTTTTTTATCTTGCTATATTACTATTAACTCTAAATTACATATGACTTTTACATTATTGTGTTTTTGTTATACCATAGTTTTTCAATTTGTCTCATTTATGTTTTAGTATAAATTTGATTAAAATTTAAATTATAATTTATTCCTATTTTTTCTTTTTTAGTTTCTTAAACTTGTATTAAATATAAACAAGGTCCAATGAAGACCAAACTAACATCGTTGGATTCAATTTGATGAAGTCTGTCATATTAAAAATTCGATTTCACAATAATAAATAAGAATATTTTATGCTTTTGGCACATTTAATGATTCATTTTCATTTGTACCTTTTTCTATGATCTTGTATCTTGCACTTGATCCATTAAAATCTTGGAATAAAACTTTAAAATAACATTTATCTCATTTTCTTCAAACTTTTCATTTTAATTTTGTTATATCATTGGCATTTATAAATCTCTTAACAAGTGATGCTTAAATTGCTTTAATTTGGCTATGTTACATTACTTCAATTTATCTCTTATTAGCTTTAGTATATATACCTAATATTAAACTAATTATTTATTTTTATTTATATTTTTTACATAGGTAATTAGTAATAATTCAAAATGAGATTAGATAGTAATGAAGCAAACATCACTAAAATGATCTCAAGGAGCTTTATTTAAATAAACATTTATTTACAATTTTTTTTGATATTTTTTAAGCGTTGTCATACTTTATGACACATTTTAATTTTGACCCAATTTTAGTATCTTGGTGCTACACGCGTTCTTTTTTGTGTTTTGGAAAATACTTTATGATACATTTTTTCTCAATTTTTCTAAAATTTTTCATATATGTTTTTATAATTTAATGTAACTCTAAATTTCATTACATGAAACCTTTAAATCACTTTTACTTGGTTAAATACTTTGGTTGGGTTTATCTAAATTTATCTTTAATGTATACTATTACTTATTTAATATGACAATTATTATTAATTCAATATATGGTCTAATAATGATGAAACAAACATTGTTAGATTAATGTCAACAAGTTTTATTAAATAAAATATTTATTTTAATATTTTAAAATATTTTATTTTGCAAGGTTTTGGCAAATTTTGCAAGAAATTTTAATTTGTGCATGATTTTACAGCCAAAGATGTTACACTTTATTTGCATAGTATCTGAGAATTAAACTTTACCAATATAACTTTTTCATTCTTGAAATGTTTTACTTTGATTTGATTTAGTTACTATGAAACTCTAAATCTTTTCTCATGTGACCTTTACAATGATTAAATTTAGTTAAATTACTTAGCTTCAATTTATCTAATTTCAATTATATTTTAAATTTACTAAATGCCAAAATTATTATTTATTATTATTTAAGCTTATTCATTTTGATAATTTGTAGTCTTTAAAATCTCAATACAATTAAATAAAAATTTTTATATTTTTAAATATTTTATATTCTATGCTTTTGACACCTTGTAAGAAATTTTTGCTTAATATTGATTTGGTGATGTGCTACCTCATTCTCTTTGGTATCTTAGAACATAACTTTGTCATAAAAGTTATCTCATTTCTTGCATTGTTTTGTTTTTAATGTTACTATATAACTCAAAATCCTATTTAGTGTTCCTATCACATTGACTTTTTTTTCTATATTTCCATTGTTTTAATTAATCTCATTCCAATTTGATTATATGTCTTCCTAGTATTTAATTTTGTTTTTATTTGTGCTTGTTTTCTTTAGTAATTAGTTATAATCTAAACGATATCCAACGGATATGAAAAAATGCCATTGCATGCTTATCAACTAGCATCATGCAATTAAATATTTATTTTATATTTTTAAATATTTTATTTTATAGTTTTGTGCGAAGCCTTATGGGACTTTACATTCGGTAAAAAATTTGGTGATCGATTGTGTAACACTCGATTTTTTTTAGTGTCATGGAATAAAATTTCTCATTACAATTTATCTCAATTGTTTTAATTTTTCACTTTGATTATTCTATGCTATACTGTAATTCTAAATCTTATTTGATGTGACAATTATGCCATAATGGTTTGATTATATTACATTACTACTATTTTTTTTATTTCATATTTAATATATATTTAAGTGATATTAAAAAAAATTATTATTATTTGTGTTTTTTTACTTAGTAATTCATAGTAATTCTAAGAAAAATAATGATAAACTCAAGATAAATATCGTTGCACTCATATTGATATACTTTATATAAATAAATATTTATACTTATATTAAAATTTATTTTATTTTCTCATGTTTTGCCATAGATTACAAAACCTTTTTTAGTTATACTTTATTTTGAAGATTAAATATGCTACACTCGATCTATCTAGCTTCTTAGAAAGGTTCCTTACCATAAAATTTTCTCATTTGTTCCAAAGTTTAACTTTGAATTCATATATTAACATAAAACTAAAATTCTCTTCTAGTGTGCATTTTGCATCACTTTGATTTGACTACCTTATGGTGCTTAAATTTATTTCATTTAACCATTACATAAAGTTTGCATAAAATTAAAATAATAGATTATGATTATTAATTTTAAACTCATTTTGTAGTCTATAATAATTCCAAATGTTGGACTCATCTCAACAACTTTTATCTAATTATATATTTATTTTTAATACTTTTGGAAATTTTATTTTCTAAGATGGACTTGTTTTCAAAGACTTTTCAATTCACACCAGATTTGATGATCAGAGATGTTACACTCAATCTTATTAATACCTTTGAAACCAACTTCCTAATGCAATTTATCTTATATATTTTGTTTGTTAATTTCATTTTGTTGTACTACTTTCTAACTTGAAACGTCCTCCTTTATGACTTTCACTTTGCATTGATTTAGTTGTTTATGTTTATCTACTTTTGTTATTTACAAAAATTCAAAACAATGTTTGATCGAAATGAAACAAACATTTTTTGGATTATCTTGATGACCTTTATACAAATTTGTATTCATTATCTTTAAATATTTTATTCTACTTGGTTTGGTACTCTTTATGAGAAATTTTAACATACATAATTTGATGATTAAGGATTTCGCCATGAATCTCCTTAGTACATTGGAATATAGCAATTTTACGTAATTTATGTCTTTTTTCAAGTTATTTTCATAGATTTCGCTTTATTACTATGACACTCCACTTCTCCATTTGTGTGACCTTAACATAGCTTCGATTTGGTTTTTTTATATTTCTTTAATTTCTTTATTATTGGATTTTTTATATATTTATGAAATATAAATATAATTTATTTTTATTTTGTTTTAGAATTGTTTACCATTTTTTAAATAATTATCTACAATCTGGTTATGTTATTATAAAACTCTTAATTTGCTCCCATGCAGCCTTTATACTGCCCCAATTGGGTTGTATGACATTACTTTTACTTATTTCAATTTTAATATATATTTACTTATTAGTAAAATATTATTTTATTTATGTTTCATACTTATTGACTTTTATAATTAGTAATTTTACTTAATAAGATCTAATGGAAACAAAACAAATGTAATTATGCTCCTCAATAAATTTAGATGAAATATTAAATTAAATTAGCATAAATATTAAGAAATCAAAATTCTAAAATTTTACATAAATATATTAAAGAAGAATTGTTAAAATTTAAGCCAGGTAAAATAAAAAGGTCAAAGTGATATAAAAGAAATATGATAAGAGAATTGCAGCTTTGTACCAATACAATAAAATCAAAGGAAAACTTTTTTAAGAAATGAGATAAATGATATGAATAAGTAGTGTTACTAGATACTTAGGTTATTGATAATGGCATCGTCGATCATCTGGTACAAATTGAAATATCTCGTTAGACATGCCAAACTTTGGAAAACAAAAAATATTTTGATTTTAAAAATAATTTTTTAATTACATAGAGTTCTTTAAGAAATGTATATAGTTTTAATTTTTCCTCAATCAGACCATATTTTCAATTTTTGCAAATTACTAAAATTATATTGTAATATTCTAGATAGATGGAGTTAAAACCATTGATGATCAAGTTAGATACATTTTTAAAAGCCTCATAAAGTATCCCATATCCATAAGAGAGAAAATTTTTAAAAATACAAAAATGCATATTTAATTAAATATAGCTCATTGCCACAAGTCCACTGACTTTTCCTTCATCTTAATCTAACTCGCTTGGATCAACTACATGTTACCAAAGTGAATAACGAAAAATAATAATCAATTAGTACGTTAAAATATAGTAAATACACAACATTACTAAAATGATAGAAATTTAAGAGATGAAATATAACCAAAGCAAATAAATTTAAAGGTCACCCTATAGTACATTTAGTGTTACATGGCAATATAACCAAATCAAATTTGACCAAATAAAATAAATTGTAAGAGAAGCTTGTAATCCAAGCTACTAAGGAATGTGATATTCTTAATCATAGAATTGGATATGAATAAAAATAAATTATAAATAATGTGAACATAATGCAAAAAATATTTAAAAATATGCAAATGAATAAATAATTTTGTAGACCTTATAAAGATAAATCTGATAATAATTGTTTCATCACAATTGAAGCTCATTTATAATTATAGCAAATTATTCATTTAAAAAACTATAAAATTTAATGAATCTGACAAAATGTTATATAACATAATAACACGAGTACTAAATTCACATTATAGGAGATTAGAGTTCCATGGAGCTCATTTATGTAATCCTAACGATGTTCGTTCCACCTCAGTAAGAACTTGTTGTGGTTTCCTATGACAAATCGAAGTAAAAAGAAGGTGTAAAGAAAAAATAAATTATTATTTTAATATTAAATAAATGTATGTTAAATATAAAAGTTTTTAAAATTGAACTAATGCAATATAAGCAATTAAAGCATTGTATTGCTCACATGACATTAGATTTAGGCTTACGTAATATTATAACCAAAATTAGAATGAAAAATTTTAATATTTTACATAAATTATATACAAAAAGTAACATTCTATTATAGTAATGAGAATTAGTTGAACATCCTTAATAATTAAATATGATATAAATAAAAACTTCATTGAATGCATGTAGAAAAATGAAAAAAAAAATATTAAAAAATATTAAAAAGAATATTTAATTGGATAAAGCTTGTAAATATTAACAAATAAAATAATTTGAAAGCAATATAATATAACCAAATGAAAAGTGATGTAATAGCTAGACAATAATAGACTTAGAGTTACATAAGAATATAACAATGTTGAAATAACAAATGTGAACAAATTAAATAAATTACAAAAGAATATTACATTACACGATACAATGAAGATCAAGTAAAATATCCTCAATCACCAAATCAAGTATAAATAAAAAAGACTCATAGAACAAATCATACCCTAGAAAGAAAAATGTCTTAAAATTTAGGAAAATTTATTTCTGACAAGATAGAACTCCTTGAGTCGAAACCAATGAAGTTGTTTAGCCTCGATAAAACATCACTTTGAATTACTTTAAATAAAAAATAATCATAGAAAATAATATTTTTTAAATTTAATAAATATATAATAAAGTAGAAATGATATCAACTAAAGCAATATATTTTATCCTAATCAAAGAAATATAAAAGTGACATCAAAATAGAGTTAAAGTTCCATAATAATATAACCAAATCAAAAAAGATTTTAAGAAATGAGCTAAATTTTTTATCAAAGTTATATTCCAAGATATTAAGGACTTCAAGTGTAACATTCCTAGTCGTTAGGTAAGCTAAGGGTGGAAATATCTCATAAAATGTTCTAATTACATTAAAAAATTATGTAAACATAGAAATGAAAATTTAATTTAATAGAATCTTTTAAATTTGTCCAACAACATTTCTTTTTTATTAATTACACCTTATTTGGAATTTCTATGAACTGCTAAAAAAATTTGCATAATTAAAAAAGTTATTATTTCAATATTAAGAGAAAGTATATTAAAGTTTCAATGAGATAAATTAAATCAATGCAATATGAGAAACAAAAGTAATGTATAGGCTATTTGAGAGAAGATTTAGAGCTGTATAGTAATGTATCAAATTAAAAAAAATTTAGAGATAAGGCATATATTATATAACAAAATAGCATTTCAAGATGCTAAAGAGTTTGAGCATTATGTGCTCATTCACTTTATCATATTTGAATTGAAATATCCTATAAAATATAGCAAAATGCTAAAAAATAAAATATTTTAAATTGTGAAAAATACTTTTAAATTGAATTTATCTCAACCTGTTGATTATAACAACATTTGTTTTATCTCAATTGGAACCCACATAAAATTGCTACCAATTACTAAAGAAAATAAGAATAAAAAATATTGTTTTGATAATAAAGAAATATAGAAGAAAGTTCAAATTATATAAATTAAAGCACTATAATGTAACCATAACAAAGGAATATATTGGGTGGATAGGAGGATATTTTAATTTATAAAAAAAAATAACAAAATCAGACGAAATATTTGTAGAAAGAAGATTAGTTATGTGGGAAGTTCCAATCTAAGATACTAAATAGATCGAGTATTAATTCATCTATCGTTAAATATTTTAAAAACAAAAATATCTTATAAAGTGTACAAAACCCTTCGAAATTAAAATATTTAAGAAAATAAAGATGAAAAATAAATTACATTAGGTAGATTGAGACATTTCCAGTGACATTTGCTCATCTTGATAGTAGGTCGTTCAAAATTAATGTGAGTTATAATTTCAAGTAATCATAATAATAATAAATTTTTATTTTAATTTTTTGGAAATATTTAATAATGGTGAAAAAGGAAAAATTGAAGTAATATAATATAAGTAATTCAAAGGATAAATGTCACACAAGTTAGACCCAGAGTTTCTTAATAATATAACCAAATAAAAATGAAAAATTTAACAAAATGAGATTATGTTTGTAAATTCTAATTCTAAGATAATAATGTCATCGAGTGTAACATCGTCAATCATCAAAATATTTATGATTCAAAATATCTAATAACACATGCAAAAAAATAGAAAATAAAATATTTTAAAAAATAGAATGAAAATCTATATTGTTGGAGATCATCGATATAAATCCAAGGATAACATTCACCTCAAATTGGACCTTATTTGAATAACTATAAATAATGAAAATAAATCAGGATAAATATGATAAATTATTATTTTAGCATTAATAAAATATTTATTAAAGCTTAAATGAAAAAAGTGAAAGCAATGTAATATAACATAATAAAAGAAAAGTAAAGGTCAAAAGATAAGATATTTAGAGCTATATAATAACATTATCAAATAAAAGTAAAATAATTGATGAGATCTCTTATAACAACATTTATCATCAAATAAGGTGCAAATCCAAAGGATTGCAATTATGATTGTTTCACCTCGATCAGTCGACATTTAGTTTAACCAAGAATGACAATATTAAATAACTCTAAAATATAATAAAATATTATTTAAATATTATATAAATTGTTATTAAAATAGTAATGAGATAAATAAAAGCATTGTAATAAAAACAAGTCAAAGTTATTTGAGGTTTAGATAAGAGAACATTTCAAGTTATATAGTATAATAATCAAACCATAAAGAAACATTCCAGAAATTAGACAATTTTGTTAGGAAAGATGCCTTCTAAGGTACTAAGGAGATTTAGTGCAGCATCCTCGAACTTAAAATCATGTTTGAATGAAAATATCTATGAAATATGCCAAATATCTAAAAATAAAATATTGAAAAATACTAAAATAAATATGCAACATGATAGGGCTCATCAAAATGTGTCGATAAAAGTTTGCATTGTTTTGATTGGACCTCATTTAGAATTACAAGAAATTAGAAAATAAGAAAAAGCATAAATAATAAAAATTATTATTACAATATTATGAAAAAATTTAATAATGTTATATTAAAAAATATTAATGCAATATAACATAACAAAATTTTAACAATTTTAATATCATACGAGAGAAGAATTATGTTTAGATAGCAATATAACAAAATGAAAGTTAGGAATTTTAAGAAAATAAGATTAATTAAATGAGAGCTTTATTCAAGGTAACTTATGAGATCAAGTAAAACATTCTTAATCACTAAATTATGTATGGAACAAAATAACTTTTAAATCATACAATAGTAATACTACTAGTTTAAAAATGTTTAAATAAATATTTAATGAGATAGAGCTCACCCCAATATTTCAAACTTATTATTTTCACAGGGAATACTTGATTTAGAATATTATAAATTATCAAAGTAAAAAAGCCTAAATAATAATGACCTATTTTTAATATTGGTATAATATGTACTGAAGTTGAATTGATATAAATAAAGGTGATATATTTATAACTAATTGAAATCTCTACAAAAGTAGCATGAGAGGTGAGTTAGAATTACGTAGATATATAACCTAATAAAAATTAAAAGTATGAAAAAATAAGATAAATTGTATGAGAAAGTTATATTCTTAGATAATAAAGAGATTAAACGTAACATCCTCAATCATCAAATTTTGTTCAAATCAAATAGTGTCACAAAGAGACCCAAAACCCTAGAAATAAAATATTTAAAAATAGAAAAATAAATATTTTGTTAGATAAAGTACATTGGGGCAAGTTCAACAATGAGTTTTTCATCTGTAGTAGACTTGTTTAGGAATTTTTTTAATTGCCATTGTAAATAATCATAATTAATAACCAATTATAGTTTTAAAATTAAGAAAATATAAATTAAAGCTAAAATTAGATGAATTAAAGTAAGTATTGTATCCATACTAAAGTAATGTAAAATGAGAGAAGACTGAGATTTTCATAATAATATAACCAAATTATTACAACCAAATCAAACTACGATGTCTCGAAAATGAGACGAATTCATTAGAAAATTTTATTTCTATGATACTAAGCAGATTGAGCATAACATCATCAAACATTGAATCATTTATAAATAAAATTCATGCAAAGCTGGCCAAAAAATTAGAATAAAAAAGAATTATGAAAGTAGATTCACATAAATGACAACAAAGTGTTATATAAGTATAAAGTAAATATATACTAATCTCAAAATTGGTTCAATTGAAGCAATGTAATGAAACTAAATAAAGGTGATGTAAATTTTAAGAAATGAGATAAATTATACTTAAAACTTGCATTCAAAGATAATAAAATGATTGAGAGTTACATTTTCATTCGTCAAATTTTAAATGAGTTGAATTATCACTTAAAACACAGTAAAAATGTCAAAAATAAAAATTTAAAAAATATTACAAGAATATTTAATTCAATTTATATAAGCTAAAGGGTTCTAATAAAACCAAATTTGCAATTTTGAGGTCATACAAAAGAAGACATTAGGTGCAAAATAAAATTACAAAATCAAAGCAAAGAATTTTAAGGAATGTGATTAATTTCTTGGGAAGTTTTAATTCAAAGTACTAAGAAGTTCAAGTGTAACATCTTCCTTCATTGAATTGATAATAAACATACTTTTCTCAAAAAACATGTTTAAAAAAAGGAAAATAATATTTAAAAAATATTCAATGAATATTTAATTAGATTGAGCTTATCGAGGTAAGTCCAACAATGTTTTGTCACATTAATCAGACCACCTTTTGTATGACTTTGAATTAACATATTAAATAAGCATAAATAATAATTAGCTCTTATTTTAATATTAAGGAAAAATTTATTAAAGATAAAATGATTTAAATTAAAGCAATACATAATAACAAAAATAAAAAATATAAAGGTTACACGAGAGAAGATTTAGAGTCACATACCATTATAACCTAACAAAAATGAAAACAAATGGACACATGTGATAAAATTTATGTGAATATTGGACTCCAAGCAACTAAGTTAAATAAGTAAATCCTCAACTGTAAATCATGTATGGCTCGAAGTGACACATAAAAAAATGTAAAAACACATGAAAATAAAGATTTAAAATTATGAATTATGATTTTTGTGGATTGAGCTCATTGAGATGTGTCCAATGATGATTTTTTTTTCTTGGTTAGATCTTATTTGGAATTCTATTGAATTATCAAAGTAGATAAGAATAATTAATATGAATAAAAAATTTTAATACTAAGATAACATACATTAAAGTAAAAATATAATAAACTTAAATAATATAATATATCCATATCAAAATGATGTAGTGGTCACATGAAATGATAACGACAATTTCGTCATAATATATCCAAATCAAAGAAAAATTTTAAAAAACGAGACAAATTGTGTTGGAAAGTAGCATTTTGATATACAAAAGGGAATGGATGTAACATTTTCAAATAGGAAATTAGGTAAGAATTGAATTATTTTGGTAAAGCATGCCAAAACATTCGAAAATTAAACATTTCAAAATTAAAAAACAAATATTAAAAATAATATAGCTCATTTAGATAAGTAAAAAAGATATTTATTTCACCTTGATTAGACCTCATTTGGAATTTCTCAAAATTATAAATATAAATAAACATAAATAATAACAAATTATTTTTAAATCTAAAGTAATAATATATTAAAATTGAAATGAGATAATTTGAAGAAATATAATATATCAAAATTAAAGATATGTACTGATCACATGAAAAAAGATTCAAAATTCAAAAGAAATATACCACTTAAATGTAAAAATTTGAAGAAATAAGGTAAATTATTGTGAAACTTGCATTCCATGATATTAACGAGACTGAGGATAACATCCTTGATTGTTAAATTTGATAAAAATGAAAATGTCATATAAAAAAATGAAAATTTCTAGAACATAAAAATTTTAAAAGTAATTTAATGAACACATTCTTGAATAAAATTGAAAGAAGAGAAATTAAAACATTGCAACATGAGCAAATGCAAATGATATTAAGCAAAAATGATAGAACAATTAGAGTTTAATAGCAATGTAACAAAATAAAAATATAACTTTTGAATAAAAATATATATTTTCTAGGAAAGTTGCACACTAAGGTAGTAAAAAGATAAAGTGTAACATCCTTGATCATCAAATTAGCTACAAATAAAAATAAGTCTTAAAGAATGGAAAAATCTAAGAAAAATATATTTCAAAATATAAAATTAAATATTTATTTTGATAAGTCTCATCGATAATAGTCAAACTAAGTTTGTTTGTTTACTATCAGACATTGTTTTGAATTAATATGAAATAATAAATTAAAAAAGAGTAAACAATATTAATATTTTTTATTAACCTCTGTAGAATATGAAATATTTAAATTTACACCTAATTTGGTGATAAAGGAGGTCACCGTCATCATTCTTAGTTTCTTGTAATGTACAGTTTTGTAAAATTGGTTAAATTTCTATAATTAACTCTCAATTTTTTATATTATTATGATATCTAAATTGTCCTTTCATTTTACTTTTACATTGCCTTGTTTTGGTAACATTACGTTACCTTAATTTATCACATTTTGGGTTTAATATATATTTACTTAATATTAATAAGATAATTTATTATTTTTTATTTATAATTTATTTTGTAATTTGTTGTAATTTTAAACGAGGCCCGATATAAAGTAAAGAAACATCACTGAAATTCTCTTGATGGGCTTTATAAAATTTACTATTTATTTTTTAATATTATTTTAATTTCGGTCTATTCTACTATTTTTCCATGCTTTCTAATAAATTTTTTTTTGTTCCTAATTTAGTGATGGATGATTTTACAATCGATCTCCATAGAATCTTAGAAGTAACTTTATTTCATAATTCATGTCATTTTTCAATATGATTAGTATTGAGTTTTTCGTGTTATTATGAAACATTTTATGTTGCACCTTAACAATGAAAAATGTTCCACTAGATGTTCTTAGTTGCTATAACATAAATTTACTTCAATTTAAATAGTAAATAACTATTATTTTTTTATTTCTTTAATGATTCTTAATAATTGTGAATGAGATCAAACAGAGATAAAGTAAATGTTATTGGACTCTTCTCAATGAACTCTATTTAGCAAAGTTTTTTTTATATTTTTTAATTATTTTATTATCTAGGTTTTTGTCTTATTTTATGAGAAATTTTAATTTAAGCAATATTTGATGATAGATGATGTTACAATGAATCTCATTAGTACCTTCAAAGAAAACTTTCTCATATAAATTTTCTCATTTTTTAAAATATTAGTTTTTTATTAAGTTATACACTAACAAAACTCTAACTCTTCTCTCCTATAATCTTTACATAACTTTGATTAGGTAATATTTCTTTTTTTATTTATTTTATTTTAACTTTATTACATATTTATTTACACAAATAATAATTTGTTACTATTTATTTTATTTATTCTAATAATTCAAAGGAATTGAAAACCAAATATGCTTAGGATTAAACAAACATTATTGGGATTGTCTTGATGAATTTTTACAATTAAATAATTAATTACAGTTTTTAAATATATTTCATGTCTTAGGACTTTTGTATACTTTTTGAAACATTTTAATTTGTACTTGATATAATAATTAAGGATATTATGCTCAACGACCATGTTAACATAGAAAAAAATTCTTGAAAATTTCAAATCATTTCTAAAAGGTTTTAGCTTAAAATTAATTATATTGGCATTGAACTTTTGTTCCCCTACTATGTGACTTTTATATTATTTTCATTTAGTTATATTACATGATTTTAATTTATCTTATTCAAGATTTACTATATATTTATTTAATGAGATTAGAATTCAATATTATTTACACTTAATAAATTTGGTAATTTCCAATAATTCCAAATGAGGCTTAATCAAGATGAAACAAACTTCATTAGAATTGTCTTGATGATCTATGCCAAATTACATATTCATTCTTATATTTTAAAATATTTTAGCTTCCTTAATTTTTTACCAATTTACAAATTTTTTTTTTGACATGACAGGGTGTTTGATGAAATATACACTCAGTTTCCATAGTATCATTGAATAAAACTTTCTAAATTTATTTATTTTCCAATATTTTCACCTAGATTTTACTATTTTTCTAAGAAAGTCTATTTCTTCTCTCATGTGATTTTTGTAGGTCTTTGATTTTGTCACATTATATTACTTTAATTTATCTTATTTCACTTCAACATATAGTTGATTTACTTTTAAATTTTATTTTTATTTATGTTTATTTATAATAGTAATATATAGTATTTCCAAAAGTGGTATGTTCATGATGAAGCAAATATTGTTGTAGTCATTTTGATGAGGTAAATGAAATAAAATATTTTTCTTTATATGTTTAAATATTTCATTTTTAGGATTCTAGAAAGATTTACGAAACATTTCATTACACATTCCTAGTCTAATAATTGCGGGTATTGCACTCCATCTTCTTAGTATATTGTAATGCAACTTTCTCATATAAGTTTTCCCAATATTTGAAAATTTTCACTTTGATTTAGTCATCCTGCTAGGTAACTCAAAATCACATGTCTTGTGACTTTTGCATTGCTTTCGCTTTGTCACATTAGATTATTTTAAGTTTTTTCAGTACAGCTTTAATGTATATTTACAAAATATTAAAAAACATTTTAGTTATTTATGGAAATTTAGTTTAGCGATTCGTTTAACTCAAAACGATGATCGATAATCAAACTAATGTTCTTGGAGACATCTTAATGACCTTTATTCAATTAAATATCATTTTTTTATTTCTAAATAAATTTTTGCTTTGGATTTTATCTCTTAATATTCTTAGAATGAAACTTCATAGCACAATTTATCTCATTTTTTCAAATTTTTCTTTGAATTGATTATGATTCTATAACACACTAATTCTCTACCCATTTGACCTTAATATCCCATTGGTTTGTTTGCATAATATTTCTTTAAATTATGCAATTTTAGGTTTAATATATATTTTAATAATATCAAAAAATAATATTTTTTCCTATTACTTTCATATTATTTAATTTTTGAATTGGTCATAAACTCTAAAAGCGGTTCGATTGTGTTGAAACAAACATTGCTTTGCTCATGTAGATGTGCAAAATAATCTTAATGATTTTGGATTCAGATTTTTTGAATAATTTATCTCGTTTCTTGATATTTTATGCTTTTATTTGGTTATGTTACTATGCAACTACAAATCTTCTCTAGTCTGCCCTTTACATGCATTTGAGTTGGCATTGTTAAATAGCCTTAATTTATACCATTTTAGCTTTAAATTACAGAAAAGCATACAATCAAAGCAAAACAAACACTATTAGAAAATTGATGATGTTGTAGTTGATCTTGGTATTCTATTAGAAATCAAATATCTTAATTAATGTATCTCAATTAATAACATTTTTCCTTTTGGTTATGACATTTTATGCTCAAAATTCTAATTCTCCTCTCATGTGACTATTATATTACTTTTATTTTATTTTTTTAATTTCTTCAATTTGTCTCACTTTAGCTTTCATTAATTTCCACTTAACATTAAAATAATTATTTTTTATTATTTATACACATTCCATTTTTTTCTTAATTCAAAATAATTCTAAACAAGGTCAAACAGAGTCAAAACAAAACCCTAATGGTCTTTTCCAACAAAGATTAATCCTATTTATTATTCTTTTTTAATTTTTCAAATATTTTATTTTCTAGACTTTTGACATGCTATAAGAGATGCTTTGATGCATAACTATTTTGATGATCGAAGTTGTTAAGTTTTATCTCCTCAGCATCTTAGAATGTAACATTTTAGTATAAT
Organism: Vanilla planifolia; assembly: GCA_023846275.1. Classification (NCBI taxonomy): domain Eukaryota; kingdom Viridiplantae; phylum Streptophyta; class Magnoliopsida; order Asparagales; family Orchidaceae; genus Vanilla; species Vanilla planifolia. The sequence goes on from JAIUJO010000089.1 coordinate 652,399, forward strand.
TTCTCATTTCTTTAACTTTATTATATTGGTTAGGTTATATTACAACAAAACTTTACCTCATTTATAATGACCATCACATTGCCTTTATTTGGTAGCACTATAATGTTTTAATTTATCTCATTCAATTTTATTACATAATAACTTAATATTTAAATAATATTTTTTAAAATTATTTATACATTTTTTGTTTATTATTGTTATTATAAACAATATTTGATCGATATGAACCAAATGTTATTTTAATTGTCTTGATAGGCACTATAAAATTAAATGCTAATAGTTATATTTTTAAATATTTAACTATTTCATAGTTTTCCCAATCTTTTCAAAACATTTCTACCCAAGCCACATTTAACAATTAAGGAGTTTACATTCAATCTTCTTAATATCTTGGAATGCAAATACACCAACTTTTTTTAATTACTTCAAATTGTTTGATTAGAATTTGTTATATTACCACAAAACTGTTATTATCTTCTTTGTGACATTTACATCATTTTGATTTTGTTATGTTATATTACTTCAATTTAACTCACTTCATCTTTAATATATATTTAATTAATACTAAAAAATATTTTTTATTAGTTATGGTAATTTACTTTGCTAATTCACACCACATTCAAATAGCATAAGGTGTAGATAAAATAAATGTTATTGGATTGATCTCAGCAAGGTCTGTCAATTTAAATATTCATTTTTGTTTTTTAAATCTTTTATTTTTTGATATTTTTGCACTCATTAAAAGATATTTAAAATGGTACTTTATTTGATGATTGAGAATGTTACACTCAATCCCTTTAGTCTCATGGAATGAATCTTTTATATGATATTTATCTAAAGTTTTTAGATTTTTTGCATTGTTTAGGGTATATTACAATGAAACTATAACTCTCCTCTTTAGTGATACTAATATATAATGTTTTTATTTTCTTATATTATATCAATTAGATTTATCTCATTTTAGCATTAGTATATAAATATTTACTTAATTTCTAAATAACAATATATAAATATTTATGCTCACTTATTTTTGTAATTCATTGTAATTCCAAATGAGGCATGATTAAGAAAAAGGTAGTGTGGTTCGACTTGTCTTCATGAGATCTATCGAACTAAATATCAATTTTTATATTTTTAAAAGCATTTTTTGCTTGAATGTTTAATAGATTTCTTAAATATTTTTATTCAAACCCCATTTAATGAACTAGGAAGATATAATAGTTCTTCTTAAAATCTATTAATTAAATTTTCTCTATACAATTTATCTCATTTCTTCAAATTTATGATTTCACTTAAGATAAATTATATAAGAAAGTTTTTTTTATAAGATGTCGAGGAGACAGAGAGTAGCATTATTGTTCAGAAAATCAAGAAATAGTCAAAATGACTTATAAAGCATGCAAAAGTCATAGAAAATAAAATGCATAAAATTTTCAAATTGAATAGAGCCCATAGAGATGAGTCCAACGACCCTTATTTCTTAATGCTTGAGACTCTTTTCTAATAATAGTGAAATATAAAATTATATATGAATTAATAATAATAATAATAAATTATTGTTTTAATATCAAGTCAAATATTAGAATAAAAAAGAAAAAAATTGAAGTATTACATAACCATATAATTGTGGCATAAAAGTCTCATGAGTGGAGACTTATAGTTTTGTAGTAATGCAAGAAAGTCATTACAAAGTATTTCAATAAATAAGGCTAATTACAAGATAACATTGCTTCCTAAGATACTAAGAAGATTGAGTGTAACTCTCTTAAACATTAGTTGAGATATGAGTTAAAAATGTCTTGCAAAGAATGCCAAAATCAAATAAAGTAAAATATTTTAAAATGTAGAACTGAATATTGATTAGATAAACCTTGTTGAGAGACTTCAAATGATAATTATTTCATCTTGGCTAGGGCTCACCTGAAATAACTATGAATTACCAAAAAAATTAAAAATAAATTTTATTTTGTAATTATTTTTTTAAATCAAAGCAATATAAAAATAATTTAGAGGATATTTATAAGTACATGTAACATAACCAAATAAAAGCAACATCATTTTAGGAAATCATAGAAATGTTATTGGATAGTTGAATTACCATATCTAGAAACATGAACAAATGTAATTTTTTAAAAGTAGGTCCAAATAAAAAATCTAAAATATTAAAAAATTTAAAATTAATATTTAATTAAATATAGCATCATTAGATGACTCTAATAATCTATTTTAGATTAAAGCAAGTATTAAATTATTATGAATAACTAAAATGGATACGTATAAAAAATAATAAATTATTATTTTAAATTGATTAAACTAGTAATGTTTCCTAGTAATAAATAAACAAGCACTAAATTACCTAATAATAAAACAATGTAATGTATCCTTTTTAAAATGTTTTAAAGCTAACCCAAGGTTGAATTTTGAGTGATAGTAATATAACTAATCAAAGTGAAAATTTTGAATAAATGAGATAAGTTGTATATGAATGTTGCATTATAAAGGTTAAGTAGATTGAGTGTAACATCTTATTCATCAAATTAGGTACTAAATGAAATTTCTCATAAATCATGCAAAACTTTATGTAAATAAAATATTTTAAAATCTAGAAATAAATACTTTATAGAATAAAGAATGGTATGATTAGTCCAATGACACTTGTTTTGTCTTAATCGAATCTTATTAGTAGCTACTATGAATTACTAAAATAAAAAAGCAATAAAAAAAGTTTTTTTAAATATTAAATAAATATATATAAAAGCTCAAATTATATTAATTGAAGTTGTACAATGTAACAAAATTAAAGAGATGCAAAAGGTAAATGGGCTTAGATTTAGATTAACTTAGTAATATAACCAAATCAAAGCAAAATATTGGAAAAAATGAGATAAATTATATGGGTGAGTTTGCATTTTATCATACATAAACATCAATGTAACTTCTCTGTCATGAAATAAAGTACAAATCATTCATCGTAAAATATGCTAAGGCAATGGAAACTAAAATATTTAAATATATTAAAAAATATTAAAAATATTAAAAAATAATTTAATTTTATATAACTAATTAAGTCAAGTAAAATAACATTTATTTCCTCCATACTAAAATTATAACGAATTACTTTTAATCACAAAATTAAACAAACATATTTTAGTACCAGAATAACATAAATTAAAGAAGTATGGCATTACCAAAAAAGATTAACATAAAGGCCACACCATAAGAGAATTAAAGTTTCATAATAAAAATAAAATCAAAGAAAAAAATTTGAAAAAATGACATAAATTGCACAACGAAGTAGTATTTCAATTTATTAAGTCAATTATAGCATCCTTGCTCTTCACATCAAGTATGAATCAAACTACTATTTGAACCATCTTAAAGTCTTAAAAAGAATATAAAAATAAATATTTAAGTAGATGGAGCTCAATAACATTTGCTTAATAACATTTTTTATATAAATTTGATCTTATTTGGAATTACTATGAATTACTAATGAAAGAAAAAATAAATAATTCAAAATCATTAGTCTAATAATGCAAAAAATAATTGAAGTTTAAAAAGATAAATTGAAGTAGCATAATAAAACAAAATGAAAGTGAATTATTGGTCACATGTGGGTAGATTTTGATTTACATATTAATATAAGAAAACAAATGCAAAATACTTGAAGAAAAAATATTAAATGTATAGGAAAATTTTCCTTCCAAGATACAATGGTGAAAAGACTTAACATCCTAAATCTCAAAGTAAAATTGAATTGAAATGTCCCATAAACTTTAGCAAGAATTAGAAACAAAAAATAATATATAATAATATATATAAAAAAATTAATATTTAATTTCATAAAGCTCCTCAAAATGAGTCAAATGACATTTTTTTCGTCTCCATTAGGCCATCTTTGAAATTGCTACAAAATTTAGATTTGAAAAAGCATAAATAAAAAATGATTTATAACTTCAATATTATGTAAATATATTATGAAGTGGAAGATAAAAACTTTTTAAAAGTAAAACAACCAATTAAAACCACTGAACCATTAAAGGCCACATGAGAGGAAAATTTGATTTCATTATAATATAACCAAATTAAAGACAAAATTTTGAAAAATGTAAAAAACATATATAGTAAAGTGTGGAAACATACTGAAGAGATCGAGTTTGAAATTGCTAATTCTAAAATAAGGTGTAAATTAAAATTTATCATGAACCATGCCAAAATACAGCAAAATGAAAATTTTTAAAATATTAAAATTAATATTTTATTCCAAAAAGGTGATCGAGAAAAGTCCAATAACCCTTGCTTTATCTTGGTCAAAAAACATTTAAAATAATGGAGAATTACAAAAAACAATATCCATAAATATATGTTAAAGTATAAATGTGATAAATAGAATCAATATAATAATCTCAAATCAAAGTAATGTAGAGGTTACACCTAAGAATATTTACCATTACATAATTGTATAACCAAATCAAAGTGAACACTTATAAGAAATGAGATAAATTATACTAAAAAATTAAATTCCAATGTACTAAATAGTTTGACTATGAAATCTTCTATTTTTAAATTTTTTATGAAGCAAGATTTCTAGAAAAGCATGATGAAACTATTTATAATATAATAATTAAAGATATAAAATATTAAGTTAATTGAGCACAACAAGGTGAGCCCAACTATGCTTATTTTTGCTTGATCTTCATTTAGAATTGATAGGAATAACAAAAATAATTAAGCATCAATAACAATAAATTATTATTTTAAAATCACATAAGTATATTTAGTGTTGAAATGAGATAATTTGAAGTAATGTAATATAAACAATGCAAGACATTGAAAAGGGCATATATGGGTGGATTCAGAGAACAATGTAACTTAATAAATCAAAGCAAAACATTTGATGAAATAAAGCAAATTTTATAGGAAAGTTGGATTCCTAGATGTTAAACATATTGAATGCAAGATATTTTATCAACAAATCGGGAGTGAATTGATATATATATTTCAAAGTAAGCTAGAATCCTAAAAAAATTCAAATTATACGAATATTAAATAAGAAATTAATATAATATTATTTGTTTAATATTAACCAGATATATATTAAAATAAAAAAGAGATAAATTGAAGATTTGTAACATAGTAGAAGCAAAAGAGATGTAAATGTCACAAAAAAGAGGAATTAGAGTTTCATAACAATATAACTAAATGAAAGACAAATCTTTGAAGGAAAGAGATAAATTACAGGACAAAGTAGTATCCTAAGATATTAAGGAAAATGATTATAGCATCTATAGAGACCAAATCGGGTAAGAAATAAAATGTCTATTAAAGTATGCAATACTCTTATAATACAAAAAATTAAAAAAAAATTGAATATTTAATTAAATAAAACCTGTTAAGGTGAGTCCAATTAAAATTTTTTAATCTAGATTAAACTTTTCTTCTATTTATTATGAAACATCAAATAAAATATACAAAAAAGTGTTAAATTATTGTTTTAATATTCATTAAATATTTATTAAAGAAAACATTAGCCAAATTAAAAGCAATGTAACTTAACAAACTCAAAGTGATATGAAGGTCACATGACAGAGATTTAGAGTACTATCGTAATATAGTAAAATAAAAAGGAAGAAATGAGGTAAATTTTGTTGGAAAGGTTTTTCTCAATGTACTTAAGAAATCTAGTGTATCATTCTCAATCATTAAACATTGTATGAATAAAAAATTTTAACAAAATATTCTAAACTTTTAGAAAATAAAAATTTAAAAAATAAAACTAAATATTTAATTAGTAAGAGCTCATTGAGAATAGTTAAGTTCAAATGAGCAAAGTTCAAAAACTTTAATGTCACAAAATCACAGTATTGTAAGGTTCACATGAGAAGAGAGTTTGACATTTAATATAACATAACAAAACAAATGCAAAAACGTTTTGAGAAATGATAACTTATATAAGAAAGCTACATTCCAAAATACTAAGAAATTAAATTTTATCATCCTTAGTGTTCAAATCATTTATGAATAGAAAAGCTTATAAACATAGCCAAAATACTAGAAAATAAAATATTTAAAACATCAAAAGAGAATATTTTATTAGAAATAACTCGTGAAGTTGACTCGAACAATGTTATTTAACCACAACTGGACCTTATTTAGAGTTATTTTAAATTTCAAAAGTAAATAAGAATAAATAATAAAAAAAACATTTTTTAGTATAAAAAAAAATACATATTAAAGAAAAGTAAGATAGAATGAATCAATATAACACAACTAAATCAAACTGATGTAATGGTGAATTGAGACAAGATTTATAGCTTCATCATAATATAATGAAATTAAAGAAATCAATTAGAATAAATGAGATAGTTATATGTGAATGATGCATTCAATGAACTAAAAAGATCAAGTTCAATATCCTCAATAATCAAATCTGATACAAATCGGAACGACTTTAAAGTACGTGAGAGTCATAAAAAAACTAAATATTTTAAAAATAACAAATGAAAGTTTAGGAGGTAGATGTTGTTAAGTCAAATCTAATGATGTTTGTTTCATCTCAATCAAATGTCATTTTCAAATATTATGAATTACAAGATAAATAAATGAAAATAATAATATATTACCATTTTTAAATATATATATATATATATATATATTAATGTTATAATGAGATAAATTATAGCAATATATAAAACCAAATCATTTTGACATCAAGATCACATAAGTAGAGATTTAGAGTCATAGAAATAACAAAATCAAAGCAAAACATTTAAAGAATTGACATAAATTATACAAGAAATATGAATTTCAAGGTATAAAGAGATTAAGGTTACCATTCTTAGTTTTCTCATTAAGTAATAATCAAAATATCTTGTAAAGAATTCCAAAATACAAAAAAATATTATATGATAAGTATATAGAACATTATTTAATATGATAGAGGTCATTATAATAATCATAATGAGTTATAACTAAAAATTATTTTTTTTAAATATCAATTAAATATATATAAAAGTTAAAATGAAAAGAAATGGAGCATTATAATAAATACAATTCAAAGAATTAGAGAGGAAACATTAGAAGAGATTTACTGTCACATAGTAATATAAGAAAATAAAAACAAACATTAAAGAAATGAGATAAATCATATTTGAATGTTGCATTAAACAATACTTAGGAGATATAGTGTCAAATCCTTAATCATCATATCAGGTACGAAATAAAAAGCCTAATACAATATGCTAAAATAGCAAAAAATTAAAAAAAATTATATTATTGAGAAATATTCAATTGGATAGAGCTTACTGTATCATATCTTGTGATATTTATCTCATTTAGATCTAGCCTCTTTTCAAGCAATTGTTAAAGTTAAAAATCAATTAGGCATAAATTAAAATGTTCTTATTTTAAAATTTATAATGTATATATTAATCATAAGTAAAGAAAATTTGAAGCAATGTTTTATGATCAAATTAAAGCCCATGCAATGGTTAAAAGAGAGGGACATTTGAGCTTCATTATGATATAATTAAATAAAAGAGAAAATTTTAAGAAATAAGGTAAATTTTTTGTGTAATTTGCATTCCAAGATATCAAGAAGATTGAGCATAGAATACTTAATCAAGAAATCAAAAAAAATAGCAATGTATCCCCAAGCATGCTAAACCCATTGAAAATACAATATGTAAATTTTTTAGATAGAATCTTTAATTCTATAAAACTTGTCCAGACAAGTTCAACATTGTTTTTATATTCTTAATTCATCATCCTCTAGAATTCCCACAAAACACAATAGCAAATACCCTTAAATAATGATCAAATATCTCAGAATCAAATTAGATAAGAATCAAAATACTTAATAAAGGGTCAACAAAGAATGGAAAATAAAAATACAAAAATTTTAAATTGGATAGAGCTCATTAAGATGAGTGCAATGACGCTTGTCTCATTTTGATAACACCAACTTTGAAATTACCACATAATACAATGGTATGTTGGCATAAATCACAAGAAATGTTTATTTTAATATAAAGTAAATAAATATTAAATTTTAAATGAGATTAATTAAAGAATATAATACAATAAAGTAAATACAATTTAAAGGTCACACAATAGATGATTTAGAGATTCATTGTTATATAACTAGTCGAAAAGAAAATATTTTAAAAAAATGAGATAAATTGTATAAAAAATTGCAATCTACTATATCAAGTACATCTAACTTAGAATCCTTGACTATCAAATTAGTTAAGAATAAAAATGTCTTGTAAATCATGTAGAAGCCATACAAAATAAAATGCATAGAAATGTAAATTTAATATTTAATTAGATAAAGCTCATCTTGAAAAATTGAAAAAAATCTCTTTAAAACTTCTTTTGGAATTAGTTTGAAATAAAAAAGTAAATTGGCATAAATAATAACAAATTATAATTTCAATATTTAGTAAATATATATTAATGCTTAAATAAGATAAATTTAAGAAATGTAACATACCAAAACAAAAATGATGTGAAAGTTACAAAGTGGCGATTTAGAATTTCCTAGAAATATTACCAAATCATAAAAAATATTTAAAAAAATAGAAGATAAATTATATAAGAAAGTTGTATTTCAAAATACATAGAGATCTAAGGTAGCATTTTTTTAATGTTAAATCATGAAAGAATCAAAATGTCTTAAGACCTATGCCGAAAACTATGAAAACAAAATATGTAAAAATTTAAAGCTAAATATTTAATTGAATTGAGCTCGTCCATGAGTCTAGTGGCGATTGTCTTTTGTCTGCCAAACTACATTTCCAATTATTATGAAAAACAAATGTAAATAGGCATAAATAATAATAACAAATTATTTTAATATTAGGTAAATATATATTAGAATTCACTTAAGATAAATTAAAGCTAAAAAATATAATCAAATGAATTTGATGTAAAACTACGAGAGAAAAGATTAAGAATTTCAAAAAAGTAAAACAAAATCAAAACAAAAAATTTTAAATATAAGATAAGTTATATAGTAAAGTTTCATTCAAAGAAACTATGATGGTCCAGTGTGGCATCAACAATCATCAAATTATATTAGAAAATGAATACCATGTGAAATATGTCATAATAAAAATAAAATAAAATGATCCCAACAACATTTGTTTCATATCATTTGAATATCATTGTGAATTACTATGAGTAAACATAGTAATTCAAAATAAATATTAACTATATCACTAACTTGAGAGTACATCTTTAAAGGTTTTTTTATCAATGTTTTAGTATGATTTATGAGATATTTTCATTCGTATCTTATTTGACAATTAAAAATGTTGCACATGATCTCTCCAATAACATTGAATGCAACTTTCCAATACAATTCCCACATTTTTCCAAGATTGTTTTCTTTGATTTTGTATATTATTATATAACCTTAAATCTTTCTTATTTAAGCATTATATGTCTTTGAATTCATTATTTTACATAACTTCAATTTATCATTTTTTAGTTTTAATATTTTTTACTTAGTAGTAAAATAATACTTTTTTTATTCTTTATGCTTCTTTATTACTATAATTTGTAATAATTTCAAATCAAACTTTGTGTAGATGTAACATAGTTGCTGGACTCATCTCAACATGCTCTATCTATCAAAATATTAATATTTATATTTATAAATATAATATTTTCTATGGTTTTTGCACTCTTTAAGTGGCCTTTTAAATAATATTTGATGTGATGGTAAAGGATGTAATACTTCATCCCCTCTTTGTCATGGAATGTAACATTTCTATATAACATATGTTTTTTTTTGGAGGTTTTTTTATATGGTTATATTAAAAAAATTTCTTAGTCTTCTCTTATATGACCTTTGTATCATTTTTATTTGGTTATATAACATTGCTTAAATTTTTCCCACTTTCCTGATAATAAATATTTACTTAATATTAAAATAAATTTCCTTATTTTTCTTATTTATGATGGTAATTCATAATAATTCTTAATGAGATATAGTGGATACAAAACAAATGTTTTTAAACAAGGCCTTGCTAAACTTTATTGAATTAAATTTTTTCTTTAAACATTTTTTTGAGAATATTGGCATGCTTTACAAACAAAGTTTTATTTGTATATGATTTGATGATCGAAAATATTGCACTCGTTCTCTTTAGTATCTTGGAGTGTAACTTTGCATAAAATTATTTTATTTCTTCATATTTTTTCTTTAGAGTTAGCAATATTATTATGGAGTTATATATGTATATATGTATATATGTATATATATAACTAATATTAAAATAATAAAATATTATTTTTTTTTTTCATTAATTTAGGAATTCTTAGTAATTCCAGTTAACATCCAACATTGATGAAAAAAAAATCATTGAACTCATATAAATGACCTCTAAGAAATTAGTTTTTTACATTTACATTTTTACATTTTTACTATTTTTTTAGTTTATCATGCCTTATTGTACATTTCATACATGCCTAATTTGAAAATTAAGGATTTTTGGCTTGTTTTCCTCAGTATTATTAAAAAATATAAAAAAATAAATATTTTATTTCGAAGTGCTCATTGCAGTTAGTCCTAATGACATTTGATATGTCTCGATAAAACTTAATTTTGACTTATTCTGTAATATCAAATTAAAAAAGCATTAGCACATTTTTCTTATTATCAAATTTATTATATATTTATTTAATATTAGCATAATAATAATAAATTATCATTCTAATATTAATTAAATATATAATAAGTTTTTTAATAAGAAAAGAGCAACCATAGTAATACAAGTAAATTAAAGCGATGTTAAAGTCATACAGGAGGATAATTAGTATTTCTAATTAATATAATCAATTCAAAATAAAAATTTGATGGAATAAGATACATTATATGAGAAAATTGCATTCCAAGATACCAAAGAGATTGAGTGCAACATTTTCTATCATACAATAAGGTAAAACATTAATGTCCTCTAAAGAATGCAAAAAACCTAAAATATTTTGATGGATAGAGCTCATCATGACAACTCCAACGATGTTCATTCAATGTTAATCAAACCTTGCCTAAAATTATTAAGAACTAACAATGTAAATAGAATAGATAAACATATGATAAAAGAATATTTAACTCGACAAACCTCAACGAGCCAAAGGCAATGAACTTTGTTTATTCTTCATATTTCCTTATTTAGAATTACTACAAATTATGAAAGTAAACAAGTAAAAATAATAATATAGTATTGCTTTGATGTACAACAAATATATATATTAATATTGAAATGATATAAATTAAAGCAATGTAAAATAACCAAAAAAAACCATTGTAAAGTTTAGATAAGAGATGAATAGGAGTTTTGAATTAATATAATAAAATCATGTAAAATCATTTTAGAAGATAAGAAAAATTTTAAGGGAAAGTTGTAATTGAACAAGATGAGGAGTTTTAGTATGACATCATTGATCGAAAAATTTAGAGCAAATAAAATTCTCACAAAACATGCAAAAATACTTAGAAAATAAAATGTTTAAGATGAATGAATATTTAATTTGTAAATCTTGTTGATAAAAATCAAACTACAATTAATTTGTCTTTATTAGACTTGTTTTGGAATACTAAAAATTACAAAATTAATTAACCAATAACAATGTGAAAATATTAGTTTAATATTAAATAAGTCTCCATTAAAACGTAAAAATAATTAAAAAATTTTAAATATATATATTAGCAACTCAAAGTGACATAAAGGTTACAAGAGTTGGTTGGATTTAAGTTTTTGATATTTAAATTGGCATATTTCAATATTGAAATTTTTGTTTGATTTATGTTTTATCATTCCTTTAATATTTTATGTTTTAATATATTTTTCAATATTTCTTTGAAATATTTTTGTATATGCCAATATTGAAATTTTCCTCTCTATTATAATTAGATATTGGCATATTTAAACATGTTACAACATCTTTATATCTTGAAACGTTAGATATTGGCATATTTAAATATCGAACATCTTTATATCTTGGAAATGTAACATTCCTTTATAGTTTATTAATTTATCGACTTTTAAATTCGTTTATATTTAGATATTGGCATATTTAAAAATAAAAAATTAAAAAATATGTTAAATCATAAAATATTAAAGGAAAATTTATCGACTTGGAGAACATCACAAAATTTAAAATTCCTTTATATTTTGTTTTATTATGTATTCAAAATATTTCTTAGTTATTTTTTAATCCAACAAAAATGATCATCACAAAATTTCACCTTTGCTCTTCTTTCTTTTCAAAGTTTACCTTGAATAGATGTATCATCTATTTAAAATTTAAAATTTATTTAAGCAAATTCATTGGTAATACTTAGGGTTTATGTTCATCAAACAAAACATTAGGAAAATGGGTCAACCAATAATCTCTCTTTCTTGATGATAACAAAACTTATAATAAAATTCATTAAACCACAAATTATTTTTAAAAATAAAATGCATAATAATTAAAGATAAGCTTCTTTACATGTACACCAGGCTAGATTAATGATCCCAAATAATTTATGCTCATTTCCATCATTCAATTTCTATTCACCTCCACTTTGTCATCACTTAAAGAGAGTTAATCTATATTTATAAACTGTTAACAAATTAATATTTTTTTGAAATATTCAACTATCTAATCAATTTTGGTTAAGTTTATTATGTTCAAATTATGCCAATATCTAATGATCTAAGACTTGTATAATTTCTTTCAAATATATTTAATTCTTTCTTTCTAACTATTACAAAAAATTGTTATTTATCTTATCTTCTGTAATGCATGGCCTAAAATTTATTACAATGGATAATGGTTATGAAAAACTAATGTTCAACACCAATCATAATTTCATCTATACCTTATTTATTCGGAAGATCCCTATAAAAATTTAAAGCTTTACGATTGCTTTTAAATTTTTTTTTATATATTTATTTATTTTATTTTAATTTTATAATCTTAATATTTGAAATCCTATTCGTACTATATATATATATATATATTATTTTAGTTGGAATTAGTTTATAAATGTTGCAATGCATAATATTTCATTTTAATTATTAGAATTAAAAATCACAAACCATTTTATGTCCAACATAGTTAGATATAATTGAGAAACAATTCTTATTCATATAAGGCATTTTTTGAAAAGAGTCAAATCCTAATATAAAATAAAAAAATACTACTACGATCATGCAACATAATAAACATGCAATACAATAAAATAATTTGATGACACGAAATGTAAATTAAAAAAAAACTTATTCTTTATGAAAGCTTATTGAGAAATAAGTGTTTTAATTAAATCGATTTTAATTAAAGAAAATTGAGAACTTAGCTTATTTAAGAAGAAGGTAGAGATTATTAGTTTCATGATTGAAGCATGTTCCATTTGAAAATGTAAATGAGCATTGACAACTAATTGTTTGAGTATCATGACTTGATAAGTTTGTTTAAATTTTGTTAGACTTTTATCAGACTATCCTATTCAAGAATTCACTTATTTATAAATATTTTTATTAACTAAAAGCACTTGCCAAATTATCCAACAACTTATTATTATTTATATTTAAAACTCCAACATAGTTTTTAATTAATAAATTATAAAAATCCAAACAACTAAAAAGACTCACTACATAAAAGCCACTCGATCAGAAACCTATTAGACCATTTTATTATGAAAACATCTCAAGTGGATGAATAAGATTAAAAGAAATATTTTGAAATTATTATTTGATTTGAACTGATAAATCTAAATCATGATTTCACAATTAGATTTAGCTCTTAAGTGCAGATAAAACATGGATTGTGAGATCTCAAATTTATGTGGTTGGATATGAGGATCTAAACATGATTTTTTAAAATTGGATGAGATTAGAATCATTTGATAACATAATTGTGTGATTGGATAGAAAAACACTCCAACAATTTTAAATGCATGGGAGTGAGATGGATTAAAATTTTTTTAGCCTTACATTTAATAAATAATTGATTATTGTGGCTTTATTAGAGCTTTCTTACTTTGTACATTTTGCATTTTTTGGGGTTTGTTTCCCCCATGCTGTGCAAGTTATGTTTGGATTCTTGAGTTATGAATGAATCAAAATTGTTTGATAGGATTGAGAGTTATTTTATCAACATGATAAAGGTTATTAGCTTTATTCAAGCACTCTATTCTAACAAAGACTTTTAGTTTTTTTAGTAATATGTTTGTTTTTTGTTTTAATTATATTATTCCTTTTTTTACAAACTTATTGTTATAATTAAAATACACTTCTTGGTTAGTAAAGATAAGATCAAGATTTTAGAATCTTAATACTTTTTTAAGATGATTAATTTAAATAAGTCTTAATTTTCTACCTTGTATGAGTGATTTCAATAAAGCTTAACATCTAATAAAAATAAAATTAAAATAGATGTCTTTGTTAAATTCAAATCATAACTCCTCTTCCATTTTAAATTCTCTTATGTACACAAGCATCAGTTTTCTAAAATTTACGAATTCTCTTTAACAAATTCATTAGTAGTTCTTTGAATTTGTTATTGTCAAATAAAGTACCATGACAAGGGATCAATAAAATAATACATTAAACCTTCAAATACTTTATGAATTATCATAAAACTATCGTCTATCATTAGATAGTGCTAGTCTCCTTTCTACAACACTTTTGGACCGTTCTATACCTTTGTGGAACCATTTGTTACCCACTTCAATAATATCTCATCTGCCTCATGGCTTTAGTATTCCAAAACTCCCTTTAGAACTAGTGAAAGTATTATTAAGAATATTAATGTCTAGTGTGGCAAACGTATTGACTTGGATCATTATTAATTTTTTTAGAAATTTAAATCCACTATCAACAGGTGACTAACCTTCCTTCATCAAAAGAGCATCATATAATCAAGAAACTTGTTCCTTCTCCTTCCTTAAAATCACTTTCACAATTATCTAATTTGTCTCCCTCTTCCTAGCCATTATAATACATTTTTGTTTCAGTCCTAACTGTAATATCTTTGTGATTAGTTGCTTTCCTCTTATAATTCTCCTCATTTGGTACATAATTTTTATTATATTAGGTATCCATTGTGACCAAAACCTTATAAAGATTACTATTTCCTACACATTCTATTGCAAATGACCTCTAAAAGTTCTTCAACCAATTCCAAAAAAACTACTCCAAGTGTTGTTTATTTAATTAAATATTTCATATATTTCTAAAATCATTTGTCTTTTATATTATTTTTCTTTAATAATTACCTTAGAATTAATTTAATATTATTTTTAAACGGTTTTAGTATTTTTTTATGACATCAATTTCAATTTGTGGAAAAATTATTATTTGGAGTTCATTTTGATATGTTCTACCATATTTAACTTCTCATTTATATTATTAGTTCTTTAAAATAATAGACTTTGTGATATTATAAAAAAAATATACATATGAAAATTTCATTTAATTGCATTCAAAACAAATTTTAAATGCACTTAAATTTATTCAATGAATATTAAAAAAATGTTGAAGTTAATTTAATATTTTGCAAACTTCCCTTCGTTTATGAATTTAATCATTGAATTTCGAACTCTTCCACTACTTCCCAAGTCTCTACATGTTAGTATAACTTATCCTTTGTACATTCAACATGGGATGCTCTCCATCTTTGTTTTCTTGAATTCCTACGTTATGAACCCCATTGGCCTTTCCTTATGAAATAATCAAGGTTGCACCATAATGCTACTTTGATCATGTTTAAATATATAACTAGTAGTAGCATAAAATTTTATTAAAACTAAAAGAAAAAATATATTATGTTCCGTGGCTAATGATAATGACAAAACTATATTATAAGTAATGTAACAAATTATTTCAATAATGTATAAAGGCACTAAATTCCTTGTCTTTAATTATCCTCATTTTGCAAACATTATAATGCTTTTTATTGGACTTACCTTTAACAATACATGATCCTATTCCTCACTATCCACTTTCTTTTTTTTTCTTATCAAAACTTCCATGGAGTAAACCTTTTCGTTATTAATTCATGCTTTGATTATGTTGATATCCTTCATAGTTTCTAAAATCTTATTTATATCAAGAAGGGTATTGTTAATTTGTTACTATCAGCATAATGATAATAGTATAATATATTATATAATACCATGAAAGGTGTCATCTGTATACTACATTAACAATTATTGTTGTAAGAAAATTAATTAAAAGTCAAATACTTATTCTAACAACATCAAAAAACTATTTTTCATGGACTTAATATATTCTTAATTATTTCAAATATTCTCTTTCATTAACTTCTATTTTAGCCTAGAATGTTGTGTTAAACAGTACTTGCTCATAATATGCTTCGCAAAACCTTTTAGAAAAGTATGATGTAAGTTTGGAATCCTTATGTAATATAATAGTTCTTGTCATACTGCATGAGCCTTATAATTCTGTCAACACATATCTGAACTATTTGTTTTTGCAGAAAAATGTTCCATTAATAGGTAAAATGTTAATTTTTGTAGTAGAAAACCTCATTTTCAATTAAGTCTAATTTAACATCTTTACCTAAAAATATTTTGCTTTTAATCTTCCACACATCACCAAGCTAGCTTATGACAATAACTTCTTGTTATCAATATGCCATAATGACAAATGTAGTAAGGTTCATTCTATTTGATATCGATATAACATATATCATTAAATTATGCTAAGCTTCCTCTATGTTATATATCTAAATAATTTTATCTTCTTATTAAAAAAATAGTAGCTACTTTTAATTTTTCTTTGGTGATATAAGATCTCATGATCATAATGCCATAACGATTAAGCCATTCTAATAATCAAAATGTATGAACAAATTTATTAGGAAACCAATTATGAAAAAAATATTACATGTACTTTTCAATAACAAGAAACCCAAATATGTAAACTTAGGCATATTTTGGTATTAGAGTTACATCAGTAAGTAGATAGGAATTGGAGATTAGAAACCAAGATAATGGAGGCTATCTCTTCATAATATTCTTCAAATAGATAAACCCATAAGCTATTTAATAAGGAAACTTAGTTGTAATGGAATCTACTCAAGTGGTGTTTCATGAAATTATGCATAAAAAAAGAGGTAGATTTACAAGAAAAAAGATTTTAGAAAAGTAAAATTGGCAGACAAATAAAGATCTTGGAATGATAAACTTTATGGATTTCTACTCAAATATTTTTTAGATGGGAAATGTAGATAGAATTTTTTTCATTAAGGATTGTTTTGATTAAATTCTTCTAGTCCAACATTATTTAGATGATACCATATTTGGATCAACAAACTATGACTTATGTGAATGATTTGGTTAGCATGTAGGTGTAGGATCTTAGATGAACTTAATGAGGGTTACTATTCTCTTGAATGCAAGTTAACTAGGATGAGAAAAGTACCCTTGATCTTCTATAAATTATATAAATGATATGTTAAGACATAAAAAATAAGGAAATAGCTACATCAAAGGAGTTAGCATATAATGAAAATCGCCTTAGAGATGTAGTCTTAGGTGAGCTCTATTTTGGAGTACGAACCAACGCCTCTCTTTATAAAGAAATTATATACAAGTGAAGCCATGAGGAAAGAGTTTTTAATTTGGCCATGTTGGATAGTTTCAACTTTTTTGTGAGAGTGATTGTTTTGGAATGAATAGACATTCCAAGTGACCATATTACTATGTCATAAAGTGGGTACTCAAAAATAAAATGTAAATGTCAAAATAGGAAAAGGCTAGTTGTAAAGAGTTATAATCAAGTAGGAGTAAACTTAGAAAGAATACTTGAAGCAATGGTAAGGTTGAAGGCAACAAGGTTAATTTGACCTTTTTCTTAATGAAAGTTATTTACTCTATATCAAATGGATTTTAAGAGCATCTTCTTAAATGTTGTTATTTCAGAGAAAGTGTATGTAGGATAGTTGGATTGCATTCAACATTTTCTTCATCAAAATTATGTGCATAAGTTAATGAAATAATCATATGAATTGCAATAATAGCAAAGATCCTGTTATGAAAATTCTTCGAAGATTTATAGTAAAACATTACTTTAGTATTGGAATGTAGATTCGCCTTTGTTCATCATGAACTATGCTATTAAACTTCTTCTTATCGAGGATTATATAGATGGTATCATATTTAGATCAACCAACTTGTACTTATGTGAATGATTTAGTGAGCTTATAGGTGTTGGATTTGACTTGAACATAATGGGTGACGTAACATATTTCTTTGGATTGAAAGTAAAGTAGGATAAGAAAGGTAACCTTGAATCTTAAATAAAGTATAAAAATTTGATTTTAAATTTTTTGAACATAAGAACATCAAATGCATTTCTACTGTCAAGAGTCCTCACCATACTATTGAATAAACATGAGAATGGACGGCCAATAGATTTCTAGTTATACTACGAAATGACACATACTTTACTTGACTATTACAAGACCAAACATAGTATTATTGTGGAACTTTTTTGAGCAATTTCAATCAAGCCTTGAGGGTTTCTATCTAGAAGTTATAAAAAGATTATTTTGATAATTTCTTGAAATAAAGGGGTTTAAGGTTTTGCTATCCCAAAATTGTCTGACTTCATTATCTCATAGGATATGGCTACAAAGATTATGTAGTTTCTTGAGTAAATAAAAAAATAATTTCAGGCATTTAATCAGTTTTAGCACCTCTTAAACTAATGATATAGCAAAAAAATATGGAACTATTCTTTTAGCAAAAAAATGAACCACAATATTAGCATTAGGAGGATTTCTAGTAAATTTTTTTTGTTTCAAAAGGAAATATGATGATATGGCATTACATTTAAAAAAAATTCTCCTAAAATATGAAAAACTGAATGCTTTTTTCCTAATTGAAAATGCTATAAAGTACAATAAGATTGAACAAATTGATTTTAAGCAACATTTCATCATGGACTATGTAGAATGAAATATAACAGACATTTAATTTGTTGTTAACAACATACAACAAGTTAGCACATTAACAAAGCTTCTTAGCGAAGATTTATTCCATAACATTGGAAGACTTTATTGTCATGACAAAAGGGGGAGAAATTAAGCTTACTTTTAAGGGAAGTTCCTTGAGTTAAAGGGTACTCAACTATGTTCTTTAATTACTTCAAAATCTAGCTTGACTTGTTAATATCTAGCAAATGTTTTCTTGTACTACATTAAAATACATTGCCATAAACTTAGATAGTAAGTAATCTTAAAATAAAATTGGTTTTTGTTCCTATGAGCAATTCTCTATGATATTTTGATTTTTATGACCTAATAAAGTCGCATACTAATTGGTTATCTTGCTTTGCTTGTAGATATGATAGGTGAACAACATTTTAAGGACATTAATGTCAAATGGACAAGTTAATTGATTAAATATATGGATATAACAATTGGTGGGATAAGAATTGTAAGGGTTTTAGCATGCTCAAGAAACTAGGTGTATTTTTGTTGTAAAATGTTTTAGGAAAAATGAATAATAGAAGAGAGATGAATTGTGTGTTTAACAATTTTTTTTATTCCAAAAATTTGAAAAAAAACGTTTTTGAGACAATTAACAAAATGCACAAAAGATTTTTAAGTGGTTTGACTAAAACCTATGCCAACATTCACCCCCAACCTTTTATCAGGTTTCTACTAACTACTCCCTTTAGTCAAAGCTCATAGAGTTAAGATAATTATATATTGGTGCTCCAATGAGATACCAAAATTGAGAAATTAAGTCTATATAAAAAAATTTTAAATTTTACAATATCTTCTTACAAAAATATCTAAACTCTTTAATTTTTTAAACAAGAGTAGTAGTACTACTATTGAATGAAGGATGTTACCAGAAAATAAAAAAAAAATATTATGAAGGAAAGTGGGAGACATGGGGATTGATAAAATTCCATAACTCCTATAATTTCATAAAATTGTGTTGCTCACTGTTTGAACTTCAGTTATACTTGTATGAAAATTTTCAAGTTTGCTTCAATAGTTTTAAGATCTGGTAAATGATCCCTATTTATAAATGAAACAAAATAAAACTCCAAAATTAACTCACACAACATGAAAAATCTACTTTTTTGAAAGCTAGCACTAACAGACAGAGATGATATTACAACTATAGTCCAATTAAACAAATGGAGTGGTTACCATCATATCAACTTAAATCATAATGGGTTCATATTTAATTGCAACAAGTTAAGATCTAAAGAGTTGGATTCAAAAGTTTGATGGATTGTATCGATGATTAGAGTACTGTTCACATTGGCAAAGAGACTCTCATTCTTTTGAACAACTATTCTGAACCAATGGCTGAAGAATGTTAACTATTCATAAATACGAGTGTGACTAGACTGCTCGATTATGAATATGCATGATTAGTTAGTGTGAAAATCTTAAGTTTGGTAATAGCTTTTGTTTTGCCTCACAATGCAAAACAGTTGAAGTATTTTGTGCTTATAATACATCAAATATATATTACAATCAGCCTCATGGGTTAGCAACCCCAAGGTGTTCTTAGGAAGTCACGACCCGAGTCAATAGTGGGCATGTATGTGTCTAACTTAACTTGATTTTCTTAATCTGCTTGAAGAATCTATCATGACTCATTCTACCTATGTTACACCCCATTTTTTCCTAGGCTGATTTTTGGCATACATTTTTTTTTTTTTACATATAGACAGCTCAGATCGTCCCATACCAACCTGAGTAGCCTACGAAAAACATAGGATATAACACATCATTACACACCTACTTTCCTTAACAATGTGGATCCCATCTCCCGGGTATACCGTCAAATCAGGATTCATGACTCCTGAATTAACTGATGAACTCGCTCAATGTTACTCCTACTAGACCCAATACTCCTAACCCATACCAGTAGGAGAACCGATCTAATAGAAGTCTGAACCCCCATGGTTAAGTTCCATAGTCATGTAATGACCTCACCATCAAAATAAAATACATAACATCCTCAGATAAATTATGGCACTCCACACACTATATCACCAAGACAATAAAGTAAAACAGTGAATGGAAACTACATCACAAGAATAAGATCCAAGTCCAACAAATACAATATCATCCAACTAGATACATAAGTCAGAATCACCCTCACATAATACAAGACAAAAATAACAGTCTCACTGAATACATCCAACAGCAACAATCAACTAACCAGAATGTCTCAGAAAATCACAGATCAGATCTCCTCCACTAGCCTACTGATCACGATCCCACCTAAAATTGGGTGGCGTCAAGTCTGCCGAGCCACTAGAAAAATATAGATAAAAAGGAATGAGCTACGCCCAGTAGGAAAGACAGCTAGTAAAAACTCACATGCAAGAGAAGGATAATAGCAAAAGTATAGGAATACAGCATAACAATGTAGGGTGGAAAGGCACTCTCAGTCCCAGACTCCGACCAACCACAGTCACCCCAGTCACACCAGAGTAGCTCTCCTCTGGGCTTCCAGGTGGCATGCCAGTGGGATCGCCCATCTCGAAACATGCACGGTGCTTAGGCAAAGCATGCCAGTGGGATTGCCCATCTCGAAACACGCATCATAACGCCTAGCACCCGACACCTCAGCGTCTATATAGCATGCCAGTGGGATTCGCCCACTCGAAACAGGCATGGCGCCTAGGCAAAGCATGCCAGTGGGATTCGCCCACTCGAAACACGCATCACAACCTAGCCTGGGGTTCCAGGTAGCATGCCAGTGGGATTCGCCCACTCGAAACACGCATCACGCCTACCAGTCACATGTACACTGTGGAAGCTAAGTCTGAACCGCACAGTTACCTACCACAACTACCCTAAAACATCATATAGGGTCTATAGTAGTCCAGTCCAATAAGCCAATCCGTGAAATATGCCAACACTGAGTAAACTGACTCAAACCATGCCATTGCCATCCAAGCAACACAAACTGTACCAAAATTCTGACTATTCTGGTAGCACTTACCCAAATGTCACACTTCCTTCCAACTAATCTAGCTACACTGAATTTATGGATAATTTCCAACAGTCAATTTCAACTTGGCTACGTGATTTCCAAAAATCACCTTTTTCTCGCTTCAGGAAATTTTTAAATTCCAATTTCAATTTCTGCCCTTTATCCATTTTCCGAAATTCGGAATAAATTTCCGAATAAAATTTAAATTCCACATATATCCTTTTTCCAAAAATTCGGATTAATTCCCGAAATTAAATTTTAAATTCCATATATTTCCCGAAAATTCGGATTAATTTCCGAATTAAATCTTTTCCTCCGCCCTTTCGTTCGCCCGAATCCCGCTGAATCGAGGACCCACCGGCCCAATATTTAATCCAATTTCCAGCCGACGTTTAGCATTTAATTATTAATAAATATTGAATAAGTACAATTACTTAATTAACTAAACCGAAATTAATCTAATCCATCTCCTTCCTCCGCCCGGCGCCCGCGAAACCCTAGCCGACGATTCCTCCGGAAAATTTCGTTTTCCCCGTCGATTTTCGGCGACCGAGATCAAAGAGAAGTAAATTCCGATGTTCGTACTATCCTAATTTGTCAATAATGTCACTAATTTCTAAGATTCAAATCAAAATTTCCGTCGAAGTTTCATCCAATCCTCATTTTAACAATTCTATGAAATTAAACAAATTTCAGCATTTGATACTATCTTAACATGATTAAGCACATAATCGAATCAACAATTGCTCGGTAAAATTTCCAAATTCGGCGGGTGTAATTTTTCCGAAAACCCTAAAATGCTAAAATCAATAATTTGCATTAATAAATTTCAAAAAAAACCACAATTCGCATGCTCCGGTAGCTAATTGCAAAATAATCCATATTTTTAATTTGCCAATTTAACTAATTTAAACTGAAATTTCCTACTAATTAACTAAATTTAAAACTGAAATTCCTACCTTTCTTCTCCGGTGACGGTGAAGCTCGCACGCGACCAACCGCTGCTCCTCGCCGAACGAAACCGGTACCAATCGATTCTCCTCAGTCCCGCGAACCTCCAGGTACAAAAAGCCCCTTGAAAGGCTGCCGGAAAATATCGCCGTTCACCGCGAAAGCTTCGTCTCCGGCCGTTCGAAACCCTAACCCTAACAGTCGAACTGTTCGGGTTAAATACCCAGCTTTAAACCGGTATTAACCCGTTAAGAACCCATTAAGTGCCGGTTGACCTTCTAATAACGCCGCTTAACCCCGATCAACCGGTTAATCTCCACCGCTGATCTCGTCCGTCCGATCCGCTTATCCGCGGCTTATCCAAACGCACGCGCAAACGTACTCGGCGAACCGCCCCCGCCTTCGCTGAACCGCTCCGGTCCGGTTCATGCGCAGTAAAAACCAATTTCCGGTTTAATGGACCGATTTAAATAGATTTTCGAATTTCCAAAAATCCAATTAAACAGGGAAAATTACTTAAAAATTCCTCGGTGCTCCGAAAAATCCCCAGAAAATTTCAGAAATTCCAATAGCCTCCAATTGAGCTCCTGGCTCAACCTACTGTCGATCTGAAATCATCCCAGCCAATTCGAATTATTGAAGATTAAACCTATAATATTTTACCGGGTATAACAACCTAAGCCTGTTCAAAAGTATTGCCTTCAACAAATTAATCAAGACACCATTATAGTAACCTGACTTGATCGATACTTGGGGTTGAGCCATTTCAGATTTGAGCAGGTTCCTAGCTTACAGGGGTCCCAAAAGCACGTGCCCCAATGTGCTACATGCTATTTTAGCTAAGCCTTTTGGGGTTTATGGTTGAGAGTGCACAAATAACATATTACTGTTATAATAATAAAAAATTACGTACAAAAACAAATTAAATATTTATAAGTATTTTAAGATCTCATATGCTTTTAAATAAAATATAACTTGAGCCAAAGTCACATATGCATAAAAGATGAAAACCCTATTTGCCATAATTATGGAAAAATTAAAATTTTAACATGCTAATCGTAAGAATTTAGAAATGACTTTCTTTTTTTAATAGCCACTCCATAAGACCATTATCTTTGGCTCCAAAATTAGTAGATTGAGCCATCAAATTATATTCACTATTTATGTTATAGTTCTTACTCCAATAAATCCAAACTACTAAAAAACATCATGAGATCTAACAAAAACAATACGAAGTTCAATAATGTATTAATAAAAATTTAGACTTGGTTTTGTTATCATCATATTAAAAGGTATAACAATCTCCCTCTTGATGATTATAAAACTAAAGATAAAGGAAAATATAAAAATAATAGAAAAATTAAATAATTTAATATTCAACATCATAGTATAACCCAATATGATAGCCCATATACACCTCTTGAATTAAAGATTAACCTCGCCAATAATTCTAACACTTAGTTCTCTCCATTTTTGTAAAAATTCAAAGGGTTTAATGACACCTAAGCTTAATCTAAGTTTATTAAAAAGTATCATAACCAATTGCTCAATACCAATATCAACTAATTAGGTAGATGAAAGCACAAATAACAACTAAATTATTTTTTTATATATGCTCTCTAATAAAGTTATATCATAATTCTATATGTTTTATTCTTGAGTGTTGAATGGGATCTTTAGCGAAATAAATTGCACTTAAATTATCAAAGAAACTAGAATTGTGTACATTCTAAGCCATAATCTAAAAATTGTTGTTTCATCCATAGTACTTGAGATGCCAACGATACTTTACTATTTTTTCTCAAAAATTTTCCAACACCTTTAATTCTTTAAACAATAGTGTTGTTACTAATGAATGAAGTAGTTATTTCCAAGAAATATAATAATGATTATGAACAAAGGTAGGAGAAATAGAGACTGACTAAAATCAAAAGTTCAAATAATTATATTAAAATTTGTTACTCATTGTTTGAACATCATTTCAACTTGTATGAAAATTTTGAAGTATGATTCAATTATTTTAATGTTTGATAAATGATCCATTTATATAGTGGAAATAAGAAACTTAAAAAATAGCACCCTAATGGCTGGAATCTATTTTTCAAAAGCTAGTCGATACATATTAAGAAGACAGTACAATTGCCATCAGATTAAGCAAACGAAGCAGTAGTCATCAGATCAACGCAAATGATAAAATGTCCATATTAAATAATAGTGAGATAAGATCCAAAGCTTTGGATTTGAAAGTTAGATGGATAATAACAATGATCAGACTACTATTTACATAGAAGGAGACTCTCCACCTTTCGATCAACTATACTAGATTAATAGCTAAAGAAAGTTAACTTTTCATAAATATGGGCATGATATGGACTGTTCGATTACAAAAATGTGTATTAGTACAAAAATCTCAAGTTTGGTAATAATGTTTATTTAATCCCACATTTTTGAAACAGTTGAATTATTTTATACTTATAATACATCACACTATATATTATAATTAGCCTATTAGGGTTGGCTACCATTAGTGTTCTTGAGAGGTCATGCCCCATGTCGCCAACACAAATCTATGAGTCTTACATGACCTGATTTACTTCAAACAATTAATGAGTATGTCCTGACTCGCTTCTCTTAAGTTGGTTCATAAGTAATGCACTGAACCTATTCACCCAGAGACTACAATAGTTAAATGACTTGATAGATACTCAAGCATAACTCATCTAAAATTCGACAAGTTCTTGGCCGTTAGATGTGCCTAATGACCATGCCCCTTGTTAGTACGAGTCACTTGACCTGAGCCATTTGAGCTTAATTGTTTGGGTGCACTTAAAAATTTATAATAATAAAAAAAAACTATATAAAAAATATTTGAATAGTTATAACATTTTCAAAGACACAAGTACCCTCAAATGAAATACAATTAAAACAAAATTCACATATACATATAAGATTGATAATTTTATCCACCAAAATTACAAAAAAATTAAGGTTTAAAAATGAAATTCTTTGTAGATTAGCCACTCTAGAATTATTGTTGTTCTAGACTCCAAAGTCAACAAATTGAGCCATCAAATTGTGCTCAATACTTGTCAAACAATGTTTGCTTCAACAAAATCTAGTCCTCACTAAGCTCAACGATACATTAGTATATACTTCAATTATAAAATTTGAAGTTTTTGAAAGAGAAAAATTCAACATATTTGTAAAAGTTTTCAAAAAAAAATTGTTGTTGCACTCAAATTTAAGTTCGACATAAAGAAAGCCTAAGACATCCCTAAAATGCTTTTACACATAAATATTTATTCACCTTGATTCTAGAAAATGGCTGTGTTTAAAATATTCCTTGAATTTATACAATGCATTACAAAGTTGCACAATAACGTAAGTAAAAAAACGTCTTGTTATCGTTGATGATATGCCTGCAACAATTTTTTGCATGCATACATTAATTATTTAAGTGTTATATACTTTGTATTTTAATAATTTTATTATAAATAAACTATTTTTTCAAACTTACTGAACTTTCCATATGGAGGATAATACCAATTTGTTGCATGTCTTAAAAAATTATTTATGTGTTATATAATTTTCATTTTAACAATTTTATTATAAATCAACTAACTATTTTTCAAGCTTATTTAAAATTTCATATAGAGGATAGCTTAGATAACAAAGTTGTTAATGGTTTTTGATATATTAAGTATTCAACTTTCATAATTATTTTTATATGTTTTAATTACAATAATAAGATATCTTTTTTGCTTACGTTATCATCCAACTTTATAATGTTTTGTGTAAATTTACCAAATATTTGAAATATACTTTTGTAATTGCCATGTATTATTTTATTTTTCTATTGAAATTTAGCAATTTTTATGTAACCCAGTACTACGTAAACTAAGAATGTTTGTAAATATTTAAATATTGTAATAGTGATTGCTTATTTATTATATTGTATGGATAGAAAAACTCTTTGTTTAAGCGCTTTTCTTAATGCTTACCTTAATTATATACAAACTAATTAGTTTTTATAAATATTTTCATAAAATATAAATTCTTTGAATTTTTTAAATCAATTTTTTATTTTTTATAATTTTATTTAAATTGTATTATTTTTTAATTACAAAATATTTTATTAAAATTCATAGGAAAAGTTTTTTGAGAAAATATTCTTAATTTATTTTGCTTTTCAAAATTTCATAGTAATCAATATGGAAAATATTTTTGCGAAAACATCATTAATATATAAAATATATCTCATTTAGTATTTTGTTAAATTACTGATATTTATAAATTTATCATTTGTTTGATATTTTTCATTTGCAATGGCAAGTTTTTGTTGCTTGTTTCTTTGGGATTTTTTTTATTGTGTTTGTAAATATTTGAATTACTTATGGTACTTTTTTAGGGTAACAATAAATTTTTTATGTTTTTATTTTTTTACAATCCTATGAAAGTTATATTTTTAATTAATTATTTTTTATGCGACAAAGTTTTTTAACATCTATGACTTTCTTATTCGCAAAAATATTGTTCTTGAAAGTTGCCTTAAGTTTTTAATATTTAATATTAAATTATGAAGAAAAATTGTCCTTTTGGAACATATATAAATATTTTGAGATAGTTTATATTTTCACTTTTTTTAAAATTTGAAATTTTTAAAATAAAATTTAAATGCTTATGATATCAATTTATATTTTTTATATTATTTTCTTAAAATATTGCTAAAATTTTCTGAAGTACATAGAAATTGTTTAATAAGATTTATTTCTTTTATTCTCTTTGAAATCATTAAATGGAAAGTAATCTATAATTTGAAATCATTAAATGGAAAGTAATCTATAATTAATCTGACAAATTTTTACGAGAATTTATTGATAATAGTTTTCTTTATTTTCCTGAAATAAGCCTTTATTAAACATAAGCATGCGGCGTCCCCTAAGGGGGATCGAACAGGAAATCCAAATACATTAACTTGCAAAGCGGCTCAGGGAGAGGCACACCCCGTCCCCAGCTGAAGCTGGACCAGCACGCAGCACGCGCCACCCAGTCCGCCGGCGCTTTACCTTCTCTATAAATACAGGAGATGACAAGGGCGTCAAGATCGCGGGCATGGAGAATTGCATTGGCAAATACATCGCTCGTGGGCTCCTGGGCAAGGAGATCACGCACTTCCAACATGGCCTGCGTTGAGTCGGTTTGGAACTCGATGGCCCGAGCGTCCGGGAACGCTGATCTAGCCACTTCAAAGGCCTCCAACAAGGCATAGACTTCCATGGCTCCACTCGTTTGAAAATTTTCAATTACAATTTTTCAATCATTTTGAAAATTTTTATTAATCATTATATTGAAATTTTTTAAAATCATAAATCTATTTATTTGATTTTTTTATTTATTTGGATTATATTTTATTGAATTTTTCTTATAGCTTCCTAATATATTGGACATAATGATCAAATATTAAATTATCTAATTATTTTAATAATTAAACATGACTTAATTATTTCAAAAAGTTTACATTAACAAGTTTGTCACGTGGCACTACTAGGAAATTTTGTCATCATTCCTAAAGCATTTCGTAATAATTATTTAAATCACTTTTAATGGTGGAAATATTTCTACAAATGTTTCATTCTTTTATTTTGGCATATTTGTCATGATTTAATTGGGTAAAATATTTTTTTAATGTGTTGTAAACATTATTTAAAAATTGATGTACACTTATTTCATGATGATTTGCCATTTTTTATCTCACAAAATGTTTATTGACATGGTATTTAGTATATATTTTTATTATGATATTTAATTTACCATCTTGTACATATTTTTCTCATTTAACATGTTTAGCATTTTTGTTATAGAACATTTTTATTATATTATTAACCTAAGTTCATTAGTTCTTTAACTCAATATTTTTTATTTTTAAAATATTAGATTTTACTTATTTAATTTTTTTATTAATATTAAAAAATTATAAATCTTACCAATATATCCTTTAAGGTATGATACGTTGAAAAAATGGTATTAACTTCATAATATTTTGAAAACTATTCTTATGTAATCCAGTATTTTAGCGAATACACAAATCCTATAGTTTTTTGTCATGAGTTTATAGATTTATGCAAATATTGCAAATAGTATCATATCGTATTCTTTTATCTTTAAAATATATTATGTACATCCTTGATTGGACTAGCATATTTTCCATGAATTTGTTATTAATAAAATTTATCTTTTTATTTGTTAGGAATTAGTTTTAATATTTGAAAAATTTTTCAATCATAATTTTTTTTGACTATTTTATATTTTTATTAAAATTTAAATATATTTTAATTTCTATTATAAATTAAAATTTAATATATAAAATATCAAAATATTTTTTTATAATTTGTTAATAAATAATTAAATTTTTATTTGAAATGTAAGAAATATGTAAAGAAAAAGAAAATACAACTTAAACAAAATTATTAAAATATCATTAATATAATAAAATTATTCCAGCATTTGATCTTTTTTTTTTTTTTTTATCTTGCAAGCTAGGCAAGCTTGTGATTGTCCCAATATAATGGGATTTCTTATGAAATGAAAAAAAATATTGCTATCTCGAGATGTCTAAATTGATCAAAATTACAAAGAAAATGATAACAAAATTACATAATGCTAGGAAAAAAAAATTGCTATTAAAATTTTGAAAATTTTGAAATAGCCAAAGCTAATAAATTATCTATGTTATTAAACTTATATATTGTTCAAACTATATAACATATAAAAAAAAGTTGGCAATCATTGCAGACATAAGGAATAAGAAAAGTTAAAAATGGAAAAAAATTCAAAAAAATAATATAAGAAAAACAAAAAATAGATAATATTACAAATACATTCAACACAAAACATCAATAAAATGTGATATGAAAACATGTTTTGCCAAAAAAAGAATGGAACCAACATTTTTTACGAGTCAAAAAATAAAAATATTAGAAGCTATAAAATATCTAAAAGTAATCAAAATATTGTATACAATTTGTCATAAAACGTGGCACATATGTTGAGAAAAATAGAATATTAAAAACTACAAACAAAAAATAATAAAAAACTAAATCCATGTGTTATTAATAATTATTTAATATTATATTAGTTAAAAAATATATAATATATATAAAAGTATGAAAAATATTTTATTACATATGAAAAATAAGAAAAAAATGATGGAAAAAAAGGTAGGATGGGAATCCATCAGCTAGATTTAGATCTTGTCGTTATGCCACAATCAAAACAAAAAGTGGACAAACAGTAAAAGAAAAAGAGGCAAGGCCAATTTATGTATCAAAATGTTAGCCTCCATGCATCAAAAACTTTCCTTATACAAAAATCATCATAAAAAAATAAATTTTTGTATTGCAGTCATCTAAGAAAATCTCTATAAGATCATTATTAAACCTCGTATTATAACTTAACTTATATCAGTTAAACAAAGTCAGAGGTAACATATTTTATATATTTATATTTTTAACGTATTCATTGAGTTCAACATTTATTTTAAATTAGTGATAATCATTTTATCCCCAACAATTTATATGCATAAGCAAATACACGTTTGTGCATAGTTTTATATTTTAAAGTATGGACAAAAAATGTTTTGGAGGTAACACAAATTCCATTTATTTTTCTTTTGATGCCTATTTTAGAATAATCCTAAGATACATAAACTTGGTAAAAATGTTTCAAAAAGGCAATCCGTAAAAGATTAATTACTACAATGAACTGTAAAATTAGGAAGACATTATTGATATATTGATAGGTTTTATTTCAATTTGACATAAGTGGATAAATTTTGAAAGTTTTTCAAATTTGTATTTGTGATAAAGAAAGTAAAAAATTCACTTTTGTGCTTATCATTGATGTAATTTAAAGATGAAGTATTGAATAATAAGATTGAAATTTTAAGTCATAGAAATTACTTTATCAAAATTTCAAACACGTACTTAACACAACTAAGTTCTTCCAAGTATAATATAAATTTAGCCATATAATTCGATCACATAAATATTACGTAAGAAACTTCCATAGTTGATAGTAATGTAAGTACATTTGAGTGTCTTAAACTTTAATGATTTATCTAAGTTCAATGAAATGATTATAAGAAGTGCAATAGGATTAATATTTGTTGATGTAAGTAACCAAGGTAATTCTTATTACACAATAATATTCTCATTAATAAAAATTGTAGCTTCCAAAATAGTTTTAATGTTAAGCATAATAAGACATTACACATAATAGTTAAATGGATTCTAATAGTGGATTAAGTAATATAATACCATAAATGTGTAGCATGAATCATTTTATGGTTTGAGTATAATAGAAATGCATGTAACTAAGACATAATTATAGATGCTCATTTTTAGTACACTGAATGGAAGGGATTGTGTCTTTCAAGAGTGATAAGTTTTCATAAGATAGCATTAACTTGGGCAAGAATTTTGTAATCTAATTTGACAAGAATGAATATAAATCTAATCTTGAAAATTACACTTAATATTAAAAAAGTAGGCCACTAGTGACAAAAGAATTGCATTAAAACATGGTAAAATTTTGTTGGTAAATTGTTTGAAAATTAAGTTTCAATTTATGTTGAACTACTTATATGTAATTTTTTCGCTAAGGTAATCATTAGTTTAGGGGTAAAAGAGAAAATTCACTTGTGACTATTACTCTCTTTTGAGCTGCATGGTCTATATGATGCAGAATAAAGTTGTGCCACATAAACAAGATAGCGAAGCCCTGGGTGTGGGTTGACATCATGTATGTAATAAAAATGAAATGATTGAAAGCCATAATGAGGGTTGAAAAAATTACTAAAAATGAGGAAAGTGTAACAAAATGTGACAGTGCAACAAGTAATGGTTGTGGATCATCATGTTGATTTCAATAACACAAATTATGATTTGATTAGAAAAACATTGATAGTGAAGGGACATATGATAGGAATCTTATAGTTGCAATCAAATTTTAATCGAATTCAATAAATAAGAAGAATGATGAAAGAGGACAAAATATAAGGAAAGAAAGTGCAGAATATGCCTTGCACTATTTCTATCAATATACAAACTAAAGCTCCATAAAGATAATGATGATATTAAAATGTCATAGTTAAAATTTCAAATTCTAATAAATTTCTTATAGAAACTATCTTAATACTAAAAAATGGAAAAGGTACTACTGCATAAATAATTGCTGCAAACATTAAAATATTTTTAAACATTTAAGCTCTATAAATGACTTGTTATAGTGTAATATAAACTTAAATTTTTAAATAACCAGGAAAAATACTTATGTGGTCCATAGCTAGCTTTATAATGAATGTTATCTTCCACAAAAAAATGTTCTAAGCCAAGGAAGAAAAGTTATAACAAATGGTAACCCAATTGAAAATTATACACACATAATGGTTTATAAAGAAATGGAGCTTGATAAGTTATTGCTTATGATCTAAGAGAACTTTTATACCGAAGTATATAGAAAAAATCAAAGTTTGAATAGAAGGAAATGTAATAGAAGACCATCCCACTCCCTTTTTCGTGAAGCATTCATAAAATTACCTTCATGACTAAGAAATCACACATCCAACTTTTAATCTTCATATTGTAATTATATAAAAGCATTTTTTAGGTATTAATATGAATCCATTGAATAAAACAACTTAATTTCACCAATTCACATAAATACCAATGAAGCTTTGTAGCTACACAAATACACAGCTTCAAACTAGTCACACCACCTCACCTGAAACTAAAAGTGACATTTCATTGAGAAAAAAAACCTAGCCAACTAATTTAAAAGGCCTCTTCCATCTCAACCATGAGCACTATTCAACATGTTTTAATGATGTAGACAGAAATTACATGCTAACATTATTTATTCAATTTTTATGGAGTTACTTTTAAACATTCCAAATGTTTAAATAGATTCACAATTATCTTTTTATGTTACAAATAAGTCTTCACATTCATATTGAGAGTATTTTTTTTAAATATGTTTTGCGCTTGGTCTTTATCATTTTAAGTGTACCATTTTCTCAATGTTTTTTCTATGTAATGAAATGTTTTATTATTTTTACAATGAGAATTTTGTTTAGCAAGTGTTATCAAGAAACATTTTCCAAGTATTTATTGTAAAATATATTTTATATAAATGGCATCTCTTTTTCCTATGATTTTAAAATATTTAATGCTTATCACACTTATATCATTATTAATTATTTACTGAAATTGAATAGTTTTTAAAAGTTTATTTCTTTTCTTTTACTAACCTTTTTATGATACATCTAATAATTAGAAAAATCTTTCATAAAAAAAATATTTGTATATGTTCTATGCCTATCTACAAAAAATTAGTATTTAACATGTTATTGATATAGTTCTAAGGATTTTAGATTTTTCATTATCTAAGTAAAATTATATATGTTTGCTTTTCTTATTATTTTTATTTCCAAAAAAATTTTTACTTATTTATGATAATTCTAAATTATATTATAATAATGGCTTTATTCCTTTAATATTTAATATTTTTTCATACGAGTCACATAATACTTATGTTATTGGCCGCCTAAGCATCATGACCCAAGTTTAAGTTTTGTTCATAACCATATAAATAAACTAAGCCACTAACAAGTTTTTTAAGTCAGTTATAATACACTAAAGCTATGTGACCTATAGACAAAACTTTGGTGAATTAGAGATTAATTTAGTAAGCATAAAATGAAGTCCAAATGAACCTCAAATTAGGCTAATTCAAAATCAAAATTGAAGCAATAATTGAGCTCAAAGTGACTACTCAACAACAGATCATGATCATTCATGACACAAACAAAACTTTCAATTTGCAAATTAAATGCAAATTGATGATAGAAAGAACCATGGAGGCTTGAAAGAAAGGAAGCTCCTTTGCAATGTCGAAAAATTAAGAAGAATTTTGGGAAAAATTTGTGTGGATCTTTTCCAAACTTTATCTTATATGATTCAATTTGCATGCATCATGTTTTAAAAGTGTGTCAAACATATCATTTGAATGTTTTCACACTTTACTCATAAAATGGTTTTAAAATGTTTTGGATATCCAACTAGAGCAATGTCAGCATGCATGTATTGAAGAAACATTTTTTCAAATAAATCTATAAAGATACATGACAAAACCATTGATAGGACGTTGTTATGTATGTGTGGAAAAGTTAAGAAAATTGCATATAAACAAGACAATGCATATAGACACAATATATTTTCATAGCTAGTAAAAATGACCATTTATGTAAACAATAAATTTGCATAGCTACTAGATGTTCTTAAGTTTGTTCTAAAACTATCTATGAAAGTTTAACGTTAAATTCACAATTGGAAGGGATTAAAATAATTCTAAGAAAGAAAAACTATTCTAAAGTTTTTATAAGTAGAGTTTAATAAAACATTTTGGAATTCATTCCACATAACATTACTTAATGAATTCACATTCTACTATTCCTTCATTAAATTAATTTTATGACATTTAACTATTTTAACACCATTGCCAACACCAAAATCTTACAATTATTGGAATTTTTGTTGAAGAAGTAAAGTACATGTTGTTCATCATTTCCTCATCAACCTCATGCATCAACAAAGTTTGTCGAAATGTTTTTTTTATTTTCCATATGTTCTACACATTACCGACATTTTATAGAAATGGGATTTGTTTTTAAGAATTATAACTTAATTAAGTTTTAGTTACAAAAGTAGCCATTTTTGCGAAGGTTTAGTCTAACCGACAAAGTCACAAGAAAGATTGGCTTTAACATTGTAAGGGACCAACATAGATTATGTTCCAACTAGCAAAAAATACAAGGGATTGTGCATTATGACAAGAAGAAAGACACTCAAGATGAGTTTGTGTGGTTACCTTTTGAAAATAACATGTAATGCCTTCTTAACTTGATATACAATGGTTCACTTGGGTAGAAACTAAACTAACAAAAATATTCTTGGTATTTTTTCATTACTAATAATACTCTTTTCTCATTTTCGCTTATCAAGAATGTGATTACTATTGCTACTACAAGCTGGATTATTTGGGATGAATAAAGTAAGATCTTTACAGCATATCACACACATTTTTTCTAAGCGCAATAGTTTTTGATGGACAATCAAAGCAAATAGTATTGGTAAGATTCTTTGTGCAGTCATCAGTTAACATTTGTTATGACTAGAGACCAATTGAATATCTATTGAAACTTTTGGGGAATCAATAATCTATTCTTTATATGTAGAGTTAAGATATTGCCTAAAATTATATTATAGGCTCAACTTTAATGCGAAAAAGGAGAAAAGGATCCAAAAAAATTGTCTTTTTTGTTGATGCCTTTATGTGTTACCCACCACTGACCATGTTAGAGTTAATAGCATCCCTTGATCATGTTTTTTCAGAACAAATCAATGAACAGGCCTTTAAAGTCTAATCAACATCACGAGCTCCTATGACCAACAAACACACCAAGATCTACAACTTCGTCCCTACCCATGAGGACAAATTTAAAAGTACCAATACTTATATGACCCCCAAACAAAACTAGATCTACTATTGTAATGCTTACTTATCATCACATTTTACTATGCTTTGAACTAGATCTGAACCATGACAACATCGATGTCACATTGACCCCGTACTTCATCCATGACTCATCAACTAAAATTTGGCAAAGACATCCTCGACAGTACAACGATCTGATGACTAGATCCACAACACATGTACTTGAATTTTACCTAAAACACATTCTATGGTGTGCCAATTAACTGATTTAATCCACAAAAACCCAACACAAATTGATTTTGATGACCCTTGTGAACATGCTTGAAAAAAATTGAAAATTCTACTTCTTAAGAAGATAGTTTCACAAATGTTTGGACCTTGGAAACTTTGGGCCAAAATGATAACTTTTTAGAAAGCTATTTTCTGATAACTTTTACTAA
The DNA here is from genome assembly GCA_023846275.1 of Vanilla planifolia. Classification (NCBI taxonomy): domain Eukaryota; kingdom Viridiplantae; phylum Streptophyta; class Magnoliopsida; order Asparagales; family Orchidaceae; genus Vanilla; species Vanilla planifolia. The sequence continues at coordinate 688,336 of JAIUJO010000089.1, forward strand.
AGCTTTGGAAGCTAACTTTTCAAAAATAGATTTTTCAAAACTAAAAAGGGAGATTTTCAAATTGATATTTCGTAACAGCTAATTACATCAATTTTACTTCTTTAATTTCTTTTTTTCTCTACATAGGCTCTTAACAAAATGGGAGGCATACCCTTTCAAAAAGATGATCCTTACATGTGCAAAATTCCACTTTTTCCATTATGCCTTATTGAGTTCTAGGATTAATTACAATGCATCACCAACGTACTGAACCATCTTAGTTTCAACATTAGAAGGAAGCATGCGAAACTTAAGTGATCTGACAGTGTACAAGTTTACCTATAACACTGCTGTTTGGCCTCCTTGTGGATGCTACATAATGGTTTCTTTCAGTTTGATATTTCTTTTACATCATTGATTCACATTTATTATGTCATTTCCTTGTTCTTCATTGTTCCTTTTCACTTTGATACCAAATGTTTTCTTAGATTTCCACTACTACTTATTGTCACTTGCTTTCCTATTCTCAATTCAACTTTTTGTTTTGTTTGAATGGGCTTTATGTGTAAGTTACTTCATTACTCCATCTTTTCTATATTGCTTATTAATGTTTGTCAAGGATTTTAATCTGAACCCATGTGACATTTATATTGTTCAATCCATATAAAAAATTGGTTTTGTCAAATATCTTTCCAAATACCCTTTCTTTGTGCCATTGAATTAGTAATAGGATAAGCATAGGAAATGCACCCTATGGTGTTCTTGGTCCCTTCTTAACTAAAGATTCCTTGGATTGTTGTCTCATGTGTGTTGCCTCTCTAGTTTCTCATGCTTATCATCTCATTTTCTTTATCCTAAATCAGTGTAAGCTAATCTTTAAATTCCTATTATAGTTTGTGCCACTACTTAAGCAACAAATCTTGCTATAAAGCTTTGTTATACAAATGTTTGCAATGCTAATAGTAAAGCACTGCTAAACTAAACATCCTTTTAACTTTCCTTTATAAGCACCAAATCTCAAAAAAAAGTGATAAAGTACAAACAAGGGAGTTTTCTTTTCTTTCTCCTAAAGGACAGAGTTTATACACATGATATCATATAGAACTTATCACATACAGCACCCACACATCAACCAAGCACAAGTGACCCTCTAAGATCGATTTACTAGACTACAAACCTTGGAAGGCAAGCTAGAGTAATATGGTTTTTGAATACTTGAACGAGAACAAGCTCAAAATAAGACCACCTTTTCAAACCTAATATTGTCATCCACTTTAATCAAATACCTCTTATAATCAAACTGGGTTAATGCTAAGATAATGATGGTAAAAAACACATGAAGTCTAAAAAATGTGACATTCTTATCTTTGAAGGGGGCATAAACCTTAAAAAATATAGAGTCAAAAGTTTCCTTGGACCATTGCCTCTAATTTTTTAAACTTAATGAAAAACAAAGGTATTATTTGTAGAAATGAAAATGGGAAAAACTCATTTATTTATAAAAAATGATAGAAACTTAATGCTAACAAAGGGGATCACAACTCATCAAAATATATATTCCTCTCTTAAATGATTGACTTACTTGACCAATGACATTCCTAACAAAAAAAAAGTATGTTAATGAGTGCATTACTCATTTTGATGAGTACATTTGTATTGTGGTGTTAATATAGACCCTTTGGTCCCCTCTTCCACATTCTGAGTTGGGCCTAGAGAAATATTTAGGAGGAGCTTTTCATTCAAAACATTCACACCTTAGAAGTGGCCTATAAGAATTCCACTAACTATGAAACCTAGAAACATTTATCAAGTCAAAAGTGTGGAAGCATCAAACATGTTAAACTTCAAGCTGACCAACACCAGATACTCCACAAGTAGTATACCAATACGTACCACTCCAAGCGCTCTCTATCCTTAAACTTACAGTGAAACCCAACCCACCTATTAACAAATCACCCAAGTAACGTGTTCTTGATGTTAAAAGTGAAGTCATACGATAGCCCATTACAAAAAATGACAAGTAAGCTATATCGAGGAAGATAATTATTGGGAAACCAATGAAGAAATAATAGATCAAAGATTATGCTTCCTAACCCTATCGAGCCAATGAATACACCAATGATGATTGAAGATTGTAGACACTTGACCATTATAGCCATGAGAAGCACCTTAATATAATCGAAGAGAAGTAAAGATTGAAGATGTACCACTATTTGTTAAATCTTTGTCAAGCTTAGACAAAAGGTTTATAAATATATCATAGAAAGTGGAAGTGCCATCAAAGCCATTTCTAAAAATGGTATATCATACCTCAAACTATGGATCATTCATCAGCTAAACACATACATTATTTTTTTAATTAACAAAATATTCATGTGTATCAAGAAAAAATAAATTATACTATTTAAATTTAGGCCAACAAATTTGAATATATTTTATGTGATCTTGTTCTTGTGTTAATATGAAGTATCATCTTATTATGACCTTGGTTATATGACCATGATGCCATTATTGCTAACAAGACCAACACCTACACATTTACACATCATGACCAAACATTTAACATATACCCATCAAAAACCACAAAACATCCCAAATACGAAAATCATATTTATCTCCCATGTAAAGTAGACAAAGAATTTATTGATAAAACTTTAATTTATGCCATAATAATACCTTATATAGTAATATCTCTCATCGTCAAATCCTTTTTATTTAGCTTTCCTAATATTTTAACAAATGAACCCGAAGGTTTACCACCTCTTCATGACATTCCATATACTATATACCTCATATTAGGTACTAGTTTACTAAATTTGTCACATTACCAGATGAATCCTTTTAAATACCAAGAAATCAACTAATAAGTGCAAGACTAACTAGAAAAAGGATTCATTTTAGAAAGTCATAATCCATGTGTTGTTCCTACTCAAGCCTTAAAAAAGAATGGTTCATGGGGAATTTGTTTCAATAATAGAGAAATTAGCAAATTGATGTGAAGTATAGTTTCTTATCCCTTGCTTGGATGAACTTTTGGACCAAACTAAAGTAGCCACTATTGTATCCAAAATCAATTCAAAAAGAAGAAAGAGACAAGATAGAATCAAGTTATGGGATGAGTGAATATGATTTTTAAAATAATGGATATATTATAGAAGTGGTTAGTCAATTGCTTCACCATATTCAACACAGCAAGCACATTTATAAGAATAATGAGCCAAATATCCTAATTAAGAAAGTTTGTGAAAGTTTACTTTAATGACATCTTAAAATTTAGTTACACAATTAAACATAAATTAGAACACCTTATAAAGATTTGTTCCATGCTTATGGAGAACACCCATACCCAACATAAAAAATGCACACTTTTTCCCATTATCTTAACTTTTTGGGCTTCAAACCTTAAAAGATGATGTAAGATCTTACTATAACAAATTAGGGCAATAAATGATTAACAGACATCATAGGAAATCCATGACATTAAGAGTTTTCATTGCCAACAACCTTGTAATGGAAATTCTTTAATTGTTGTATTATCATCAATACCATAATAATTGGTCATTTTAGGAAGATAAATTATGAGTAGACCCTTACAACTAAGAAATAATTTGTAAAACCTAATGACGCTATAACCCAATAATTTATGCTCCAAGCTCCACACTATACTTGACAAAGTCTCTATATTTAATTAGTTTCTTAAGGCCATAATCACTAATAAGGATGTTTGCTTCACTTGGTATTTTTGCAAAACCATTTGGCATCTTTTGCAAATATGGTTAAAATTCTTTTTTTCCTATCAACCATAGCTTTTGATCAAATTACGTTCATAAATCATAGCTTAGGAAATCATATATGGTGTTTCGTAAGGGAAAACATAAATAATTATGTTCATCTTTTACTACAAACCAAGAAAGCTTATAATAGTTCTATGAATATGACCACAAGAAAGTGCCACTTTGAATCCAATAATGAATATGAACCTTTTACCCTCTTTGACCTAATCCTACTACGCAATCAAGCACAAACATAAATGTTTGTATATAAGGTAGGTTCATGAGTATATTTAAGAAATAATAAATCATAGTAATGATTAGAACAATAGATTGGCCAATGTACACCACAATCTTAAATAATTCTTAGAAGGAGAATTCGTGAAGATAAGAATCAAGTTTGAATTGTTTCCTCTATGAACTTTGTAGAAGTTACATTCAAGAGTAGTCTATCCATTCCAAATCTCAAAGGTTTGTCCAAATGCCTATATCATGGAGCTAAGTTCTTACTCACCTGTCATGGTAAGAAGAGTTAGAAGATTGAAGTAGTAATGGATATGAATGCTAAATAAACCAAATGTTAGAGTTATCAAAGGTATCTTTTTCATTGGAAAGGTTAACAAGGAAATAATGATACTTCAATCATAATGAAAGAGTCATAAAGACTAAACCTTAACACATTAGACATTTATGAGGACTAATCGAGAGCAGGTAACTCATTAGAAATGAAACTCTTCTATTTGAAAAGAATTAGGTACAACACCAGTTAAGATTTTTATTACTCAAGGACCAGTTAGACATGTGTTAACAATTCCAAACAATCAAGCTATCTTTTCCTGATGTGCTGAGTTAGAATGGAGCTTAAAATTATATTATATGCTAAAAATTCACATCATGAATAAATAAAAGAATAAAAAAATTGCCCATTGAGTCCATTTCTATTGATGCTATCATTCCTTGTTGCCTCTATCACTCACTATTGACTTGAACTGATTAGACTCGATGCTGACTAGGAATATACTACTCAAAAATATATTAGTGAATGGGTCATTTAAACTTAATCCCATGCATGAGTTTGCATAACCTACAATTGCACCTAGACTCATTATGTTCTTGCAACTTGTTAGATTCACCCACGATAGGAAATGACATTTGCCTTGTAAACAAACCTAGAAAATTAACACCAAGCTTACCAAACAATCCACTCTATGTACATTGAGATAGATCTAACCTGTGGCACCATCAACATTACACTAGCCCCACAAAAATAATTTATGGCATGACTATCTTGATATGACCTTGGACATTGCTGATATCTTATCAATTCATTGACCTAATTTGCAACACATTGACCCTGAAAATAATTACCAAATCCATGACATGTCAACTTTGATCAAAACTACAAGGGCCATAACTAACCTAGTTAGCTTGAAATAAAAATATATCTTTTAATAAAATTACTTAGCAATAGCTTTGACCACATAACTTTTGGCCCAAAATGATTGCTCTTTAAAAAGTAGTTTCAAAATTATTTTAACCACAACTTTGGAAAATATGTTATTAGAAAATAGTATTTTTTAAAATGAAATGATTGTTTCTTAGAAATCTATATGGAAAAAGATTTTGATCACCAATTTTGTATTTGAATTTCTTTTTCTTATTTTCTTCGGTTCTCCTTGATTTTTTTGAATATTGGGAAGCCTGTACTTTAAAATGGATGATGTTTGTAAGAGCAAAATTTCCATTATTTCGTTGTCTTATTAAGTTCTAATTTTCATTGTAACAAAAGTCTAACATGATTACTTGTTAGAGCACTAATTTTGCGAGTGGGTGAGCAAGGTTTAAACGATGAGGCACCATGCAAATTTACCTTTGATTGTATGTCATCACATTCCTATCATAGCTCAGAATGGTTTCTTTCACTATGTTGTTTCTTTCACTTTATTAATTTCCATTTACTTCATCATTTTTGTTCATTTTGTCATTCCTTTTCAATTCATTTCTTAATGTTTTTTAAAATTTCCAATCCTATCACCTATTATTGCATTCAGTACTTCTCTAAAATTTTTTTTCATAAGTGTTTAAACTAATTTTACATGTTGTCACTCAAGATTTTTTTTAGACTTAATAAAGCTTTTTATTGCTTTCAATTAACACCCTAGTCACCTTTACTTTGATCCTCCATTATGACAAAGACTATTTTATCAAGCATCTTTCCATGTACACCATCTCTATGTTATTAGTGAGGTAAGTAGCCTTGCATACAATGTGACACTTGTGTTGGTCTTGGTCCCCTTTTAGCTAAAATTCCCTTGGGTTTGTGCCTCGTGTGTGTTACATATTTTGGTTTCTATGTTTATCGTCTCATGTTTTATATTCAAATTGCATGCAAATTAATATCTTGGTGCTCATCACAATTTCTAGCACTCATTTGGCATCAATTCACCATTAATTTTTCGAATAGAGGATGACTAGATTATTATTGTCCATAGATCTGATCTAAAAAGCCTTATAGGGAATGCTATGTCTCATCCAAAAAGGTTTTGGATGATAATATTTTTTGGAAATCGTTCCATGAATGCTCTTAAGAGGAAATCTCATTGGAAGAAAAAGCATCACACTTGGATTTTTCATTTAGGTGTGAATTCACTTTGATACTTAAAAGCTAGGAAGATAAAAAGACATTAAGAAAAGCTCAAAATTTAAATCTTCACTTGAGTTCCAAGATATTCGAAAATGAATCAAGTAAGCCATATCTTTAACTATGATCAACTTTAGGCACATTATCTTTTGAAGATTTCGTGAGCCAAACATATAAGGAATTGTTGGTCGTTTCCTTTGGTGTTATGAAAGCTAAGCCTTGAAGAAGTAGGGAAAAGAATTAAAACCATGGTCTTGGAGAGGTGCTGATGGATAAATTATATTTTCAAGAGAAGGAGGCACATTAATTGATGAACTCGACTACATGGATCAAGGTAGGATGTACCTCAGGGCTATGTAATTAAACTAGAAATATATGTGGGTTTAAACAAGATATTTTGGTATATATGCATGATTCTATTTTCTGGATTTTATTAAGAGGCCTATTGTAACTACATTCCAAAACAATTCCTAGATCAAATGAGGGTGTACATAAATTTGTGATTTCATAATTGAATCAATGACAAGGTAATCTCTTTTGTTTTATTCAGATGGCTATTGAATTCGAATTTCACTTGCAAAATGATTAAATCTTTTTAAGAACTAGTTTGCACCATGATTAATGCTCTAACATGATATAATAATTACTAGCATAATAATACTAAAATATGTCTTAGATTTCTACTATGTCATATGCTCTACAAATTCTACAACTTTCTTCCATGTTAACCAAACCATAATTGTTAAAACTTGTAGAAAATAAAATCATTTTACCTAGTATATATCTTATGGTTTAATGGGAAGGCTTGGCGGAGGGCTCTAGAACCATTTTCTACTGAGCTAGAGTTTAAACCAATTGACCCATAATTTTTTATTTCCCTTGAAGTAGACTTGAAGATGATCTATGACTAAGGAATCCATATAATGGTAAGATGATTCAGTATTTCTAGTATATTTTTTATATAATAGAAGGCTATAGTGAAAAAAAATCTTATGCAAGATGGATGTTAAGTTAACCAAGCATGATCTTAATAGACCTTTCAATATTAATAGTCCTAAAACATCATTGTGGACAAAGTGTGGGTGCAACTTTAAACAAGGAAAATGTTAATCGAGTTCTTCCAAGAAGTGAATTTTTTAACTCTAAATGGTAACCTTAATTAACATTTCTCAAATTGTATTTTCATGCCAAAAAAGGAGATAAAAAAGGATCACTCCATGGCTAAAAATTACTTTTTAAGGGATGAAACATTTGGCATGAAAGAGTTAATATTTAGGTTGATGATATGATAGAGGAAATTAAGAAGAATAATATAAAAATAAGGTTAATCTAAGCCTTAGATTCTTAATTCCAAAAATTCTAAGATGCAAGTGGTATTAGAGCCAATGTCATAGGTTTGAGCCCTCATGTGCCAATATAGAAAGTTATTGGAGTGAAAAAGTTATGTCTATATGGATCCACCAATGTAACTAGCATGAAATGTAACATTCATATGTACCTATGACTGAACCAAATCTTTTATAAAAGGCTAGAGTGAGAACATGCATGTCAAAACCAAAAAGATTATTAACAATGCCTTAGTAGGGTGAAGCCTAAGGAAACTCTAGTGGAGGCCCACAACGACGCTAAAGTGCAAATCTATAATCTAACTTTGGTGTATGGGAGAAAGACTAATTGAACCATCTAGTAGCTAGTTCCCTTCAAAGTTTCCCTCAAGATAGCTAAAGCCATAGTCAGTGTATTATTGGGTAATGGAAATGACTTGAGGCATTGGTGGCAGATTGCCCTTGGCCAATTCTCATATCTTAAATTAGCAAAAATGCTTAAATTCTTTGTTTAGTATAGGTAAGGAATCTAGGTTCCAAGTGGGCCATTGTTTGTAAGCATAACTGACAATATGCGATGAACTAAAAGTTGGGTTACAATGTCCAATTGTGCATTATCTTGGGTTTTACAAAGGATGTGGGTCAATTAAGATAGTAAGACCATGGTCATGGAAGTTGAAATCAGCTAATGAGTGCGTAAGAACACACTTGTTGAATCAATTATTCCCAAAAGTAGATTGCACTTAAGCTTGTGACCCACTTGCCATCAGTGTAATGCAACATCTCAATGAATGTGAAGGTGCAATATTCATTACAGAATGTAGAACATGGGCCCACTTGGAGTGTTTCTTAGTGCATATCTTGGTTATAGTAGAAAATATTAAAATGAGAACTTTGATGACTGATGGGAGAAATGGTTCCTTATGAATGACACATGGGAATGCCATTTTTCATGATCTTTTAAAGGAAGTGCAGTTAAAATTTTAGAGCTATGATGTGCTGATTGAGTAGGAAAGCAAGTGGTTTAAAGACATTGGTACAGGCCTTGGGAAAAGCAAATTTTCTAATTAAAGCCTATTGCCCCTAGAAACAACTTAACTGGTGGTAGCACCAAGTAGTTGGAAGAGCACCACACGTTGAGCGATCTCTGATGTGCTTCAAATGACCCTTGAAATTCTAAATTATTGAGTTCCTTTAAAGGCTCATCATCCTCATAGCTACACCATATCTTCTAGATGACCTGCCTTTGATCAATGGTGAAATGTAAGCAAGAGAAGTTCACAAAAGGGATTCATAATTTTGCAAAAGGATTGACTCTAACGAATGTACATGAGTGTCATACACCAAAACTCATCTGGTGTCGGTGTACTTCTCAAGTTGCTTCGACACTAAAAGCAGGTCAACTAATGTTGACTGGCAGACAACTTAGGATTGGCCCTCACTTGGCCCTTCCCTTAGCATTGAACAACCAACTCAGAATTGGCTCAAACATGAGGAATCTGACTGTTTAATTACAACAAAGAATTGTGATGTTCTTCGAGGATGCTCATGCAATGTGATTTCTTCATAGTGCTCTAAATGTCAAACTAAAGAAATTCAACCATACATGGGTAAATGATTGGAGTCACTATGACTCTACTAAGGTAGATAAATGTCTCGTCATCTAATTTGTGATACACATGAATTGAATAATGAGATTCCCACTATCTGTTTTTATTATTCTAACAAAGCCACAGACAAGGGAATGAGCTTGGTAAAATAAGTAGACATCACTCATGAAGAAATCATCATCAGGGCCTATCATAATTGTTAGCATATTGACCTTTTGTTTGAGGCACCGCATGCATTGGCGATGGTCAGTGGGCTCGTCATTTACTTATGAGTCAAATGGTGAGCAAGCCTGTGTGGCATAAGAATGTTGATTTATGGGATCCTAATTCAAGGAGTGAGCCACCAACTAACTTAAATCTCTTATATAGGATTAGAGTTAGAATAGGCTTATCAGAACCTAAAAGTTTGGTGAACCATGCCTGAGTAGGGTAAAACCTAAGGAAATCCTTATGGAGGCCTATAGACATACTAATGTGTAAATAATTCATCTGACTTGGGTGTACAAGTGAAAGGTTAATCGAAGTACCTAATAGTTGGCTCCCTTCATAGTTTCCCTTAATACAGCAAGGGCCACTATTTGAGATTTTATTAGGCAAAGCCATTGAATAGAGGCTTCGAGAACTCAAAGCTCATGAACAATTCTCATGCTTTAATAGGAAGGCTAAATTTCAATGATGAGTTGAGCAAATAAATTGAGGCTCCATTTGGGGCACCTTTGGTAAGCATAATTATTGAATTTGTGATAAACTAAAAAGCTGGGTTACCATGTCCCATTGTTAACTAACTTTGAGCCTTCAGAAGGTGTTGTCGATTAAGATTGTAGGATGGTAGTCATGGAAGTTAATATCCATTAAAATGTCTGTAACAACACACTTATTGAATCAATTATTCCAAAAAATGGATTGCATCTAAGCAAGAGACCAATATATGGTCATCAATGTAAAGCTATGCCCCGATGAGTATAAGGGTGCAATAGTCGTTACAAAATGTGGATCATGAGTCAGTGTGGAGTATTTTTTTGGGAACATTTTTTGTGTTAGTAAATATTCAAATGAAAACTTTGAATATTGAATGGGGAGAAAGGCTCTATGTGAATGATAGTTCAACATGGGTTAACTAATCCTAAGAGATGAGGGAAACCAATCAAAGAGTTCCATTTGGAATTTGCTTCTAAAGGAAGTTGAGTTGAAATTATAGAGCTGGGATGAGGGAATTGATGGAAACAACTATTTTTAATATGTACGTGGGGCTCTTGGAAAGAGTTTGCCTTTTTCTTAACAGTGTATTGGCTTAGAAAGGAAGACATTATTAACCTGGATTCTAGTCTAATTTTATGAAATGATTTGAGAGGTATCTCATATGTGAGAGATAGCTTGTCAACTAAATTGAGATACAACTAATTGTAAAACTATTTTAGTTATTATATGACAAAAATGTAGGGCCCAAACCCTCTTCTTTTTAAGTCTTGCTTGGTGGGTCAATCCTATTAAAGGACATTGTTAGGTAAGAGATTGATTGGGGTGGAACATTTATTGAAAAATAACAAAGATGTCCTAAGATGAGCTCATTGAAAATAGAAATCTCCTGAGGAACAAAAAGGAAAAAGTTCGTGGGATTCTTATTTCTAGTACAATTGCGAACAATGAAAGAAAGGCCTATCATTCCTTTAAGAATTCAAATTTGTTGCTAAAGGTGTTAGAAAAGTTACCATAAGGATAATTGGTTTGTGGTAGCCAAGAATTCATAGCAATGTTGCTTTCTGTTTCTTTGATGTCAGCTCTTCCTATCATTATGGAGAAAATTTATCGAGTGTTGGTTATTCGCCCGCCAATAGTCAACATGAGCTAGGTATAAACCATTGTGTAAGATGTTAGCTTTACCCTATTTATGAATATGTTAGATAGTAATTTAACCTTGTATTAGTGAAACCACTAATTCACCCAATTATTTATTACAATTGAATTAAATGTTAGGGCTTCAAGCTATCCTATGGAGTGTTAGGACTGAACACCTCTATGTTAGAATCCATGCATAAATGTGATCCTTAGGCCCATTGTTAGCATGTTGGCCAATAGTAGGGGCTTTCCAGTCTAGGGGTACACAACCAAAAGCTCACCTTGTGTCGTGGAAATCTGTATGACGTAACCACTAAAAGAAATGATCGTTAAGTATGAATGGTGGGTAAAATCCTTTATAGATGACTTAAATTTGTGAAGAGAGATTATAACTGGTAAAGTAACCTTACTACCATGATCTACAAAGATCCTACCCTTTATTGTAGTAGATTGATGTCCTTGAAGACATTGACATCACGAAAGTTTCAAAACACCCTGTCTCACTTGTAAGCTTGCTCACTTGCTTACGTTCTCACTTGCACAACATGCTCGCCTACTCTACTTGCTCTTATTATTGTGATACATCATGTATTGCTTCATGTAGTACTTCATGTGTTACTTTATATGATACTTCATACGATATTTTATGCGATACTACAAGATTCATGTGGTGCCCCTTGGAGCTTGCCTAGGTGTAATATTGAAATGACTCACATTGCCCGCCACGGATTTTAGACGGTGTAACTTTCACTTTTTGCACCCTATTCATCACTTGCCATTACTTGGGTATGGTTGTGGAGTCACTCTATTGGCTGACTTGCCTTTTTCCTTGATGGAATTGTTGCAAATTGCAATCTATGGGGAGCAATGTGTAGGATAAAGTAGCCCTTGGCAAAGAGTAAGTTAGATGGTGTAATATTCACTAGAGTTAATCCATGCATGGCTATGGCCCAACCCATAAGTTAAGATATTTGTGCTCATGATAGATCATTGGGCACATTTCAGAATTATGCCCATGTGTGGTAACAAATCCACATCTTCCTTTCTACATCCTTTGCTCATGGATGGTTGGTCTAATGAAGAGTAACTTTATTTTAGAGGGATTATGTTGCAAGCTATTCACCTAAGGATAAGGTGATTCCATATTTGGAGACTTACCCTCTTGGTATAATTATTGTAATATGCAATCAATAAGGGGAATTGTGTAGCATGATGTAGCCCACAGCGAAGTGAGAGTTCGATTGTCTAATATACACTAGAATTTGTGCATGCTACGATTCCACTCTAACAATACTCTGCCACTGCTACATGTGAGGCAAAGCACTTGGTACACTACAACATTGTTCATGCACAAGGAAACAAGTCTGCTTGTGCCTTGTGACAACCTATGACCATGGTGAGTGTGGCCCACAAAGTGTAACTTTTTTGGAATTGTTAGCACTACAGGTGTTTAGTGCATGGATAAGGTGATGCTCAGTTGGAATTCTTGTCATTGTTCTTGTTTGAAGTTCCACACATTACCCTCTACATTGAGCATTATTGTGTGTAATGTTTCCCTCGTTGTGGTGTAAGCTTTGTGCTACCATGCATACTCTGCAGTCTCCTTCCCATCTATGCATCTGCCATTAATGGAGTGATACGTGGTCAAGTTCCCTTGGCTAGAATGGAGGATTTCTTCACACACATCAATTTGTTTCTGAAAGACAACTCTTTTCAACTATTTTATCACCTAACACTATTAATGCAAAAATTAGTGTCACTCTAATTGAGACTTCACTTGGTGTAATATGGAATGATCAAACCATTCTTGTCATTCTACTCATTATTTCATTTGCTGTTTCATAATGCCAAAGTGAAACTTCTGTCATGCAAAGTGCACTCAAGAATGTGTTTGTTGAGCATGTTGTTGACTCTACATGGTGTGGTACTTGGTGTCAAGCCTCACCTTTAAGTTTTCTTCCTATGCATGTGGCATTAGGGGCCCAACATGTGTGACTTGTTAGTTTTAGAATTAGAAGGGAGGGTTGTTGTGCAAGAATGCTTTTGTCAAATAACAACTTTTTAGAAATGGAGGTATGGTATCCCTATTTGGGATAATTTGCTCTCGCTTTGTGGAGTATCATTAGACATGATGAACATGTCAATAGTCACATGAGGTGCTACTGAGCACTATTTTGAAGGGATGCATTTATTAGATAAAAGGTCAAGGAGGGCTTTCACCCAACTCATCAACATTTCATGATAACATGATGGATTACATGACCTCTATGCAGACAATACATCATTCAAAGTTCCACCATATAAACATTCAATGTTTAGATATGGACCTACCATGGTGCCAAAGTGTGATAAAGAATTATCATTTAATTTTAGAGAGACAGCCAGAGAGATAGTTACCACATCCAAGGAAGGTAGCAAGCACACAAATTACCCAATCTTGATAAAGAGAATAACAATAAAAAATAATATTGAGCTCCACATGTTTGATAATTAGAATGAGTACATTCTATATTCCTTAATGAGGATCCATTATAAGGAAAGTTTAGTGTTAGTGGCCATGGTATATCTTGCTCAAATAGCATATATTCAAGTTGTTCAAGATAAAAAAAAAGTCATAAATGGAGCTTGCTTTCTCCTAATGATCTACCTTTCAGGTGCACCACATACCCTGATTGTTTTGTCAATGATGTGGACTAGAATTAGTTGGCTAGGTCACTCCATTAACATTGTTACATTTAAGACGTTAGGGCTCATTGCAAGCCCAAGCTCTCGATACATTTGTGTGGGATAACATCATAGGATTTTACTGTATTGTGCTAGCCATTATGATCATAGTAATGATTTTAAGTGAATTTCATGAGCATTCATATTTCATTGTTAGAGGTTTAGTTCATAGATATATGATCGACAAACCACGATGAAAAAAATCTGCCAATAACGTTTTATTAATCAAGAATAATTGGTTTGTGCCTAAATACAATCAAATTTAATACTTGTGTCCATCATAAATGATGTTGACCAAGGATAAGAAATTGTTAATCTTTGGACTCTATCAGCACCTCATAAGAAATAAAATTCTTTGGGTTCCTTCATAATGTAATGCTCAAAGCCTAAACCATACTCTCCTTAAGGAGGACTATACATAAAATCACTAAAAAGACAAAGTTTAAGAGATTTGGGAAAGACTATTCCCAAGTCTCAAATAAAATCACACAAAAACCTGTGATGAGCAACCTAGTCTGTAGCACTATTGCCTTGGCACTTTAGGTGGGATAGTTTGAACAGCTTTATACCCATGGACATATGCAATGGCCCTGTAGTAGGAATTATTATTTGCTTTAGACGAACCTTACTAGTTAACTACAATAATAACTATAGTTGAATCTAATTCAAACACCACTACCTTAGCATCAAGAAATAAAATTCTCAGTTCCATTGCTCCAAACATAGCAATAATTAGCTTGTTAGAAGCTAACAAGAAAAAAAAACGTTTATTCTACAAAAGTAATAGGTTTACTTATGTCATCCCATGAAACAATACCAACTCTAGTATTAAAGTCATCTTATAGTTGTGATGCAATTAAACCTAATCCTACTCATTGGACGAAGACACTAGCAAGAGGTAATAAATGGCCCATTGAGGATTCCACAACTGTTTCTTGATGTGATTGCAAAGTTGTACCAACTAGTAGTTATAAGGTGAATGCTCCTTTGTAGTATATTTGAGTTGAAAACCTTTTCCATATATGCCTACAAATTCTTACCACACTGAAGGAGGACTAATGATAAAGTAGCATTGTTGAATACTTCAGAAGTTGTAGCCACTCATGCAATCATAGCTATTTAGTTAAGAAGCTCAAAAAAGGAACTAACGTCCTATAGTTATTCCCACAAATTTAGCCCAACTACAATATAGAATATAAAATAGCAAATTAACTAAGAATAATTTTTGAATCTTTTTGTGATTCCAAACCCCATACTCATTAGGCAGCTTTGCTACAAATTTTTGATTCTCCACATGTATGTTATGAAAGATTGGTCAAGTAGTAAAAGTAATGGTGCGAAGACTATTGTCCAACATAAAAGAAAAAAATACCCACAACATCCCACCAAACTACATTGTTTGTAGTGCAGACGGTTACAATTTGTGTAACATACTTGTATGTGATGATCAGTGAAGAAAATAGAAATTATTATTTGCCATTAAGTATTTGTACATGAAGGACTAAACCCACAAACAGTCTTCTAGAGAAATACCTCACCTATTGTTGTTTGCAATCAACATTGACTACCAAGTTGACAAACTATGAACACTGAGTCCTCCAGAATCCTTACATAGAGTGACAATTTCCTTATAGGCATAACATATTACATGAATAATTTATTCAACTCTAAAATACTGTAGGCAGGAATTATTGTGTTGGTTATGTAACAAGAAGGAATAGTAGCAAACATTAAGTTAATCATGACAATATAGCACATCATAATCACCTTATTGTCCATCTTGACATAGTTTTCAACATGACTAAAAATGAAATTAAAGCATTTTTTTCTAAAGTTTGGTTATTACAATTGGTATTGTTAGATATTTTGATTGAGTTACTCGATGTACATGTAGTTTTTCTATAATACTCTTCTTAAACATGTAGTGCATCACCTTACTAAATAACACTCTTGATTTGTTTAGATTTGTCACCTGATACGATGATGCCCATACTACTCCATAATTTCTTCATTGTAGCACAAGTTATAGGCATTTAAATCATGAATTCATCAAAATATAAGAGTTAGGTAATCATAGGGAAAAATGGTCAATCTTAAACCAAATAGTGGTAGCATGATCAAGCTAACTCTCAATAAGCCATGAGAAGTACTTTGACAAAATAGTAAAGAGGTATGGTGGGAGATGACATCCTTATTTATGACCATAAGGACTTTGATCCATGGTAGATGGATATCATTAGACATAACCTTAAATCTAGTTAATAAAGTGGGCCTTGATACAATTACATCAAAGAGTAATGAACCATAAATGCTTAACCATATACCACACAAATTTCAAATTTACCTAGACATAGGCTTCATTCATATTGAATTTTAGCTCAATCAGTCCTTCTTTGGAAGTAGATTGGTGCAAATGGGTAGTGATTTGCTATTGCAAAAGAATATTATTAGATATACCATGTCTTAACACGAAAACAGCTCGTTCTTAAGTAGTGATCTCATGAAGCCCCCCAATTGGTCTTGCCACCAAACTTTTGGTCACTACTTTACAACAAATTGCTCAAGTTTGGATGCTCTTCGAGCTTTAGAGATATGTATGTCATTGTGTTTTTCCATCTTTTTGAAATAAAGCTATCTTTAAAGAATTATTTTACTACTATAATAATGGCCATTTGTGTGACCTTTTGATAACCATGCACAAATTCAAATGAGAAGACATCCATCCCAAGGGATTTATTTCTTTTGATAAACATCACCGAAAATATGATCCCATCATCACTAGTTGGAGACGCAGGTGTAGCTACATATTCATTATTAATAGTTCTCTAAGCTTGGAAGGTTAGAGGAGGCTCACATTACACTTGGTTACACCACTTCTTATTGAAATACTAGATAAAATTTTTTTAATCTAAGTTGGGTAGGCCATTAGTTCCTTGATATCATTTTTAAGTTTGTCATTACAGTTTCTCTTGGAAGAAGAGGTAGATGCCACCTAGAAAAAAATGAATGTTTTTGTTCGCAAGTGAGGCCTAATTAATCTTAGCATATCACCACCAACATGCTTCTTCTAAAGCCAAGGTTGTGTGATAAGAAGCAATACAATTTGCTAAAATATCATGTTTTGACTTAGTTAAGCTGTTCATATGTTATTTAAGTTGAAGCACCAAGATTTCCTCATCATATTGATCAGGAAATCTCACAACAATGGAGTGAATTATTATCTTAAAAATAATTTTATTATTTTAAATATATTATTTTTTCGAAAATAATTTTATGTTTATAGAAAAGTTTGATTATATATATATTCTTTCTTGAATAGGATAAGAAAATGAAGATAAAAATTAGATTGAGAAACCAAAATGTTAAGGAAGTTGAAATCAAATCAGAATCTATATCCACCCCAAACCAAGGATAAGAAAAGTACAACCAAGAAAAGGCTACAATTTGACATTTTTTTCTTAAGGTTCACCTAAACCTACTAGCCATTTCTAGTTCAACTATAGCCTTGGCTTTTAAGAGCTCAATCTCGGATTTTTGCAAATATCGTGCAATGCAACCAAAGAAAAAAAGAAAAACACCGTAAGACGAAAAATAATTTTGTCAAATCTGTAGAATTGTTTATGCTTAATGGAACAATGCAAAAACTGCTTAAATTTAAGAAGAGAGATGAGAATTTGAAGATTTGGTTGTGTAAGGCTTAGATGGAGAAATTTGAAGATTTAAGTAGAACTTGTAGTTACTACTAGAAGAATTTACACCAGTAGAATATTTAGGAGCACTTTGTTGAAATCTCAAGGTTGATTCATGTTTATTAGTTGTTTCATTTATAATAGTTAGGTATTGATAAAAAGCTTCTGATTGTAACTATTAGAAAGTGAAATAAGCTATTTGAAAATATGTAGCAAAAGAGCTTAAAAAGCTTTTATAGACATGTCAAAATAATTTTTTCAAAATGGCTAATGTAATGGCTAAAAAATAAGTCATTACGCAGGATGGACTATGGTTGTTGGATATGATCAAAGGAGATACAGATTGTCAAATCTAATGCTGAGTAGATAGATGAGTTATAGATGGTGAGATCAAGATAGATTTCATTTGGGCCATCTAATCATGTTAAATGAGATCTAGATTATTTGAATTGATATAAAAGAATAGTCCCTTAAAATCAACAAGCTAAAACTCTATTTTACATAAAAAAAATATCAAAGCGTGGTATATATGTTCGTAATCCTTGAAACATTTTGAACACTCCATGGTTCTTTGAAGACCACTAATTCCCCGTCCTCAAAGGTGCATAGCTTGTTCATTAAAATTATACCTTTTCATCACTAAATAAGCCCATTAGAATAAAATTATAAGTATTTAATTCTTGATTCATGAAACACAAATGTGACCAAACATTAATAAAGCACTATAAAATGTATTGGATAGACTATCCATAGTTTTTCCTCTAATGGTCTTTTTCTAAGAAAAATTCACTACCCTAGTTGATTGAGGAAAGCATAACCATACCATTTCAAATTAGGTTCTCCTTTTAGTTTTGCCCAATAATGATTTTCTAAGCTATGTAAGTAATATGTTGTGCTTTAAGCCAGTATATGGGAGATATGTAATAGTGGTACTCAAGAAGGCTTACATATTGTTGAAACTCAAGAAAGCTCCATCCAATCTTTCGAAAATACGACCATTTCCCTCCTTTTTACTGCACCAAGTAAACCAATTCTTAATGAAACAAAAGTTAATCAGATCCAATTCATGAATAAATCTAGATAATACATACATAACCTAGTCATTTCTGAATTTTTTTCACTTTTGTTTATCTTCTTATATAAGTAAGACATTAAAGGCCTTTACAACAAGTAGCTTTCCACCAAGCTTATATAGTATTTTTCATTTGATCCCAATCTTGCCGGTAGTTTATATAGACTTTTGATACATACATAGAACAACACTACCAAATCTCATTGTTGCCATATCTCACAAAGATAATAACAACCTATGAGGAGTAATCCATAATCAAAAGTTAAATTTAATTCCCTTATAATACTACAATATCCCTAAATAACCCCATGAAAGTTTGAACAAAGTAATTCCTATTTCTACACAAAGTCCATCAACATCACACTTATTAAAGGTCTCCTATGATTTTCCAACACAACAACTATGAATAACCTATTCTTCCTTACCAAATGTTGCAAGTAGCCATAGGATTCAATTCTTTATTCTTATGGATATTCCACTCTACAAATGAAATCATAATTTATTAGCAAAAATACATAGCACCAAACAACAACCATTCACTTTGTGACACACTCTATCAAAACCAAATATGCATTTTAAAGGCATAGCAAAAGAAGAATAGCATGTAGAACAATGACAATTCCTGAAATTAATTACATAATATTGATACAAGAAGCTTTACCAACTTAAGTTCAAATAGTTCATTGTTAATAAGATATTAACCTAGCTAACTATGTGAAACCCCACTCCACCCTCTATCAAAAAAACATAGCATATGACCCATCCCACCATATTAATAATCAAATAAAAAATCGAAAACCATCTGAGGTAGCAACCACACATACCCACAAATTAATAAAGCCACTTGCTAACCAACTTTACAATAAGTTACACTTTTCAAGCATGTTGGTGTGCATAATCTTCCCTTTTTTTTGGGAACGTACCAACAACTTTTGAATAGATTATTTGCATCTACTATTACTTTATATTCATAGTTACCACAATCCTTGTATCTTATTACAATGTATTCCAAATCCACACTTTAAATAGAAGTTAAATTCTAGCACCCAAGCATGTTTTAGCATTTAATAAAGCACTTTACTTCCTTTCTTGCATATTAGTGAGTCCAAATATAACAAATGAGAGTGTCCAATAAAGTAGGCATGACTAAATTTAGCTAACATGGCCTATAGACGCATCTTCTCACATCTAGAGCACTCCATAGCCAATAGGTCACCATTTTAAAATACATCAAATAGTTTCCACACTCATAAGGCAAGGTGTGCTCACTACTATGCTATTTTCTAATACTAATTGATTTGTAACCCCCCACATCTTTGAGAAAAATATTTTCTAATCACCCATATAGAAAACTAGAGTGGTTGATTTATACATTCTTATTTGAAACTTTATCAACTAAAGTTGAGAAAGCAAAGGTGTGCATCATCGAAACTATGTTAGCTATAAAGGTAAATAAGTAAAGCAACATCTTTCTAGATATAGATTTAGCATACTTTGATGAACACCTTCTCAACCAATCTCCATTCATACTTTATAGGTCCAATCATAAATAGTATGATTACCGTGTTAACATTTTTCTTAAGAGCAAATTTTTTTTGACAAAGTAAAGACTCTATCCCCCATTCATGCTAATCCTTATGATAACATACTCATCATCCTTAAATATTCACAAGTCCACGTTGCAGTGGGAACTCTCACACATATAAACTTTTTGACAAAATTCATACAGGTCCATTATATGAAGTTGTTTCTCAAAGTCAGATTCTTAGGCTTCTTGGGCATGTTAGAATTGTTGCTATATGAGAAGTGATTATAGTAGTTTATATAATAGCAGTCAACTAAGTTGTTCGACTTGTTCTTAGCAAAAATGTTGAGAACATTCCTTCAAATCCATAGTAGCTCACAGTTTATCAAACCAAACTCCATTTAGTATAGGCCCAATAATTGCATTTCCACTTTATTTCATATATAACCATTACATCTATTATGAACAATAGAGAAATTTGTAAAGCTATTAATAAGCATAGCTAGTATAAAAATGATCTTGCTTCCCATCCCTGCAGTTGTTATCATGCTCTAGTCTAGACTAATCCTTTATCAAAAAATACTCCCAATGTAAGTAATCCAATACATCTAAAAATTTGTGACATGTAAGTCTCATGCAACTAGTGCAAAAGTAATAGTGCAAACAACCTCTTTGACCCAATTTCACCATGCCATAGTATCCTTCATGCACAAGAAAGTAAAACCATAAGAAAACAAAAATATACTTTACAAGTGATCTCAACAATAGCATAGTTATATGGTCATCCTCTCAATTTCTTGGATAAGTAAAACAGTTTCTCAATCTCCACCTAATCTTAAATTCTCTTATCTTTCTGCAACTATTTGTTTTTTGATTTCCGAATTCACTTAAGAGTTCTCTTGCTTTTTATATTATTTTGTTTTCGTTACCTTAACAAAAATCACTCAAATCTACTTTTTCCCTTTTCTTTGGCAACAAGTAGGACCACTTCATTGGATGGACTAAAATTGCAAGAGAATTCTATATACTTTTCCAAATTTTACAACTATGTGAAGAACAAATGGGACCTTCCTCCACTATCATGTTGCATGATGGACTATGCTTTTTATTAGTAATAGGTTTAACTCTCCCAAAATTTTCTACTTTTGCACCATTTGAGCTTCAGTGTACCTCCATTCTATTATTATTGCCAATTATAGAACCTACCCGTTTGCATTACCTACATTGTATCCACATAATTGTTTTCTTTTTTGACTTACTACCTACTTTTATCTGTACTTATTACAATCCTTCGCCCCTCTATTGCATCAATTAGCCTCATTTTCTAAGGTTAAACAATCATCCAGGGTCCAAGTCCTTGTCTCTTCTCCTCATGATCCTTTGTACCCACTAGTGTCAAAAAAGGAACCCCATTCTTATTCTGATTAGGTTCTTTATTTAAAAGACTTTCTCTTAACTATAATAGCCATTAGTATCGATTCACTAGGTGTTCCTATTAATCAATATTCTTACACTATATAGTTTTGAAATGTTGATTTTAATAGAAAAACTAGCAAAGAGTGACCTTTACATATTAGTTTCCAACCATTAATCAAAAGAGGATCTTGTAAAGCTTTGGCACTATGTAATAGATTCTTTGTGTTTCAATACAATAAGAGAATAAAAAAATGAATCTAGATTGGAGCACACGTAATCACTAGGGTATTAGGTTTAAATTTAGGTGTAAAAAATATAACCCTAATTCAAAGCCAGTAACTTGCCATGGCCTTCAAAAACTACAAACATTCTTTATATACAATTGAATATAAGGACAATATACAAACTCCCATCAATGAACTCCCTGATCCAAAATCCTCTAAAATGGCTACACCTTTATTATAATATTTTGTATATTCGTTGAAATGGAAAATGGCCTTTTTATAGTCTACCCACAAGGTTGAAGTGGTGGCAGTGAGTTTGCCATTCACATGCCTCATTTGATAGATGTATTTCATCACTAATTATGTAAGAGTTATCCTTTGGAGCTTGCATTGTAACACTTAGATTGGTTGGTCACTATGAGTAGTTAATGAGGGACCTCCCATCAATGTCAGATTAATAATTCTCATTCTCCCTCTACTGTGTGACTCTAAAAGCTGACTTTAATTAGTTGAAGTGATTCATGTTTGTCATTCTAAGAATTATCTTCCAAGAACACTGCAACATTTTGAGACAAACTTTATTTGTAGCCACATAAATCACCCACATCAGCACCTTTGGGAAATGGAGATTTCTCTTATTAGTGGTTGTATAATTTAGTATTTTCATTCCAACCAAGTTCCTTATTCAGTGAAATTAGTTTTTACTCTTTTTATCATGTCCTTGATTCCCTATGTAATTCCACTATTAATGCACCATGCAGCGAAAAAAGAAGCACCCTCGTCATCCTCAAACATATCCACATTATAGCAAGGCTTGCCTAATAATGAGTTTTCCATTAATAGCTTTAAAATTCCTTCATGCACTCCCCTAAACTCCATCACCAATGTTCATTAGAGCTCAAACCACAAAGACAATCCTAGATTCTAGAATGTCCACCAAAGGGGCATTAGGATTAGAAGTATCACCAATTGGGCTTTAAACATCATCACTAGTAATTTGTGATAAGGATATTTGCACTTTATTTTTTTATTTTTTAAAACCTTACAATATTTTTTCCTACCATTGATTGTTGCTCATCACTATGTACCAAGAGGATTATGAATTCTAGGCCAATTTCAAAATTTGTTGGAACCAGAGTAAAACATTAAGATGCCCATACTATCCTCTTAGTGAGCAACTAGCATTGGCCCAAAACAAGCTTTACTAATGCTGTCTCCATCTTCCATCATTTTTCCCCTCCTTCAACCACCAATGTCATTGACCAACAAATTGTACGTCACCTTCTGTACATACGAGACCATCCTGTACATCCAATGCACCCATCCATCACATTTGTATGTCTTTGCAAGTCTGTCTTTGGGTTCCTTGATAAAGAAATACTGAAGCCTACATCATGCTTTGTTTAAAGATGTTAAAACATAAAATTATTAAGAAGACCAAGTTGAAGTAGTTTGAGAAGGGGTAATTCCCAGTTCCAAAAAAAAAAATTACAATAATGCATGATAAGTGACCTAGTTTGCGACATTGTTGAGTTGGCACTTTTTGGGGGATAGTTTGAAAGACTGCATATGCTCAACATATGCAATAGCACTAAGATAAGAACCTCAATTCTCTTTCAAAAAAATCAACTAGGAGACTATAATAATAGTTATAACAAAGTCTAATTCAATCACTACTACTTCGATATTAAGAAGTAACATTCTAACGAGTTCCATTGCTTTAAGAACCAATAGTGAGATCATCTTCTATAGCTATGTAAAAATTTATTTTAACACAACTCATGAAGGAGCAGTCAAATAAGACATACAAATAGTCCATCAAGACTGTTGGAGCTCCTATTGGATCATGTTGGATAGCTAAACAAGTAGTAATAGAAATGTAATAATTCAAAAATTTATCTGGATTATAGTTAAAGTGAGACCTTGTTTTCATGTTCCTAAAAATTATTATAAAGCCAAAGATTAAATAATGTCAAAGTAGCAAACTTAATCATATCAGAAGTAGTATCCAACCACACATTCACAGACATCCAGTTAACAAGCTCAACTATTGAAGAGGTATCTCTACCGTTGAAATCGTTGAGTTTGAAACAATCATTGGTAAAGCTACAGACCTAAATTATTTCACATTGTGGCACTCCCACAAGTAATTTTGCAAATCTTCAATGACATTATAACTCCACAGACAAAGCTCTAATGTCTTAGTCCCTTTTTCACAAGCCAAAGAGCGAGTAGGGAGAAGATTTGACATTAATCACCACAAGTCGAATGTTAACTCGAGGCTACACTTATACTTTCCAAATCATTGTGATGTCCTTGCTAGTAGAATTTTGGCTAATATGCATATTGTTGTAGGTGGTGTTTCAGTCCAGCTCCTTCACTTCACATAATTACAAGTGTAACAGCAACCTTTTCATTTGATTTGGCCTAAGGGGGTTTTAAATTCTAAAATACCAAATAATATGCAAATACAATATATATTTTATTATAATCCCATGCACTAAGATCCTTAACAAACTTTACTACAACTATCAAATGGTCTACTTACATGTTAAGATAGGTTGGCCATGAAGCAATAAGATCGATGCCAAGCTAATTGTCCAACAAAAATATTAACTTACATGTATGTGATGCACCATGTGACATAAAGAAAGTATTTATTGTCATAATGTACTTAGACCTAAAGGACTAAACTAAAAAATAGTCTTCCTTCGCTATAACTCACCTTAAGTATTTTGTAATCGATGTTATCTATCAGGTAAAAAAAACTCTAGATTTTAAGCCACCCACACTTGTTAGGAATAATTACCATGTCTTAATAGGCATAATGCATTATGCTGCAATATTTGAATAACTACAAAGGTAATGGTGCATTAATTTCTCCAACTCCATAATAAGGCTACTTAGATATAAAGAGTGAGCTAAGTAATAAACAAGAATAGCACCTAACACTAAATTTATAATGACAGTATAACACACCATTGATAGTGACCTAGTCATCCATCTTGACATAGTTTTAAACATGATTAATGATGAAATTGGAGTCTTTTTTGTAGTTTGTTTGCTACAATTGGTATATGTAGATATTTTGGTTAAGAAGCTTAACATATATATAATTTTCATACTATCATCTTTCTTTGCTTGGATCTCATCCCTTTGTTAAATAATAGTATCGATTCATTAAGATTCACGGCCTCACCTAAGTGATGCCTATACTACTCCATAATATCATGAATGGTCCTCACTATGACATAAATTGTATGTGCATAAATCATGGTGTTATCAACATATAGAAGATGTGTTATAATAGGAGAGGATGGGCCAATGTTGAACCCAATAAGGCAACATGCTTATGCAAGTACTGAATGACACATATGAGATACTCAAACACTATAAAAAAGGTATATTTAGAGAAGACATCACAATTGAAGACCTCTGGCTACTTTTATTCACTTTAGATGGATACCATTTAGCATAATTATAAGTCTAAATGTAACGATGCAAGCATCCATCCAATCGTACGAACAAAGTTACAACTACAAATGCTTTAGAATATCTAGCAAAAATTTCTAGTTGACCTTCTTTAGAAGTACAAAAGTGCATAAAGGCAACCATTTCGTGTGCTAAGAATATATTAATATATATAACATGGCTTGGTGCAAAAGCCACTTTTCCCTAGTAGTAATATCAGGAAGCACCATCATCAGTTTAGCCACCAACATTTTTGTTACCACTTTGCAAATCACACCACGAAGACTAATGGTCCTAAAATTCTCAGGTTTAGATGCATCTTGAAATTAAGGGATAAAAATAGCCATCATGTTCTTCCAATATTAGGGCATAAAGGTACCTTTAAACAATGGTTTTATAATTATGACAATATCAACCATTGCAAAGTTCCACTAACTAAAGACAAATTTAATAAAGTTGTTATTTAGAGCATGGAATTTAATCCTTTTCATTGATAATGCCACACTTCTGACCTCATCCTCATTGTTTGGAGTCGTAACTATGGCCACCTGATCAATACTAACAATTCTCAAAATTTGAAGGGAATAGGTGGCTCATATTGCCCAAAACTACACTTCTTACTAAAAAAAACTATATAAGAGTGTCTTTGATCTCAATTGGGGATGCCACCAATACCCCACTTTCATTTTCAAGTTGATTATATAGTTGCTCCCTGATGTCAAAGTAGTTGATGCCAAGAAAAAACATGTGTATTGGTCACCATGGGTACTCCAATGAAGCTTGCATGCTACCACTAGATGCTTCTTCTAAAGCCATGACGTTTAATAGGAAGCAATATGTGGTGCTAAAAGATTCTATTTTAGCTCAGTTAAGCCATTCATAGATTCCTCAAGTTCAAGGCCCTATATTTGGTATTCCAACTGATGAAGCTTAGTAAAGAAATTACCAAGTTTATTTTCATTCCATTTTTTAATTGCTTACTAAATTTTCTAGATAAGTTATTCATTGGGTTACCCTAAACAGCTAACCCCAAAGTTGCATAAAAACCATTAGTTGACTACAAAAAGGATAACAGGATATCTTCAAACTAATTACTTTTATGAAGTTAACCCAATAAGGATTATGTAATTTGTGTAAGTAATTGGCTATGATCTGAGTCGATGCGAGGAAGATGTGCCATTGTAATACTTGTGAAGGCTTACATACCATCAATAGTGATGAAAGCGTTACACAATCGTTCATAGATACAGACATTCCCCTCCTTATTACACCAGGTAAACCCTCTTTGGGTTACTTGAAAAATAATGGTTGAAGCTAATATAATACTTTTCTTCAGCGAATTGATGCATAAAATCAATAAAAAAGGTAGTTGAAGTGATTTGCGAAGGAGTATTCCCAAGTCCCAAAATATTCAAGTAGAAGCACATGACAATTGTTGTAGTGCACATCACTATTTCTTTGGCACTTTTGTGGGAATGTTTGAGGGACTTCATACCCTAAATATATGTAATAATACATTTGTAGGAACTATTATTTGGTATAGACAAAAGCAATAGATTCAATACAACAATTGTTGTAGTAGAATGTGCTTTAATAACCACTACTTAGACATTAAGAAGTACTAATTTAAGTTCAATTTCTTAGAGAATAAAATAATCTCCATGAAAAAGTTTAACTTTAAACAAAAGTTTTTCTATAATAGTAATAAGTTTACTCATGCCATCTCGTAAAAAAATACTAATTTTCGTAATGAAATCATAGTACACAACTATGTCATAGTTGAATTTGATCCAACCCATTGGAGGAGTGGTCCAATAAGAGGGCCCTTTGGCTTCCTTGATAAAGTAATGGTTGAAGCAAAAAACATACTCTCCTTAAGGAGCTTCATACATAATCATAGTAAAAGGATAAAATTGAGGCAGCCTAAGAAGTGACATCCCTTAGATCCAATCAAAATCATGCAAAAGTGTGTGATGAGGGACCCAATCTATAGCGCTATTGCTTTAGCACTTTATGTAGGATAGTTTGAAAGTTGACATACCATGAACATATGTAGTAGATCCACGGTGGGTACTTTTGTTTGCTTTAAACAATAGCTATTGGTTCATTATAGTAATGGTTATAGTAGAGTCTAATTTCATCACTAATGCTTGGACATTAGGAAGTAGCATTCTAATGAGTTCCATTGTTTTAAAACTAACAACAATGTCCATGTCAAAATCCACATTTAAAACAAAAGTTTTTCCTATAATAGTAATAACCTAGTTTCTTTCTTCTTAAATAATAATGCCAATTCCAACATTAAGAGCATCTTACTAAACTACATAATAATTAATTTTAATCCAACCAATTGAAAATAAGAGTCTCATAAGAGAAAACAAATTTCTCATCAAGGCCACGATAGCTCCCACTAGACAAAGTTGAAGAGTTGAAACAAGTAGTAGTAGTGGTAGTAATTTAAATATTTCTTTGGATTGCAGCAAATTGGAGAACTTTTAACTACATATGTTTGTAAATTCCTATCAAGCCAAAGGTGAAATAATTTCAAAGAAATGAGCTTAACCAAATAAGAATTACTAATAATCCACATCACAAACATCCAATTAAGAAGCTCAATAAAAAAAGTAACATCTCTATCGTTGACCCCACCAAGCATGAAATTGTCATTTGCAAAGCTGCTGGTCCAAAATTGTTTTGCACTATGGCACTCTCACAAACAATATTTCAAATATTTAGTTGCATTACAAACCTACATAAAAAGACATGACATCTTAATCCCTGTTGCACAAAAGCAAGTGTTAATAGGAAGTAAATTTAACATTAATTTTCATAAGAAGATGTTAACCTGAGGCTACACATGCACTTTCAAAACCTAGACAACCTCCATCTTAGTTGAATTCTTGCTCGTATGCATGTTATTGTAAATGAACTTTGAGTCTAGCACCCAATCCTCACTCGATTTGAAGCACAACACGTCTCTTTAATTTATTTAGCCTAAGCGAAGTACATAATCCAAAATACTAAATTAAGCACAAATAAATTTTTAATTTTATTGTGAAAATACACACCTTGCTCCCTGAGCAACTCCACTACAAATGCTGGTTGGTTGACCTCCATGATAAGATATGCAAGCCATGATTCAATAAGAAGGATGCCATACCAATTATCCAACAGGAATGAAACTAAATTACATATAATAATCCTCCAAACTATATTATTTACTAACTTAGAGGATGAGTTATTATGTTACATGTATGTGAGACACTATGTGACATATAGAATGTATTGCTTGTTATAAAGTACATAAATATATCAGACTAAACCCATAAAATATTTTCCTCAACCATAACCCATCTATGATGTTTTGTAATCAATATTGAGTATCAGGTTGACAAAATTTAGATTTTGAGTCTCACACAGATTAGAAAGAGTTATCTAATCCCAGTAGGCACAATGTATTGTGTTGCAAATAGTTCCACTTGAAATTTGTAAGTGAGCTAAGTAATTTGTAGGAATAGTAGCAAATATTGAGTTTATCATGACATATGTGTCACCATTGATGGTGAGCAAATAATCCTACTTGACACACAGTTTTCAACATGATTAATGTTGAAATTAAAGTCTTTTTTACATACATTATTTGACACAATTTTTATGCTTATATATTTCAATTGAACCACTTGTTGCATATGTAATTTTCTCACTATCATCTTCATTTACTTGCATATCATCCTCTTGCTAAATAAAACTCAAGATTTGTTGAGATTCCCCACCTGACCTAAGCGATACCTATACTACCCCATAATATATTGAGTGGTCCTCACTACAACATAAGTTGTAGATGCATAAATCATGTTGTCATCAACATATAAAATGTGTGATATTGTAGTGGTGGAAGTGCCAATCTTCAACCTAATTGAGTTAGCTTACTCAAGCTACAGTTGAATAGGCCATGAGAGATGCTTATTCATAACTATTAATGGGTATGATGAGAGCAAACATCCCCACCTAAGACCACTGGCTACTTCAATCCACTATAAGTGGATACCATTAAACATAATCACAAACCATCATATAGTTATACATGCTGCAATCAAATCACACCAATGAGTCAAGAATTACATATGCTTTAGCATATCTAGCACAAATGCTTAATTGACCATGTCGTAAGCATGGCCAAATCACTCTTTACAAACAGAGGTTCAAACTTAAAATAAAAAAACATAACACTGTAGTAGTTTGGGAAGGGGCATTCTCCATTTCCAAAAAAATCATACAAAAGCAAGTGATGCACAACCTAGTTAGTTGTACATTATTCTTGACACTTTATGTGGCATAATTTGAAGGACTACATACCCTGCACAAAGATAATTACATTATGCTATATATGCCCACTCATTATAGATGCCAGGAGCTAATTCACTTCAATAATAGCTACTGTAAAGTTTAATTTTATCTTTGCTACATGAATATTAGTAAGTAGTATTATAATAAGCTTCATAACTTAAAGAATGGTAATAGTTTCCATGGTAAAAACTAAAGTTGAAATCCACAATATGCTAGTAATAATAATAGGCCTACCTAAGTCATCACAAATTAATATACCAGTTCTAGCATTTAATTATCAGACACAGTTGGATCACAATTTTGCTTAACACACCCCATTAGAGGAGCTCAATAAGAGGTAACAAATTACTATAGAAGGCAATGGGAATTGTCATTGAAAGGGATTGGAGAAAGGGAATAGTAGGGGTAACAACTACAAAAAAATGAATACTTCTTTGAAGTGTAGCAAGGTTAAGCACCTTGCCCTACATGTGCTTGTAAATTTCTATTAAACGAAAGGTGATATTGTGTTGAAGCAACAAATTTAATTACATGCAATGTAGTTGAGAGCCATATATTAACCACCATTTAGTTAAGAAGAACATTTAAAGAACTAAAATCCTTGCCATCACCCCACCAGGCATGTGATTAGTGTTTGCAAAGTTTATCACCCTGAATGTCTCATCGTACAACAATCCCATAAGCTACATTGTACATCCTCCTTCACCTTATAGACCCATGGAGAAGGCACCTACATCTTAATACAACTTGCACACAATTAGAATTGAGTGAAAAGAAAATTAAAAATCTATTTCATCATGAGGGCAATGACCTAAGGTTCCATTTCTAATTTCCAAACCCACATATCCTCCACTATTGTATATTGTTTTTGTCTAACACATCAATTCTTAACAAGTCTATTGCATGTATTGGATGTTCCACATCTAAAAAGTAATTGGAAAAATGCCAATCTAATTATCTAATCTTAATTAAACTTGCTTACCCTCAACATTCTACTTAGCCATATTACCAATTGTCGAGCGTATCATAATACTGAGTATCTTACACGTTTGCAAAGCACTATATGGAATATAGAAATTATTTTTTATCATAAACTACTTGGATCTAAATGTCAAACCCAAAAACAACTTCCTGAGGAATAACTTACCTATAACACCTTGCAATGAAACTAGTTTTCCACATGCATTAGGTATATCGTTGCTAATATTTGAATCACTCCACAAGTTCAAATGCTTCAATTTCCTCAACTCATCAATAATGCCATAGAGAATGAAAGAGTGGCTAACAAATATGCAAGAAAAATAGTGGGCACAGAGTTGATCATGAAAATATGCTCCATCATCAGTAAAGACCTAGTCCTTCACCTTGACAAACAAGTTTCATCTTGGTTAATAATAAATTTGATGTCTTTTTGCTACAATAGGTATGCCTAAATATTTTAATTTAGTAGCTTGACTTATATGTATATTTCCTATTGTCATCTTCCTTCAATTGAGTATCACCATAATTGCTAAACAATACTATGGATTTGTTAATATTTACCACCTAACTAGAGTGTTTCTCAATGTTCTTCGTAATGTCTCAAATACTCCTCACTATAGCACAAGCTATTGGTCCATAGATCAAACTGTCATTAGCAAATAGAAGGTGAGTAATCATTGTAGAGAAAGGGCCAATTCTAATCCCAATCAAGGTTTTTTTTGCTTCCTGTTACTTAATAAATAAAGAGAGATACTTACATATAATGGCATAAAGGTATGGTAAAAGTGGATACCTCTACTTAAGACCCATGGAAGCTTTAATCCATTGAAGAAATGTCCCATTAAACATAATCCTAAGTCTTGGGATAGTGACACAAGTCTTAACCTGTTAACACAAAAGATTAAAGAACCACAAATTTTTTAACATATCAAGCATAAATTTTCAGTTGACATTATCATAAGCTTGGTCCACATTAAGCATTAGTGTCATGAAACCATTTTTAGGAATAAATAGGTTAATACAGGTAGCAAATTCCCATGTCAAAAATATATTATAAAATACAGCACATCTAACTACAAAAACAACTTATTCCTATGCAATAATATATGGAACCACCATAATTAGTTTAGTTACAAAACTATTAACCACAACTTATTATATCACATTGTAAAGACTAACAGTCTAAACTATTCAAGTTTAAAAGCACCTTGAACTTAAGGAGATAGAATGAGCAACATGTCCTTTCAACTTTTGGGCATACAACTATCGTTAAAAATTTAATCCACAACCATGATAAATATATGCCTAGGTAATGTGGCCTTGTCATGGAGAGAGCTTTGGACCTCCATCTAGCCATGCAACATTTAGATCAACAAGAAAATTGAAGTTTTTTCTATAATAAGAATGCCTAAATTGTTTAATTGAGTAGTTTGGTACAATGTAGCTTCCTTGTAATCATCTTCATATGCATGCATTCTATTACATTACTAAATTATTTTTATTTGTTAAGATTAACCGGTTGGCTTGAATGTAGCTCATACTATTTCATAATGTCCCAAATGATCCTTGCAAGAACTTAAATAAGCAAAGCATAGATTCAATTATCATCATCATAAAAAGGTGAGAATCATATATGAATAAAGGATACTTTTGAACTTAAACATCATTGTACGCTCCATCTATTGCATAATAAGATAAGAGAGACATTCATATACCATAGAAAAAAGTTATTGCAATAATGGACACCCTTGCTTAAGACCCCACGTAGCTTTAGTCCATGAATGGTGGGCCCCGTTTAGCATAATTTGATTTCTTGGTGTAGTGATACATACCTCAACCTAGTCAAACCAAATATTTGGAAAATATAAATTCTTAAACAAATCAAGCACAAACTACTAATTGACCATATCGTAGGCTTAGTCCATGTGCAGCTTAAGGGCCATGAGACCTTTGCTTATTGCATATGCTTTCATAAAAGCTACCATCTCCTATGCTAAAAGTATATTGCCAAATAAAACTCAACGAGGCATAGACGAAACTTGTTCCCTCGTAATTATTTTAGGAAGCATCATCTTTAATGTACCCACCAAAAGTTTAGCCATAATTTGGTATTTCACATAGCAAAAACTTGTCGATCTAAATTGTTCAGGTTTTGAAGGACCTTAAACCTTCAGAATAACAATAACTAACATATCTTTCTATCTTTCTAGCATAAATCTATTATTCAAAAAAATTTTCGTGGTTGTGACAATATCTGTGCGAGAATTACTCGAGTCCCTATGCACAAACATTTCAAAGACGCCATCTATGGCAAAGGATTTATTTCCTTTGGTAAACTAAACAACAATCCTGATCTCATCATCATTTATTAGTGTCATATGAGCTATTGAATGCTCATTATATATAGTGTTGTAAGGCTAGAGAGATGGAAAAATATAATGCCCAAATCAACTTCATTTCTTATTAAAGTACCACATTAACTTTAATATCGTTAGGGGAAGCCACCAATTCTCTATTATCATTTTTATGTTGATGAGTATAATTACTTATTTTGGTAGAATTAACCCCATCCTGAAAGTAGTACATGTTGCAATCTCCAAGGTTAGCCCAATGTATCTTGGCACACTACCACCACCAAGATTTCTCTGAACCTATAGCCCTATGAAACGAGGCAATATGTTTAGCAAAAAAATTATGCCCAAGCACATTTAACACCAACTCAAATTTTTAACCATGAGCTTCTTAAGCTTCTATTATAACTTGCAAGGCATGCTAAGAATGCCAAGTTTATTACACACAATAGGCCACCTAACATTGACAATTCTCAAATTTGATCCAAGGATACCCTATGCATCACATAATCTTTTGATGCATATACCACATAACATCACCAAGAGAGGATTCTACCAACGGTCACCAGCATAGACATAACCTATCAGGATGCCTTCATAATCTCAAGCTCCACCCATTTAATACGTAACACCACAATACCACCAGAAAAACTAATTAAAGGTTAGAAAAAGTAGCTTCAATTAATTTCTAAAGCATGTTCGTTGCATGCTTGTTGAAGTTATCTACTCAAGTTTCCAAAAAAGCAATAATGATACACCATTTTCGCTTATAATGAGCTACAAATAGTCTCAAACTTTTGCTACTCTAACACCTTAAATGTTCAAAACTTACTACTACGATCATATATTATTAGATGGAAATAAAATACTTGCACTTATGCAACTTACAACTATTAACCACATAACCACAACACTGCGAACTTAAACACCAGTAGTAGTTACATTTCAAGAAAGAACGCAAAATGGTCAAGCTATTTTTTACCATTCCACAACTTTTCTAAGTCTTATTTGAGATTCTTTGCCTACAAACTTTCTCGTCTACCTTAAAGTTAGTATACAAAATCTAAGTAAATCAAGATTCTCTTGCCTCAATATGGGTTCTCTTTGAGCAATTATAATACCACCCAATGAAGTTGACACATAAAAGTAGCATACTAATGCTCTTAAATTCCCCATTCCTAAGTAAACTAAAGCACATTTGTTTATTTAATGTAGAGGAAATCTCCCAATGACTAAAACCCTATAGCTTTTTTGGTATAGTAAAATAGCATTTAGCACTATAGTAATATTACGAGCAGAGCAATGGACACTCATAAAATCTGATTGCCACCATAATTAACAACCATTATTGCCAATAATAACACCAAGAATTTTTTGTAGCAAAGATCTCCATGAATTATTGCTCTTCTTAGGGGCCATTTAAAGTCCATCATGTACTACTCATAGTTGATAAAATTATATTTCAATTACCCACCATATTTTGGATTCTAGCTCCATTAACTCCATCCCAGATTCCTTAAGTTGAACTTCTTAGATCTCCTACTCAAACAAGTTAGGCTTATTAAGAATATTACCAATTTTAGCCAAACTCCATTTCGTTAAATCTAATAATACTCTATTAGATTTAGAGGATAGATAGTCCATAAGGTTTCCTCTAACAATCCTATTCCAAGCTGCATAAATTATATTACTGAACGTGGTAATGACAGCCATATGTTTTTTGGTAGGCTCTCATCTCTATTTTATTCAAAAAATGTCTAAATAGAATTAGCAGAGGGCAATAATCAAAGGTTATATAATGAAGATGTGTTACTATGGTGCTTAAGAATGCTTATATACCATCATTATTTATGAAAACTCTATCTAGTCTTTCATATATATGAGCATTCCCAATCTATTATTACACCAAGAGAACATTTTCATAATAAATCCGAGTTTAGTCAAATCCTAATCATTAATGAGCCTAGAGATCTCATATAGAGCCTAACCAACACAAATTTTATTTCCATCTTTCTTCTTATTAATACAAGTAATATGTTCAAATCCTCTATAATAATCAATGGTCTAACAAGCTTTGTAAACAATCTGATTTTCTTTTCAGCTATCCAATAGATCATACACTTTTTTGATTCATACACCACACAACACCTCAAAAAAACCACAATAACCTTTCACAATTTAGTCAAATATTAGACAAAGTAGTTCCAATTCATACACAAATGTTGATCCAACTCATGTGTATTAAATCACCATGGAAGATTCCAATAAGGGAACAAGAAAGACCCAATTATTTCTTACCAAGTGCTACAAATAGCTAACATTTTTTGCCTCTTATCCCTTAAATATTCCATACTAGAAACACAGCCATATATTATTTGCTAAAAAATGTGTCCCTAGTTAAAATTGCTTACCTCTACAACCCTCTTGAGCATGCCAAATCTTATTTTAGATGTAGTTTCCTTTCATAGCAATGTCTTAGACTTAAACATCAGTAGTAATATTAGCCTTGTAAAGTAGGCTAAAGCCACTAGCTATTGTTCACAATTAAGAAAATATTTTGTAGCTCATTTGAGCTCCTCCTCCTGAAGAAATCCTCCTTTATCTTAATAATAAAGTACCATTTCTAGGCAATTAAAGAACTGCTCACCCATATAAGAGTTTTGTTTGAGAATTTTCATGACCTTCCAATAAAGGTTCTTCACAAAAGTAGCACACCATTGCTCCAAATTTTCTCTTATAGTAGTAAGTTGGTTTACATAAGCTTCTTAAATGCAAAGAAAATCACCAAAAGGCGAAATAACAATGGTTTCTTGTGCATGGCAATATAATGTTTTACATAAAAGCTTTCAACTAAGCTGACCAACATGCACTCATCAAATCAAATAGCCGCAATGACTGACAACCACCACTAGTTACAATATCTCTAGGAATTCTACATTGAATTCATCGCCAAGAATTATACATCCCTATTATGGATATTTTTTGTCCGTTTTGCATTCTTATTAATCACCATATCTTGACAAAACATAATGTTGCATTACACACCTTGTAACCATAGCCAAGTTTGAGCTAAGCTTCAACCTCAAGATGATCAACATCTAAGTAATTGAATCCTCTAGTTTTTATGCCAAGTAAACTTATCATTATTAGTAGCAATAGAGCAAATCAAAAGTCTAAAGTTTTGGACAAGGAAAAATGTATGGAATTTAACTATATTTTAATTAAGTAAATATTCCAACTGTTGTTTGAGGTCATCCTCCTAAAGACAACCTCCTCTATCATAAAATTAAAGTATCAAGTTCAAGAAACTAAAGAAGCTCTTTTCCATATAAGAATTCTATTCAAACAATTCTATGACTAGGTAATAAGCTTGTTTCTTAAATGTAGAACTCAATTACTCCAAATTTGCCCCTGTTGTAGTAAATTAACGTACACAAGATTCTTTGATGCATAAAAAAATCTCCCAATGACTAAATATTGAGAGCTTCCTAGGCATGTCAATTTAGGATTTTACATAAAAGAATTTAAAGAAGCTGGCAAATGAGCACACATCAAAACTTATAATCACCTAGATTGACAATCATCACTGCTGAAACAAATCACCAAGAATTTTATGTCAAATACATCTCCAAGAATTGCACATCCCCTCTATTGCCATTTTGAGTCCTTGCAATACTACAAAAAACTAGAAAAATTTGCATTCATGTTAGTCGTGGTGACTTGGGCAAACTTAATGTTGTTTCTCTCTAATAAGTAATAGTAGCCATGATCTTGCCAAGCTTAAAACTTGGCCAATAAGATCATGACCAAGAAGGCAATAAAAACCACTAGTTTTCATACCAAATGATCTTGATGTAATTAGCTAACCCTTATATTCCCTAGCCAAAGTACCTTTAAAATCATAACAAAGTAAAGCATTAAAAATTACTAAGTGTAGTTTCCAAGTGCATCTTATAACACCTTAGCCATCTACAATTGCACAAAAAGTCTAGGTAAGAAAATGCCCTTGCTCCATATTCTTTGAATTCCAATGTTTTTCTATAATACCATTATTTTTTGTTTTTTTAATTTTTAGACTTACCTGAGGCAATCACCTCTATTTACTATTCCTTATTTTCTTTATGAACTCAAAATTATTCCATTGAGCTTTTGCCCTTTTAACAAGCTTAGCCTATGCTACAATAGTGAATGGACTAAGAATACCTAACACTTCCACCTATGTTTTCAAAATCTATACCTTAATCTATGAAGAGTCACTACAACCATCATCCACAGCCCTATTAATTTATGAACAATGTTCTTCATTTGCATTAATTTCATCTTCCCCATGCACAATCTATTTTTGTACCTGCTTTATCATAGATGAATGCCCTCTAAACCAATCATTCTTGGGTTAGATTGTGCCCCTATGCACAACTTTCTCTTTAACTTCTAGCTTGTAATGCCTAGTTAACTCTTTCCTACTTAGATCTTTGCAATTCACATTCTTCCTTTATTGTGTTGCTAGGAACAATGTCCTCTTCCTATGTTGCACAATCATCCATGATGCCAAACCAATTGTTTCCCATCATGAACTTTTGTTTACAACTTTCCCCCATTCATATCTTGTTCAGGTACTATCTCAAAAGGACAAAAGCTTTTGACTACAATAGCATTATGAACTAGCTCACTAGATATAAATATCTTTGAAGCATGTCCCACTTTGTCACAAGTGAAGTAGATAAAGGGTAGTCCTTCAAAATCAAACCTCTATAAAGAGTGGCTCAATTGTCCATTTGGCAATATGCCCACTCTAAGGAGCTTACAAACTCTTCTAAAGGGTGATCTTTGAATGTAAGCTGTCTAACCATCAATCTGAATAGAGTCACCCATAGCTTTAACAATGCACTAAGTGCTCTTCAAGTCTCAATACATGAGTGAGATTATCGAAAAAAGAAACCATATTGGACCACACATAATCACTAAGGTACTAACCTTAAATGTAGGTGTCTACATATTTAGTCTCAATGCAAGCCCTACAACTTCCCAAAGGGCTCCCAACTACATAGAATCTCTATCAATAGCTAATTCAAAGTGCAAAAAAAAAATAAACTATGTTGGAGTGCTTTGGCAATCCATTGAAAGGATAAACAACAATATACATTATGCCAACAAGATCAAGCTGGTGCTAATGAAAGAAAATTTTGTCATTTATTATGAAGGTATCACTTGGAGCTATCATCTTCACATCTACATTTACTAGCTTCTCCATGTAATTATGAAATGAACCTTCATGAAAATGTTGTTGTCATTATTTGTTCTCCATCCTTTAAGAGCTTCCCTCAGCTCATTGTAATTTGACTGCATGCTAGTTGCTTTCAATTTAGAGAATTTTCCTCAACCACCTTTTTGACATTCTCTCAAATAAATTGGATGCACCTTTGTTGATTAGCTACTTAAGTTCTAAAGGGACATCTAGCATTCTCCTTTAATAGAATACATAATTTTGTAAGCTTATTCGGCTTTAGTTCACTATTGTGCCCACTTCGCAGCTAATGCATTTTGCATCCTAAAGGATTCACCCTCATCATCCATAGAAGAATTCGAACCACATCAGACCTCCTTTGACTCGAACACATCTAGTGAATTCTCCACAATATTCCTTGCATTTTGTTAAGTTTCACTACAATAATGTGCTAAAACAGTAGTTGTAAGGTAATTCCAAGATCCCAAAAATGTCTCTTCTAGGGATGAGAGCCTCTTCCCCCATCACTCATGCCCAGGATGCTTGTACAATGACTTAAATTTTTATTTTGAAATCTTTCTAGACTTCATGCCCATCATTGTTCAACACTCTACATAAAGTACTCAAAGCATTATTGATACTAGGTCCATTTCAATGTTCTCTGGTAATAGAAAATGTGACACAAACAAGCCTTCCAATGAGATGGGCAATTCGACCTTTAAAAGATTCCATCAATCACCAATAATTTCATCAACCTACAATTTTGTTACCAACACCTCTATTCTCTTACAATTCCACCCAATTGCAAAAATCTCTGTGTTTTAGATGAAATTTTAGGATCCTTGATAAGGAAATGGCTAAAGCATGCAACATACTCTGTTGTGGAGGTTCATAAATAAACAAAAAAAAGACAATGTTGAAGCAATTTAGAAAGTGGCCTTCCCTATACCAATACAAAAATCATACAAAATAACATGATGCACAATGTAATCAATTGTTGAATGACCTTGGTGTGGGAAAGTTTTAAGGACTGTATTCCCTTCACAAAATTAATAATGACTCAATGACATTGCCAATCCTTATCATTTAGAGGAATAAGAAGTCATAACAAGATTTTACTACTTGAAAAATTAGAAGCATCATTAAAGAGTGTTATAAATGACTGAGCGATCTGCACAAATAATTCTAGTACGTCAACTATTCAATGTCACATTCTTTCATCATATGTGCACTTTCTTCAACATGATGCTGATGTTATGGAGGATAAACAATAACTTATTGACATTATCATGCATGAAAGGAGAGCAAATGTTAAGCTAGTAACAAGTTTAGTTTTCATGACCAGGTTTTGCGGGGCATGGAAATCAAACATTGAACAACCCTTGATAATGAATATCTTGGTTCTCACAATGTTGACTAATGCAATGAGATGTGATACGTGTTACGAATTGTATAAACTTTTGAGCATATCAATTTTTAAATTCAAGCTACATTGATGGATACAAGCCAAGGGAATAAGATGTGCATTGCTCTTCGAGCTATGGCATAAATTGTTGAAGCATTGAGTGATGGTTAACAGTCAAGATGGTAAGAGATGTATGCCACTAAGTGTTATGGTGTTGACTAGTAGGAATTAATGTTACAGTCAAAAAAGTAGGTGCCCTTGATAAATCCAACTCCATGCTCCTTAGTGTGGAATTATGACCTCAAGTTAAAAGCCTTGCCACTATGTTTAAACATTTAAATAAGTAGAGAAGAAGGAACTCATAGAAATCCTCTTAGTGATAATGAGAAAAAAATGGTTAAACCTAGTAAGGAAATCAGCCACTTGAAACACAAATTTTAGTGTAGAGAGGTGTCCACAGCAACAGATTAGAATCAAAATCTTATGGAAGGTGGTGTCAAGAATGGCAAAAGCCCATTTAGCTCATAAATTTTAATGATTAAAAATCATTATATTCTTTACTAATTTTTTTGTTTAGTATTTCAAATCATGTATCTTAACATCAAGTAGATTAATTAAATATAGAGCTCAATTAATTGATTAATGGGTAAATAGACAATTGAAGACAAGTAAATGTTTGTGGTGGATCTATTAGTGTAGTAGTTTCCCATCTAAAACATGTCTTCTACATCATACTTTGGGTTAAAATTATTAGACCAATCATTTAATACTCATGTGGCACATAGGCTTACAAATTAATTTTGCATATATCACTTTAAATATTTGGAGGCAATTATGCACTATTTGATTTAGTGGTTTGATCAAATCATCTAAAATTCATGTACGTTTGAAAACATGTTGATCCAAATTCAATTATTTGATCTCATAGTTATTGTGATCAAATGTTCAAACATTCATTGTCTTTTTAAAAATGTATATACATAAATTCCGTCATTTGGCCATGCAATTTTCAAGATCAAATGGTTGACAATTCACCTTCCTTTCTTAAATTTGTAGAATTTAATCTTTTAATCTGATTATTCATTTTTTGCGACATAATGGTCCATTTTAAAATAAATCATGTATTTATCATTTACTTTGATTCAATCACATGAATTTGAGATTTAATCATTTAAATTAAAAATGGCTAAGTGGTTGTCATTTACCTTGATCAAATTGCACAATTTTTAATATAATGATATAGAATAAAATAAAAAAAGCAGCTTTCATTTTTATTAATTTATCATAGATTCAAAAAATCCTAAGGATGCTTGACGAATTGTAATGGTAATTATATGTCACCATTGAACAACCCAACCCACTATTTAATGTAAACAACTATTTTTAAATAGTTATTGAATTCAAGCCGTTCTACCTAGTGACTAATTAGGATGTTGTGTAACTTCTTTTACTCATTGAAATATTTCTATAAGTAATATATTATTTTAATATAAAAAATTGGGTAAGCAATAAAAAAATTCGAGCTACATAATTTAAGCCTTAGCAACTTATACAAACTATTATTTCCATTTGTTGTGTCCATCAATCTTCTAGCTCCAACTCTCATTTTTTCATGCAAGTAAAAGCAAAATACATTTTTTCTTTATTATATATTTCATCGAGCATAGGATTACTATATGCATCAAAATCAAATGTCTAGTTATAGTTTTTCTTTTTCTACAAGTTTCATTTCATTGAAGAATTGCTATAGCCTATTTATTTTATTTCACTTTTGTGAGCATCACATTTTTTGAAAGTCTTATAATAATTAGCTTGATTTTCATAGCCTTTATCTTGGGAGGTTGTAGGTTTAAATATGAATTGAATCACCAAGAATTATTGTACATTATTACTATTTCCAATTTTGTTATTTTCAATTTTCTTCAA
The DNA here is from genome assembly GCA_023846275.1 of Vanilla planifolia. Classification (NCBI taxonomy): domain Eukaryota; kingdom Viridiplantae; phylum Streptophyta; class Magnoliopsida; order Asparagales; family Orchidaceae; genus Vanilla; species Vanilla planifolia. The sequence continues at coordinate 729,852 of JAIUJO010000089.1, forward strand.
AATTTTAATAATAATCAATATATTTTTTAAAAAAGTAAAATTTACCCAAAAATGTTTAACAAAGTTTTATTTGAGGTGAAAAGTCAATATAAAATTGTTATCAGAAAATACTTTTCATCAGGAAAAATATTTTCCATATCAGTTCTTACTTCTTCATAAACCAAGATTTAATTGGTATTAGAGTCAAGTGACGTTCTAAGGTGATAAAATTATCCATGGAGAACAATTGCTTAAACGGATACTTGAACAAGTTTTGGTGAACATGCTTAGAAAATTAGAAGCAGTGTGTCAATCTCAAAAGAGTGGGTGAATTATGGGCATAAAAATAATTTTTATTTTTCTAAATGTATTTATTTCTAAAAAATAATTTTTTAACTATAAGAAAATTAGATTATAAATATATATATTATCTTTACCATGATAAGTAGAAATAAAGATAAAAATTAAAATCAGACACCACAATTTTTTCAATAGTTAAGTTGAAATTAAACCTACATCCACCCACAATGGAGGCCAAGAAAAACACTACTAAAAAAAGGTTACAACTTAAAGTTCTTTTTGGTTCACATCGAACTTATTAGCTTTTACTAGTTCAACTATAACTCATGTTTTTGTGAACCAAATCCAATATCGATTTTTACGAGATCAAATTAAATTCGGCATTTTGCAAATGTTGGCTTACTTGAGCCAATAGAAAAAACACAACAAGATGAAAATATCGATATAAATTTATATAGCTTAATATATTTGTCGATTAAAAAAACAAAAAACAACGAGCTTAAATTTCAGAAGAGAAATATGATTTTAAAAGTTTAAATCAGTAAGGCTTAACTAGAAAAATTTAATGAATTGAGAAGGAGAAGTCGTAGTGACTACTAGTAGAATTTACATCAATAGAATATTGATCAGTATTTTGCTAAGATCTCAAAGATTGATTTATATTCATTCGATATTCCATTTACACTTCTTACATATTTACAGAAAACTTTTCGTTATAGTTAAAGTGTAGAAATGTTATATGAAATGCTGTAATCAAATAGCTTAAAAAGATTTTACAAATATGTTAAAATATTTTTTCAAAATCGCTAATGTTAGAGCTAAATAATTAGCCATTAGGCGACATGGACTATGGCCATTGGATCTGATCGAAAGTGACACAAACCATCAAATCTAGTGGTGAATAAGTGGATGAGTTAAGGACAATTCAATGAAAATAGATTTGATCTAGCCCTTCCAATCATGTCCAATGAGATAAGACGAAAAGAAATCCACATGATTCAAAGATAAGATGAAAGAGTTTTAGTCATCGAATAAGTTAGGATGAAGCTGTGGCAATTAGATGTGGCGAAAATTCACATAAAAATGACAAAATCTATTATCACTGATTAATAAAGTAGGGGAGAGCTCCACCATGTGATTTGGATATAGACCGGCATGAGGGATTTTCTCCCAAGTTGTTGGGATGGAATAGTATTTAGAATATTTAAGCGTTCATATGGAATTAACATTCAAACATAATTGGGGTTGGCTTTCAGTATGTCCACTCATATACTTGGTTCAAGGGCTTGCCAGCTCAATCCAATGGCTTAACCCATTCAGTTTAGAAATTCACAGTCAATCAGAATGACCATGAACTAATTTAGTTCTAACTATTTCTTGATTTGAGGCTTACGAGGTTCCCCTCGGGCTGGCCTGACCTATGAGCTTGGGCACAAGTTGGGATGTAGCTATTTTGTTCATAATTTTAATCATGAAAATTTTAACATAATTAAATTTTTTAATTTATTTAAAGTTTAACAAACAAACTAACATGAAATTTGACAAGGATAAGATTTAAAAAGAAAAATATTATAGGATTAAAAAATAAAATCTTATTTGTTTGCTAAATTAATGAATTGATTGAACAATTTGATACTTGAAAGTGATTTGAAATTAAAATAAAATGAGACTCATAAAATCAATAAGTCAATACTCTATAATAAAGAAACCTTTTTAAATTTGATGAATATATATTTAATCCATGAAGCTTGTTGAACACTCCATGGTACTTTAAATATCACTAACTCACCATCTTGAAATGAACATAGCTTATTATTTACATGCAAACCTGTTTTATACTAAACAAGTCTACTAAAAAAATACTAAATATTTAAGACTTGACTCATCAAATCCAAGGATGACATAACAACATTCTTTTGTGAGCTCCAATTTTTTGTGGTCATTATCATCTCTGTTGGAATATTAAGACTACCATTAACTGCAAGTTAGCAAGTAGGGAGATGCACTCTTAAAAAGTTCATAAGGTGTACTAGAACAAAGAAAATTTAAAAAATTGATGCAAACAAAAAACAAAGAATTTAATTAAATGATAAAGCTATAAATATTTCAATTTTGTTTTGAAAATTGCTAAAGCTAATAGAATTATGAGTTTAGAAATTACTTTTGAAATTTGCCACAAGTTAATGGCAACATAAAAACATACATCTTTTTGTTTAAGAAATTAAAATTGATATGATGACATATGATTAAGTGTAGTTGAAAATGCTTTCTAATGATTCTATTGAAAGAATACTTATTTGATTTATTAACATTATTAATGGACTTGTTAGTTTGGAAAAGACAACATCTATGAATGAACATGTAAAAAAGATCCTTAAAATTTTGGCAAAACAGTATCAACCTTTGACCACAACCTTTAGGATTACTACAAACATTTCTACTCTAACATTTGACTACTTTACAAGTGAGCTCATGATTACTGAACTAGGGATGGAAAGGAGATTAAAAGAAACACTTGATTTTAAAAAACAAATTAATGAACAAAGAGTATACAATAGCACTAAAAAAGAGGAAAATACCTTAGAAGAGGAGACCATAGATGAAGATAGCATAACTCTAATTTTTGTTGGTTTTTCTAAAATTTTTTGAGTTACAAGAAGATATACGAAATAAAGGTCCAAAAACACATTGAGAAGGATAGAGATCTTTTGCCAAGGACTGTGGAAAACTAAGATATATCAAACCAACATGTCCTATGGAGTTAGAACAAAATTAAATAGAGAAGAATGCAACGAGGAAGAGCAAGAACAAGAAGAAGAAAGAATTGAATAGCTTGAAGTGACTTTGAGGAGACTAAAACAAGTGAATGGGAAGAGAACAATGAAGTGCTATTTCTGATGGTAGCTCAAGAGGTTGAAGAAGAAATGGGAACATCATTTAGTGAAGTAGAGATAAGTTGCTATAATTAAGGATAGCCTTAACAATTATTTGTGTGTAATAATAAGATACTTTATATAATGAATATAAAAACTAAAAGAAAATCATAGTGATTATTTAAGTTTTTGTGAAAAAATTAGAAATAAGGCTAACACATTTTTGTTAAACATAGGAAAGGCTAATGATGGATTAGAATAAAAAACGAAGGGAAAGCATCATTAGTTAAAGAATTAATGATCTTAAATCCTTGACATATACTTTTTTGTTATTAAATTCAAAACTTATTAGCATAAATATTTTTGTTTAAAATGTTAGAATATTTCTTGTTCAATGGGATAAAGGAAATGTCGATATTTTGCAAGGTTACAATAACAATTTTACTGTCATTATAGCATGCAAACCGACCATGCAACACATGTAGGTTATATTAAAGCTCATATTTAATCTAAATTTCCTAAAGTTTCTTGGTAGTTAAGGAAAACTATAGTTCATCAACTCAAAAATACACTTGGCATAAAAATGTTTGACCTCATAAGTCTAACAAATAATTTATTTATTATAGGAAGGCTTTCTTCTGAAAGATGAGTAAGATGTGATTCTTGGAAAGTTGATGCATGAGATACATGACTGAAACAATAATTTATTAACCTAACAAGAAGCCTATGTTGAAGAGAAATTAGTACTTAGCGAGAGCTCGAAGAAATATATCAAATGATTAAGTAATATAGGAAATTTTACATTTTTATTACTAAAGTTTATTAGTTTAAAGTTTAAAGTATAATTTCAAAAATACGAGTGAATAATGTGATAACAACTTAGTATTTTGTTTTATTTCAACAAATATAAAATTAGTAAAGATGCAAATCTAATCGTTATTATAACTAGAAGTAATACCACTTATTTACATGATTTGTAAAAAGCAAATAGTTCTCAAATAGAATATTTGTGCCACATGTTAGTGACTTTAATTTATGGCATAACAATACTTTACCATGCTAGCACAAATACCTTAAGAAAAATAATTAAATATAACTTAATATGTTGTTTAACTAAATTTTCTTTTGTAGATGATTATGTATACCCTTTAAACATTCTTAAATAAATGGTTTGGGCATATACAACACAGGAGTATAAAACATATGAAATATTTACTACTTGAGTTCGATGACTATTTTTGGCATACATAGATAATTTTCTTACAAAATAAAGTAAATCTTGTGGACAATTCATACATTGATAAAAAAAATTAGAAAGGATCTTGGTCATAATTTAGTAGCCATTAGAAGCAAAAATGAAGGTGATTTGGAAGCGAGAAATTTATTGATTTTTTAATAATAATACAATTTCACTAACATTTTCTATATTTTGGATGAATGTTAGATAATTAACTCATATATTTTGAAACTCTATCATTTTTGATAGAGGAGTCTGATCCCTTATAGGTTGAATTAAACGTGAATAAGTTGATCCAATTGTACAAAAACATTGCATTACTATTGCTGATAATAGATCAATCTATGAATGATTGTCTAATAATCAATGCAGCCTTTTTTAGAACTATTTTCCCTTTCATTCCTTATCCATGTAAATAAATTCCCAATTAATGAGAGTTCTCTTTGCAGCATTTACTAATGTAGACAATGAATTCATTCATTATTTCCCACCAAAGATTGGATGGACTCTTGTATTAATCAAGTGTTACTATAACATTAAAGTATACTATTTCTATCCATGGAGCTTTAATTTTCTCAATAATTTGAGCCACCATGTACCAAAATATTCTTCACTTACCACTTGAATTCAACATATACATAGGATTATAAGCACCATTTTGTCTCCATGGATTATAAATGTGCAAGTAAAGTTACTGCTCATCCTCATTTTTTGTTTGACAATGGATGCTTTTAATTCATAATACCTAAATCTCATTGGATTTGTTGCCAATGTAGTGCTAAAATTGTAATTTCTTAGATAGAATGTGCAATTAGCTATTGTCAATCATAGGTTCCATGAGAACAATCAAAACTATTTTTGTTTTGAGTGGAAGCATAAATAACCTTTCATATCTCTTATTTCTTGTACCTCTTATATTACAAGCTAGGATGTGATCTAATAAAAGTCATTTGTTATGAAATTTAAGAAAATTAGGCACTTCTATGAATCCTACTCAAATTAAGCTACCTCTTTAACAATTTTTAATATTTTTCTTTCAGAGGCTATTCATTTAAGCTAATCATTACTAAAATGTTAAAGTGATATTAAGTCATTTAGTTGGCATGCTTTATCATAAGATGCTAATAAATCAAAAACTAACCCTAGTTGTTCATTCTACTTTTGGGTTTTTCTTATAAGAAATCGAATTGTTAATAACCTGGTCCAAAAATTTGTGTTGTTCCATGTTAATTCATTTGGAAACTTGGTTTCCCCTATGAATGTGCTAATTATACTACTAATTGTATTAGCTAAAGCATTTGTGACTATTTATACACCTTCCTTGCTACAGAACAATTTCATAGTGCCTCAATAGTTTTTGAAAACACATCCCTATCTAAAATGAAACTGTCAGAATGCAGTGACTTTTCATTTAGAGTGTTTCCCAATTCATAAATTATGGCTTAGTGAGATTTTATTGATTCACATTTGTCGATACATATTTTTTCTTCCATATTTGGTCACATTTTATTTTTTTACATTGAAGAAAGGTGTGACCATAGCCATAGAAGTTGTTTTAATAACAAAGTTATCATATTGAATTCATTCACATAATCTATTTTAGTTTCAAAATTTTTTGTTATCTTGATTCAACTAGATAAATTTCTTCACTAGATCCACTTCAAGACACGTCTTGTTTATGCTTATTCAAGCTATGTTTATAATAGATGGTCACTTTTATAGGATTTTTTACTACCAAAGCTAATGGGTATAGAGCTACCTCATTGAAAGACTCAAATGAAACCTAAATTAGAGGTAATGTCGATTCAAAAAACATACATGAAACTCATGATGCCATTTAAATATTATTTTCTCAAAGTCACTAATGTTCCATGCTTTTTTAAGTTAACATTTCAAATAATCTATCAAATTTTATTAGCACATGTCAATAATCTTGAAAGGATACCTTTCAGTCACTAAAAATTTTGATTTGCTTAAATACTGCTATCCATATTTGAAAAAATGTATAAACAGTTTCTCATTAATCAAGTCTAAATGGTGTGTCAAGTTTTTCAATATTTTCTTCATTGAAAATAATTTTAGGTTCACCATTGAAGATTAACTTTCGTTTCTGTGAAGTAGTGAAAGATCAACATAAAACAAATGAATGGTCTAGGGAGGTGAGGCCCTCTAAACTTAAAAGAAAGACTTTCTGGCTTAGTATAACTAAAATATGGTGGAGTGTAGGAACACACCTCCAGGTGTCCCAATGACTTCACTTTAGCAGACAATTAAGATTATTCATCGATACTATCACTGCCTATCTACCGCAACCATTGATCATTTGATTTTTTGGATATTTATAATTATCGCTCATGATTTAATAGAATTGTAAAAAATGATTATTTGGGATATGCAATATTAAGTAGTTATTCTTTAACAACGAAATAATTGGGTGCATTATAATTTAACTAAATTTGTGCTACAAAATTGATAATAATGTATTCTTCTTACAAAGCAAGTTGCCACCAGAACATACACTAATTTTTACATGTTTTGAATTCCATAACAAATCTATGTACAACAATTGGTTGAGATTTAAAAATTTAAGATTCGGTTAAATACATGTGAATCAAGATTACTAGCAATTGAAAAACAATACACAACATATATATTTAAGGATTTAGAATTCTAGTTCATTGAAAATCCTTATCCAGCTTAGTTTGATTCACAATGGATTCATCCTTATCAATTTGGTGTGGCTTAATCCTTGTGAAACAAAATAAATTGAATAATTTAGTTATATTGAAAAATTCTTATTCTTATTAATTATGATCTTAAAATCTTATAGCGTTTAGCTAAGTTTAAATGTTTATTACTCAATGAGACAATATTATCTACTCACATAGAATTGTTCCCAAATAAAATAGTTTAAGATGCTAATCCTAATGAGAAATTGGTTATGTCATTCTGAATCAAACAAAGTTAATTTTAGCCTCTATAATATCTTATAATATTGAGAGACTTGCATGATTTCCTAAAGCTTGGTATTTATGACTTCAAAAAGGTGGTATTCGTTAGAGGTCGTGCTTGAGTTTGATGTATTCTAAGTTCACATAAACAACTATGTCACCTATGAATTCGAGTATATTTACATGGAATTGAACAAATGGTTTTCCTCAAAGAGTAATGTAATAAAATTTTTCTTTGTCTATAAAAATAATTATATGTTTCCTTTGATGTTACATATGTAAAGCATACAAATTGGTCCATCATGATAAGGCATTTTCATGTATAAAATTAGTCAATATCAATGTTAATAAGAGTTTGTGATGGTGCATGCATATGCATATATGACGTATAAACTAAAAAAATTTTGTTCAAACAATGGAGATCATAAAAATCAAACAATAGAAAATTTTTTTATTACAAAAATCAAAATTTTTATTTTTGAGCAACCTATTTTCTAAAATCAAATAACTGAAAATTAAATCAAGTTCTAAGGAACATTGTTATAGTAATTCTTTTTTGTTTGTAATTCACTAGTGAAAGAAATCTACAAATAATCATCATGTGTTTAACGGTTCATATTTTCTTAAATTTACCATATATCATTTCAAGATCATCAATGTTTTTTTCATGCAATGTACAATAATTCTTTTCAAACATTCGTCGAACATTCTATATTCTTTTATAGCCAAAAATGTCAAAAACAATTGGGATTCAAAAAAGTTTCTAATTTTGATCATAAAGAAAAAGAAAAGTAAACAAATCATGAAATGTAAAAGCAAAAGAACATAAAAATAAATAAATGTTGTAGCATTAGAATTTAAAGTAAGATTTTTTTTTTATTTTGTAATATTTTTTCATATACTTTTTAACAAATTCAAGCTACTAAAAAAATTATAAAAGATTAGAGGTTGTTAGTTTAATGATAAATTAAAAATCATGCAAAGTTCTTACAACTAACCATTCTTTAATACCAAGTTATTTTAAAATGATATGCTAAAACATTTTTTTTGTCATCGATAAATGAAAAATTTTTATGTTCATGGAACATATCCAAATAAAGGCCTACCCAAAAGTGCTACAGGTTTACAATCAAAATCATAGTATTGTTGGACAAGTAAAACTTTTCCCAGAAGCTTAGGACACGCATTGATCATTAACATAAGGGATGTTAACCTAAAGAAAAAGTGGTTTTTAATAGAAAACATAAAAAATAGTCAAGTTAGTGGTGAAATGCCAAGTTAAACAAGTGGAGTTTTTAGAATGCTAAATAAGAAAATCATATTTTCATTAAGATAGACTAGAAATGTGAATTAAATGATTAATTTCCCAAAGTTGAAATTAAATGATTAAGAGATTTCTTTGAGATTTTAACCTCTTGTGAATACTGGATAATATTTTAGGATCTCCATTTTTTGAGCCTTTCACTCTCCTTCCAAGGTTACCTTTAAAATCACATTACTATTTTGAATATACACAACATGCTTCTATCAAACTAGCTTAATGGTATCACTTTGTTATTTTAGTCAAATTACATTACTTACAATATAGTGAATATCAGTTTTATTTATAGATATCTTAATGCCATAATGACAATTTGTTAAGCTAGAATATGAAAGGATATTATCGAAAAAATGTGGAAGATATTTTTAAAATCTAAAGTACATTTTTAAAATTCTAAAATCTAACACAAATTATAAAAATAATAATTTTAATTCAATCAAAAATTTTCTCAGAAATTAAGTGAAGCTAATTTGGCATAAGAAGCTTCTAAATTGGCATATGCATTTTGAGTGTCGATCTAGTGAGTGGCAATGAGGTGGCTTATGCAATCAGTGCAACACAAGTAGAGAGACACAATTACACCTCAAGTCTAATATGTGGGTCAACACGAGCTAACAAGTCGACATGTGTTGATCGTTTAAGAAATTTCAAGGATTATAGATCAACATCGGTCGGTGTGTGTTGAGTAGACCAATGAGTTTGAAGAGTCAAGTCGTGTCTAGCAGGACACATGAATAAACATTAGTACTTGTAAAGGTGAAGGACGATAGTGAGCAAAACTTAAAAGAAATCAAACACACAATTTTAAGCTTTTTTAAAGTGATTTTGAAAAATGATTTTGCTAACAGAGTTATCATACTACTATAAGGATATACTAGATAGCATTTAACGTTATAAGTATCTAAAAAGCTACCAAACAATCTCCAAATGTTCAAAAAACTATAAATGCAAATAACTTTAAAAATTGATAGAAGGTAAATTAAAAAGTATAATAAACAAGGGTCAATTGTAATTCGCCTTCAAAATAGGAATGATATCAGAGATTAACTAAAAGTTGGGATGCCAAACATGGAATGGCTCTATGTCCATGTAAGACTAGTGTCCAATGGAACCTTTGTGTGATGTGCAAAACACAACTATGTCACAACATTGCTAAAGTTTTTTAAATGTAAGAACATAACTAAATAATTTTTCTAAAGCATCAACTACAACCTGTTGGATAATTCTAAAGCAAAAATAATTCTACAATTTTCTCTTGAAGGAAGAAATAATGTCTAATTTTATTACACATGATGTCTGACATCATATGAATGTAAATATCGAAAGCTTATATAGTTTTTTTAAGTTGTGTTGATGATATAAATGATCCTAATAGCTTCCTTAAGAATGCAATACATGGCTTTATTCGTGTAGGAATAAGAAAATGAAGAATTTAGGTTTTCAAAATTTTGAATAATTAGATGATGATATGTAATTTCACTAGCATATGATTAAATTGATCATAAATTATATATATCTATTTATATTTTTAATAAGTAGCTGACATATCTAAAAATATTTAATCTACTTTTCCACCATTACTACATATGGAAGTGACATTAGTTATAATTTATTTCTTAAAATGAATTATTATTTTTATCAAGACTTCTAATGGCTGTGGTTCATATGCTAACAAGTTGCCTTTTAATTATTTGGAGTGTCTCAAAGATGTATAAGTATTTCTAATTCAGTCCATTGGTTCAAATGAGTCCAACGCATAAAGGTAACCATAGTAAGCATGATTAATTCCACATAAGTTATGCTTTCAAATTGTATAGACCGCATAAGACTGCAACAATAGGTCTAGGTCTAAGGAACTATCATATTGTATGATGAGAACCATATTAACAAATATTTTTTAAAAATATTGAAGAAGTGATAAACAAAGCTAATTGAGGAACTGAATCGTAAAAACTAAAACAATGTGCCTCAATGGATAAGTTTGATCAATGAATTAGTGTATTATTGTAACTAAATAGTTTGACACAATTCAAAGAAATTTTAGAGAACTTCAAATGGCCTATGCAATGCCACATATTAAGCTGAGGACAATCTTACACTAAAGTATGATATCATATACTACATTGATGGATTTTGTGACTGTAAGATTCAAGTAAAACAAATTATAATCAATATATTTGTCTAATTCTTTGTAATGAGTGGTAGTATCAAAATGAACTTGGCATGAAGAGGAAGCACAAAAGATAGATATGATTTATAAACATCAAGAAATGTGCTTAGAAGATGATGATCTTGATAAGAAATGTTATAATAGGCTGATTAAAAAATCACAATGCACGTGCCAAGAAATTGTTCCCAATTGGAGTAATCCAAACTGAGTATTGATGCATTTATAAAATGTTTTGGACCAATCTAAAAGATCTGTGTTGGGAAGCCTACTTAGCTACTATTGTATTGCTACGATGTAAGATATAATTCAATGCTGTGATGAACTCTATAGCCATACATGTTGAAATAATCGATTAGGGTCATCATATTTGTTTAGTAATTAATGAACAAATTAGTACAATTGAAAGCCATGATAAAGGTGCAAAGAATCTAAATAAAGTTTTTAATGATTCCAAATAAATAGAGAGTCTGATGTATTGTCTAGTTATGTTCATCATACTTAACTATGCCATTGAACAAGTCTTTACATAGAGTTGACTTCAAGGATGTGTTGGCCATTGAATCAAGGAGTACTAGATGATAAGGATGTAGAAACATGATTTGTAATTAAAATTGATGAATAATTACATTAGCAATTCTCATTGTTTGCATATCTTATTCCTAAAGAATATTAATAAATTTCATAGATAGCTTCTTAATTCACAAATTTTCTGTTGTATTAATACTACCAAAAAAAATTTTGTAATAGTAATATATTGTGTAATCAATTTACTTTAGCAAAAGTACTTTAAATTTTATGAACCTTTTTTTGTATCTTTGCTATCATCAAGTTCAAGTTTAATGGGAATATATTGGAATTAGTTGGATTGGTATTATCTTTTACACAACAAAATCATTATCTTAGATATAAGAATAATAGTTATCATTTGTTAAAATTGAGAGATTATACGAACATTGATTACCCTACTAAGAAGTGAGGTACCGAAAATAGGTTCATTCCTTTTTCCTAGAATATGATTAACTTGACATTAATTATGTCAATCAAAGTAGTTTATCAAAATTTATATCTTTAGCTAAAATAAAAGATATATGAAAAACTCGAGGGGCTTTTATTGATTTGAGTTCATTATTTTAGCCCCAAATGTTTAGCAAGTTCCATAAGAACAAATCCAGGTCAGCCATATTGATCTTGTGAACACATTCCAAACATTTGATTATGGAAGCATTAGTTGGAAAACTTTCCTTATGATCACTATATAATATATGAACACCTCTCCTCGTCAAGCTTAATTCATGCTTTGGAAACTTTTGGAATTTTTTATGAATTTAGAACCCAAACGAATATGGTTACTAGCTATTTAAGCCTACTAATTTGTTAGTACATTTCCTTCTAAGAACGTGTTATGGTTTATCTACTATGCAAACAAATTGATTCATTCTATTTAGTTGGAATTTGATACACTAGGGAATTCTAATCCTTTTTCGAATTATTATAGAGATAGATTAATTGTTTGATCCTATAATGATGATTTTATAACCACAGATTATCGCATAACTTTAAACCAAATAATATTTCAATGTCTTGAACTTTTATATTTTTTAGATTCTATACAAATTGAGAGTGCTTTTTATAGCTCTACTAAGTTGACTCAATCACATAAACACAACCTATAAGGCCTTTGTTATTTTTATTTAGTCCATTAGAATTTAATTTTTCTAAACCCACTGCTAGGGGAGTCCACTGAATGACTGTTTTAATTATTCTATTAATCTCAAAAAATCAAGGAAACAATGTATATTTTAACATTTGAGGACCTATTAAACTTCATATATTAATTAAGCAACATTTAAAAATTCATAAGTATTATGTCTAACTCTATCAAAAAAATCACAAGGAATATTTACTCATTGAATTGTTTTAAATTTTAATCTTGTACATATTACACCATACGAGAGATGGTACAACAATAAATTCTCAATAATTATTTGAGTTTGTGTGACTACACTTCCATCCTTGTACAAGCGTTACATGAATCATGACGTTGGGTTTGTCTAATGCCAAGATTCATTACAAAGAGATTAGATAAGATTCATTTAAGAGTCCCTATAAGCACAAAAAGTGCATTTGTCTATAAATTAAAATTCAACTTTCTCAAGTTGTTATCAAAAGGTAATTAGTTAGTTAGGAGCCTCCACATTAGTTGAGATATTTTGGAAGGATGATAATGATTCCACATTTTTTGTGACTTATGAATAAGGCAATTAATTAACTCTAAACTTATCGAACCTAAATTAATAGTGAATTTACCCTTCTTAGTGAGTGTCTAATAATTGTTTCCATCCTTATTTATTTTATTTTAAAGTATCACAAAATACAAAACAGTGAGATGATTCTTTATATTTTATTCGAAGTGATTGAGCATGCTCCACAACATTGTCTATGAAGGAACTTTTAAAATACATGATGTTTGAGGTGCATAACATTTAAAAAAGCTTTACGTTACATATGAACATAATATCCTTTAATTTCTTTACTAGTAATCCATACTTTTCATAGGGGAAGCTAACCTTGTTCTAACAAGAAAAATGGTGCTTGCTCACCAAATCACTATTACCCCAAAGAAAATCATTTATCACACTTTCTAAAAAATTAATAATATCATTGAGAAGATAAGATATAATTTTATTTATTAAGTGTTATTGACTAGAGGACATGACTAACAAGTATTACCACCCATTGAGAGTAATTTCTTTTTGCATGTTTTGTTAATCTAATGTTCGATGTGGACCACTTATTTCCTACATTCGAATATTGTGCTTTTGAGTTAAGGGGTTGGAAGATATTATCTTTTATGAAGAAGGATCTCCTTGTCAATGTTCTCCTACTTGTGTTTCATGTTTTTACATGTGATAAAGAAGATCTATTATACATTAATCTACCAACTTGATATGCCCTAGAGATTAGATTAGAATATCTTGATATTTTTTTGATAAGTGTTCATCACCTCTTAAGAAAAGTGAAAGGAAATCTGTAAAGCACAAAGGTGACTTTGGTTAAGAACCACTTGGAGTGGCCTAGTGATATGTTGATTGTTTAAAGCTCTTTTTAGTTCCTTAGCTCGAATGTGGAGAAGTAATGGGGATAGAGGGTTACCATGCTTTAGCCAATGGGTTAGATGGAACCATTTCCTTTCTCGGTAATAACAACAAACAACCAACATATATTATAGATATTCATGACTAAATTAATTAATTAACTATTGAAGTTAAACTTGTCTAATACATGTTTCTACAATGATATGTTGTTGAAATAATTCTTAATGTCTAGCACGATAATAAAGCTATTAGCTTTCATCTTCTCATTTAGGTTATGAAGTTGCTCTTTTGAAAGTATGATTTCTTATGTTGGTAAGATATTTTTAGTGATTTCCTCTTAGCAAAAGATGATTGTTCCATTGAGATGAAGGTGAATAGGAAACTATAAAGGCTAACTACCAACAACATAGTATATTTTTAAGAAATTATACATCGAAAATGTCATTAAGTCTTTGAAAGATATATTGTAAATACTCTTCAAAAGGAAAATTTAATTAGCACTGTTGAGTTCTTTTGGTAATGGGCTACCGTTAAGAAAATCATTGATAGCATCATAAATGTTAACATGAAATCTTGACCAACAATGCTTTTAAAGAAAGATTAAACCCACACAATCTACAAGCTCATAAAGAATCCATCAAAAAATATTTTTTCTTATTTTCTCCTTATTAACTTGCTTAATTAGCATCATATTTCATTTTAGTGAAGTTAAGCATCATAAATCAAAGCATCTCTCATTTTTCTTAGTCGAGAATATTAATACATCAAGCAATCGACAATGTATTTAGCAATTCAATCCTTCTCTAAGACCCAATTGCCACTTGGATCTTTAATTCTTTTTATATTGCTATTCATTCACTTATTATTAAACATTGTGTGGATGATATCTATCTTTTTAGCGGCAATTTAAGCTACACAGTACTTATCTTTCAACTCTTATACATTTGATGCAGTTGCATCCAGTACATCATGTAGAGGTTCAACTTGAAGATGTACTAGTTCTATACGAACTTGGAGTCCTTTGAGGATTGGTTACTATGCTTCTCATTAATCTCCATTATTATTTTCATTGTACAGATCAATTGTAGAATGGTCTATTTATCTTTATTAGTTAATCAGTTTAACTATAATTATAATTTAGTTCAATTGTTTTAAAGAACAATAGGAAACTTTGTAGAGATTTTCATCTTATATTTAGTATAAACCTTCCCTTCAACCATCTCACAAGTGCATCAGTAGAACATTTGCTTGAGAATTAATTTAAAAGTGGATCAAAATTTAGTTTTTGGATTTTTTTGCTGTCATCCACCTCTGCCAACCATCCTTACCATCACCATTAGCGTTGACTCATCAACTCATGCTAACTCTCTTCAATCAACATTAAAGCCAATGTAGACACAAAGTGTCAATGCCTTTTGACAGATGCTACTTGTAAAAATTGGAATGCAAAGTGATGCACCGATCCACCTGTGTCACACCATGTCTTGCCTATTATCTCACTTTTTTTGTTTACTACTAATCAGAAGGCATGTGCCCGTTTAGGAACTAATTACAATAATTAATTTTGTAGATTTTCATGAAATTTTTTTATTTTTTTCAAATTTTTTTTTTAATTTGTTATGGCTTTTAGAATTCTAAAATGTCCTATAGAATTCCAAAAAAGTGTCCCATAGTATTCTTAAATGTCTTCTCCATACATCCCTATTTTAGCAACCATGGTTCATTCATCTTAAGCTTTGTTAGTAATAACCAGATAACTCATCTTTAACTCTTTGAAGTTATTTACCTTCGCTATAACATGGTATTCTTCTTCTTCAATCTTCAAAAATAAATTACCAAATTTTTTTTTTACTTCATTCTTTAAGGTGGGGTTTACCTCTCTTTAGCTTATAAACTACATCCTACATTATTGTCCTAGAAATTAGAAGATTCTGATTCTAAGAACAACTTAAGAGAATTGTATACTTTCAATCCAAGTGCTTTGAAATCTAAATAGTCCAGGATTAGATTTAATTACTCTTGGAGGAATGACAAGTAATAGGGATTGGTATAATAAGAACTTGCTCATATGTTTAGCTATTATTTTAGGATAGTTTTGAGAAAATCATGATTCATTAGGGTTCTATCCCCAAGAATGACCTTTATATTTGTAAACCTTAACAAAGGTATTTGGCTATCCTTTTTTTAGGGTAGACAAATTGCTCTCCCCAAAAAATATTAAATCATTTCAAGGATTTATTCTATTAATAAAGGAGTTGTTGGCATAATACAAAGGTAGCACAACACTTATGTATCACCATGTGAAGAAAATGTTCTTAATTTTCAATTTTAACATTATAAGTACTACAACCAATACACCTAGGCTTTTTTAGAAATGTTGCTTCACAATAGTGAAAATTTAGTCTCCTACAAAGGATTTCCATTTATTTATAACTTGCAAAGCATTTCATCATTGAAATTAACATAATTTTCTATAACCTAAACATGTTTTTAAGGCATCAAGCAACTGTAGAACTGAATAAACCCTTTATATTGAAAAGTAAGACATTATTAATTAAATTTATAATTTCTACATTTTCAGATTCTTGAAAGGTTCCTTTGGCCTTTTTTAGGTAAATCACTTTTTTGACATTCCATTTAGTGTTTTCTTATTGACTTGTCACTATTAGCCATTGTGAAGCCATTCAAGTCTATCTTAAAATGCTTGAGTCTTTTCTTTTTCCTAAAGATCTTAATTTGAGCTTTTGAGGGATTGAATATCTACTTATTGTTTAAGCTGCATGTTTTTCCTCAGGTTCAAATTAGAATGATATTTTTTACCCTTACTTCACAATTACTAATTGAAATTGATCAAACTATCATTGAATAGATGATTAATAGTGCAATTAAGCTTTTAGAATGTTTTTCTTGCTTGTGTTGGAGCATTGAGAATCCTTGTCTACAGTTACTTCGATAATATTTGTGAAAATTTTCATTACTTAGTTTTTTTCAATAAGCTATTGTTGCACCCAATCTTTCTAGAGATTCTAATATCTAAAGGATGATTTTTAGTAAGATTTAGCAAAACACAGAATAGAGCCCCATGGAGCCTTTTTAAGTTTATTATTATAGTAGTACCTTTAATGACTTGCTAACTATAAACATGATTGAGAATAAGGCCTACTTGTTGACCATGTTGATCGGGTGTTGCTCCAACGAGATCCACACTAGATCATGCAAAGGTTTAGTATTGAGCTAAAAAGTTGTAAACATTTTAGGACCCTCATTTGAAAGATTATAATTTTCTTAATATTGTACATCCAACATCAAATTTTTTCCAATTCTAGTGAAACTCTTAGGACCACATGCTTATCTCTTCATGATCGATTCAAAGATGGCAATTGTTTTAAATTCATACTCCGTGAAATTCCATGTTGGGTCGTCCAACTGAAAATGTTACTTATTAAATTGAGTTTTATGAGAGCAACCTTTTGAGATAAATCATCATCAACAAACTTGAACTATCTTTACACATTCAAAAAGACATTAGCATTATCATGATTGGCAATGATAAAAAAATTTACCAAATTCAGTATAAAACAAGGGCCACGAGGCTAATGTGCATGAGATATAACCAAAAAGGGAAAGGAACATACTTACAAGAGAATGTCCTAAAAATCAAGTTGGAAGCATCATCTTGGTCACAAAAATTTTTAAAAAAATAAAGAATGCTTAAAATAATGCAATTAATCCTAATGAATGATTAATTTAAAATTTTATTAAATTGAAACTTTTACTCAAAATTGTTGTTTTTGTTTGTTTATTGTTAAGTTCGGCCACATGTCCTCAATGCTATTAACTCTTCATTTCAAATGTCAACGTGTTTGCTTAGTTTTCATTAATTTCCTTCCTTTTAATTTACTCCTTTTAGTTTATTTGAGTTTTGTACATTCATCTTAAGCAAATGAGCCCCTTGCATCATGTCAAGAGTGTTTCAACAAGAGAGTGAGTGAATTATTAAGAAACAAATTATTTGTTTCGCACAAAAATATTTTAAAAAATGTTTAAAAACATTTAAAATAAGCTTAAAGAAATATAAAAAAGTAATTTTGCGAAAATTTTAATTTTTATTAAAAAATATGTTAATTTCCATATAATAATAAATGTTTAAGGAAATTGTGAAATAGGATGGTCAACTGAAATTTTAAAATACAAAAGCATCTTTTAAAGGATTCTTCCTAAATTCAAACCTTTGTCCATTCCCAACAAAAATAAGTGATAAAAAAAATAATATATATTATTTTTACTAAAAAATAGGTGTGCTAAATTGTTAGAATAATTAAATAGAAAACAATATGCTATAATGGCCTTATGATGAAATTATATTTGCAGAAGGAAGAAAGGAAAGTGGTGATTAAAATCTATACAAAGTAATTAATACAGTTGAGAAATGCTCAATAAAGCACAAGTATTTTAGTTTAATAAAATTAAAAAAGTGGAAATGAGAGCTTTGTTATTTTTAAAAAAGAATATCGAGTTGGTGAAGAAGGACACAACATACAATGGTAATGATGAGTAATAGTTACCAATGGCTTCAATGTCATTGCTTCATATGTTTCTTTTAGAATTTTTTGAAAATTTCATTAATTTATTTTAATCAATAATTACAAAATTTATAAATATTTTCTAATGACTAAAAGTATTTACCAGACTAACAATTTGATATTTTTAGTTAACAGATATTTTTTAATTAAAAAATTAATATTATATAATTAAAATTTGTAACAACTAGTAAATACTTGTTAAAAAAGTCATTACATAGGAGCCACATGATGAGAAGAATCTTGGAATGCTTGATATTGAAAATTACACAAATCGTTAGTTAGACATAAACTAGAGTAGTTTGAATATTTGTATTACATATGAACTATTAAATCAGAATTATGATCTAATGACTATATTGAAATTTACTTATGGATTAAATGTAGAACATGCTATCCTTAAATGGAGTATTCAGTTATTTAGCAGATTTATTGCTTAAAAAAGCTGACTGTGGCAACGATCATTTGATTGTAAAATTGCATGATTAGACAACCCATATCACTACCACTATTTAGAATTTAGCAATGAAGAAAAATCTTTAAATTTATCTCTTACATGATGCATTTGATATATTTTTTTCCTTATAAGACATTTTGTTTGCTTTAGAAATAGTTTGATTTCAGGGTTAGAGCCACCAATGTTATTCAAGACATAGTCACAACGCTTCCAATAACATGATTAATTGATTTATGAATGCAAAGAGTAATGCTATGACTCAATATAATTCCATCTATGTTTAGGACTGATGCCTCGATTTAATTATTGTAGCGAAGAGGCTCAACATTATGCATTATGTGTAAAAATTGTTGCATAAGTTTAGGCTACTTAATTTAAATGTAACTAAATTTTTTAAATTTAATTAATTATTAGGAAAACAAAAAAAAGGTTAAGAAAAATGATTGCTAACATGATCATGGTATGATTTTAAAGATATTAAAAACTAAAATATTCATTTTTGAAGTTCATTAATTTAAATTTCAATTTAAATTTTTAGCTTGCATACATTATTTAAATTAATCTTATATTCTAAAAAATTTTAAAAAAATTAAAATTTAATACAAAATATATCTCTTTGAGGCTTGTCCCTTTAAGGATTTGATATTTACTACTCTTCTTTATTAAAGGTCAACAACACAAAATCATTCTTTTAGAAGTTATTAACATCTCTTTAAAGGTCCTTTTCATGTTGTATGTAGAAAAAATATATCCAAGATTTATGATTAAGTAAAAATCGCACATAATTGGATTATTGTCATCAAAATCTGTTTGATCTTCCATTGGGTCATTGGAATAACAACATTCACCATTTTGTAATATAGCAAAAGTAAACCTTTAAAAGTAAAAATAAACTTCTAATACGTATATTCAATCAATCATATAACTAATTTTTTTAATAAAAAAGGATTCAATTGTACACACATAATACACACATGCACACGTTATTTTTCCTTAGCCTAATCTCAAATAATCTTACACTATCAAACATACGTTTTAAAAAAACCATTAGTAAAACAAAATTCTAAAAAATCACATTATCATATTATATTTGCAAGTTCCAACAAAAATATTACCATGCTAAAAATCTGACAATTTTTCTCATTCAAAAGGGCAAAACATAAATAAAACATCTATAAAATTAATAAAACCACTCAACTCTAATCCAATCTAAGGAAGTATCATGAATAACTACAAAAGTCTGTTAGAAAAAATAACTAGTTAGCACCAAATCTAATATGACAATCTAGTATAGTCTTATATCCAATAAAAAATAAATGACAAAAAAATAAGTATCAAATATATTATTATTGATGATGGAATAAGTAAAATGAATTATCCAACAAATTGACTAGCTCTAACAATCTCTAGCTCAATTCCAACAAAAATTTTAACAACTTGATCTTTCTATAAAGGGGAGAGCAATCTTCGACCCATACAATAAGATTATTATGTACTAATAAAAAATATTAATACAACAATGGAATAAATCTTATGAATGAATGACATAAATTTCTAACTAACAAAATGATATAATCATCGACTAAGTAATTCAATATATATTTCCTTACACTATGACTAACAAGATACTTAGCATCCCCTTCATGATATAATATAATTTCCTATGCACTGGAAACATGATAGGCCCTACTCCTTTTTTACAATATATAATAAGAAAAAGGGCTATTTTTTCAATGTTATGCGAGTTATATTCACTAAATTTTTGTTCTCCATGATGCTACACTTTTTAAATAATTGTCATGACAATTTATGTTTAATACATAAATGCTTACACAACTAACATAAATAACAAAATAGGCATAACATTTAGCATGCTTTTCACTTATTTTTTGATGGTGATGTCTGTGTTGTGGAGTTTTGCATCAAAAACTCGCTATTCTAAAATCATCTCCCATTGTAACCAATGCCAAACATGCAATAAGTGACCATTAAATCTACTTTGCATTCATAAGAAAAAAAGTAATCTACATTTTTTGTCCCTCAACTAGAAACACAACATAGGAAAGATTGAAAAGTGAACCATTTATGTACTAAAACAATTCACCCTTATTCTTGGGTAGAAAGAATTTCCTGCTTCTTGAACAAGTTTCATGAAAAAGAATGACTACTTGTTGTCACAATCAATTTCCAAGGATTCATAAACATTTTAACAAAGCAATTCCTTTTTTTACTTGGCTTAGATCTTAGCCAAATTTATTATATGAACACCTATGTTATCCTATGTTGAAAAGTCATGTAGAGGACTTTACCTCCTCAGTTGGCAGGAGTGCATAATGTTTTTCATGTGTTTGTTTTAAGGAGATACATTCAAGATCCCTCCCATGTGGTGAGTTACATGGACCCAAACATCGAAATTCCAAAAGATTCGACTTATCTAAAACAAATAAGAAGAATCCTTGATCGACAAGAGAAAAGGTTAAGAAAAAAAGTTATTCCCAAGGTTAAAGTCCTATGGCATGGTCAATAGAAGGAAAAGCTACATGAGAAGTAGAAGCAGATATGATCACTCGGTATCCAGAGCTGTTCTAAATTTCAGGACGAAATTTTTGAAAGGAAGGAAGATTGTAACATCCTTACTTTCGCTTTATTTTATTTTATTTTTGAAAGAGCTCTTTGAGACGAGTCTAACGGTGTTTAGTTTGTAATTTTTGGAGTACTAAAGAATAAATTATTAATTTTTAAAGATTTGGATAGATTTGTAATATTGTGGATATATTTGTAAGTTTGTAAATGTTGGAATAGTTCAATTCATTTTGGTTGAAGGTATATATGTAATCTTAAAGTTGTTGGCTCCGCTGGGTAAATATACAATTTTAGGAATTTTGGACAGGTTTATTTCTCCAAGCGAAGGATATATGTGCAAATAAAAAATTGGGAAGGATTGTTATGCAAAATCAAGTTCACGAACCTTCGGACAAGTCGATTTCGATAGCGGTTATAAAAACTGAAGCAAGGTGCATTTGAAAAGCACTCTGTGAACACCGACTGCGGGGAGGTTGCCGGAGTTGCGAGGGCAAGATTTCCAATATCAGTTGTGTTGCTTCGCACAGTTTCGGCACGTGACCATAATAGCCGACGAGGAACACGTTTTTGGCACACAACAGTGACGGCCGGCGAGGATTCCGCGAGTTCCGGCAAGCAACAGTCACGACCGACCAAGAATTCTGTAAGGTAAGATTTTTTTTGCTTTTTCGTTGGGGATGTGTAAGTTTTCTGGTGAGCTGTGGAGACCAAGAGAGGTCAATTTGACCTGCAAGAGACGTAGGAGGTCTCGAATTTTGCAGGCAAAATTTTTCGATTTCGTCAGACTTATAGTAGAGAGAGAGAGAACCGGTCCAGGCCTTGAACCAGGCACGCTGTTGAACCAGGCGTGCTAGGCACAGGCGGTCCAGTGCCCACAGAAGCCAAACAACCAAAATAAACACTTTTGGGATTTTAAATGTTCGAGAAAAGCTTTTAGAAAGCAATTTTAGCTAATAAACATATTATAAATTATTATTTTTGCATTTTTAGGCTTGTAGGATATCAAGAAGAATAAGAAGTGGAAAATACAAATTATATATCAAAAGTTACGTAAATAAATTCCTAACCTAGTGATTTAGCACATTATTATGTCTTTTTACATGATTTTTCTTACTATTACAGTATTTTTATTATTGTATATGTTATATATTAATATTCTTGCATTTGGTAAAGATAGAAAAAATATCATACGATTTGTTAAAATAAAAAGGGAACAAAAAATATGGAACGATAGGTCTTTTGACATGGATTGATGTTTGGAAAATGGGAAATATTAAAATGGGATTTCCCAGAGAACATTATCTTCACCACTAAGCCCAGCGTGTTGGATCGTAAGGTATCGATCTTCGAATCAGATATCTGCCCAGTGTTATGTGCTATGACTCCTGATGATTACACCAGGCACAACGTGTTGGATCGCAGGGTGTGGTGCCATAACTCCCCAACGACACTAGGCCTAGCCTGTTAGATCGTAGGGTATCTATCTTCGGATCAGATATCTGCCTAGTGTTATTTTCTTGGTTGGATGTTGGTTGGAGGTCATTTGCTTGATTGTATCTAGAAGATAATGCGTTAAAGAGAATTGGGTCTAGTAATAACACACCTAAAAGGAACTGGTATTTCTTTTAATTTTTTTTGTTTTTCATCTGACATTATATATGACATTTGGTATGGTTTGAGCTTTATGCATGTGATTCATCTGTACTATTCACGGTATGTATTTTTATTTATATTGGATTAACTATGTGGATTTATCTGCTGAGATTTGTAAATCTCATTAGTGCTTACATCACAGGTCATGCTACCACTGTACTGAGAGCTGGGAATAGTGCTGCTATAGAAGAGCCCTTTTCACGAGATGTGTGAGAAAGGGGGAGAGTTTGGTGTGATTTAACATTTAAAAACATGTCTTGATTAATATATTTTGGATTTTAGAGTTGGGTTTGTCTTACTATCGGGTCCGCACCTTGGGTTTTGTTCTTTGTCCTCACTTAGATGTTATATCTCATGACTCTGATGTTAATTTTGTTATCTAGTGGTACTAGTTTTATGTGGTGGCTTGGCAAGGTGGTATCAAATCTTTTCTTGCTCGAATACTCTAATCCACCTTTTTCTTCCTCATATCTTACCTCGATTCTTTTACTTAGTATCCTCTAAGTTGGCCCACCAAATTCCCCTTTTATGGTTGAGTTCTCTTAAATTACAAGTGCATCTTAATAGCTTATATAACCATGGCCAGACAAATTTAAACCAAGAATTTACTTTAACATAAACTAGTCTTCAGTTGGGGTAGCCACAATTCATTATTCTAAGTTAACCCTCTTCCACTTACACCATTTTTGTGTTCTATATAAAGCTCCTTAAATTTAAGAATCTATGTAAGAAGTGGTAATATATTCTTTTTTCGATTATATTCATTTTTTCTTATGATATTATGAAATTCATCATATATAAAAGTTATTTTAATCCTCCTATCTTCAACCACGAACCCCTAATATTTTATAATCATATCCATATATTATAAAGAATTTAGGGTAGTATAAAAATAAGGATGAGAGAAAAAGTTAATAGTATAATAAACTTATTAGCTCCTTTTAATACATTAAGCCTAATTAAGATTCATGTGTTATAATTTAAATCTTAGAATTCCACAATGCCTCCAATTTTATAATTTAAAATTTCAAAACAATCAATTTTTTATATTGAATGTTAAAATATGTTTAAATTTCAAATCTTAATTCATAAGAAATCATATAGTTAAATTAAACATACAACAATTATATGGCTAAAAATATTAAGATTAATGCACATTTTAACAAATAAAAGTAATAACGAGTTATAATTGCTATAGCTACATGTCATTCCTATTATTTTCATCAAAATAAGGGGAACTAATGCCTTTCCCCATTTCCAATTAAGTCTAAGAATGATAGATAGGAATCACAATTATTTTTAATATTATTTTACTTATAATGGAGGTTTTAGTATCTTCATAGTTATAAATATACCTCTAAATTATATTCGTGTCCCATTTTTCCTACCACATTAGGTATTCACAAATAATAGATTGTTGATGACATTAATCTTGACTAATATTTCGATAATATATTTCTACATTTGCTTTAAGATAATATAACAAAGAAACTTTAGCTAAAACAATTTATAAATATATTGACACAAATTGATAAAATGATGAATAAGATACTTATTAATTCTTTGGTAAGATAGAAAATCATACCAAATAGATCTCATGGAATCTATTATAGAGATTGTAGCAATATTTAAGATTTAATATATGATATATATGGTTGACTAATTTATTTAAAAAATAATCTTAGCCTAAACATGAAATTATAAAGATGTTTATGATGAATCCATTAACTTCCTCTTTGAAACATTACAATACAATAATTTGAGATATACTAAGGGTTGAAAGGTGTTATACTACCTCTGATTGACACTAGCTAAAATATATTTATAAACAAAAGTGTAAGATAAGTTGAAATGGTATGGACTTCAATTTATTGCAAAGTACAAATTTACTTACCAATTTAGGAAAAATAATAAGATGTCTAGTTAATTGATACAAAATATCGAAACGGGAAATGCCATAGCAAATAAAATAAAAGTTATGATGTCAACCAAATTAATAATAATTGTTAAGACAGTTACATAATTGATAAAATTTTAGTTTAACATCTAGAATTGAATTAAATTGGATAACAATCGATACCAACTAATAAGATCATTATTTGCTAGACTTCTAAATTTTTAGCTTATAAGATGTGTCATAACTTTTGTTTCTTGCTTACCAAAACAAGGACATCTATTTCCTAAAGCTTGGGCCCATATTTATTTGATTTCATATTGTAAGTCAATTAACCAAAGAAAGTAATGATCCTGCTAAACATATTTTTTTAACACAAACATTTGGAAGCTTTCAAACTCTAATTTAAATTACAAAAATATTTACATGAAAAATCATATAAATTAAAACTTTCATGTTCTTATGAACATATTATTACTAGATCAACCAAACAAGCTCTAATCATGTAGATTGTAAGAACTACATAAATTACACTTCATTCAATAATTTCAATTATATGTATAGCAGCATATGTTCTTAAGTTTAATGATCGAGATCTTATGATGAGGATATTTTTATGTTATAAAGTTCACTGCATTGTGTATTTATTATATTTAAGTTGTAAAATAAGTTTGTGAAAGAAATACACAAAAAAGAAGAAGAATTCTGAAAATTATATTTTTTAGAAAAGAAATTGAAAATTGGTTTATTTTAAATAAAAATGTATTGCTAAGAAAACCATTATTGTGCAACATTGTTTAAAATTTTAAAATATTGTCATATTAGCTATGAAATGGTTCCCTTGATTGTGTAATGATTGAAGAGATGTCAATAACATAAACCATATCATAAATTAAAACATTAAGGAGAAAAATGTTTCAATTATTTAGTACATACAAAATATGTAAGAAAAAATTTTTAATACTATGAATTCAACAAATTTATTAGTTTATAAAAAAATTCAAATAAATAGAAAAAATAATTATTATAGAAATTAAATATTGAAGATTTTAATTAATATGTTAATATTTCTAATAAAAATATAATAAAAATTTAAAAATCATAGACAAGGCACCAAAGTTAAAATAATATATAAAAATAAAATTTTGAAGAAATAGAGTGATAACAAAAAGAATAAAATTTCTTGTAGAATACTTAAATTAAAAAATTTAAATTAAAAACATAACTGACAACATTCAAATTATAATGAAATTGTAAATTTTTTAATAAGGTAAAAGTTTTTAAAAACCTTTAAATTACTAAGAAATTTTATTATTATAACGAAATATTCAAAATAATTCAAGCTATGTTGAGATAATGCTAGAAGGGAAAGATCATAAAATTTTAAATAAATTATCTTTCATGTTAAATAAAAATATTCAAAGTCAAATAATTTTAAATTTTTTAATTCTTTGTACCTTATATAAGTTGGACATTTTAATTAAATGAAACTAGAATAATTGCTATATTAAAATGGAATGTCATACCTTAAATAAAAATCATATAAATTGGAATTACATAAAAGTTAGCAAGTATAAATAATGAATAAAAATGCACTAAAAAAATAAAGCATTTTAAATGTGTTTTCATATATTTGTTTATGAAAAAGGCTTCCTTAAAAATCATGCAAATAAATCCTGATGCCACAAATAATTTATTTGATACACTTTAAGGAATAGAAAAGATAAAATTAAGATATGGAGATATTCATCGTGATAATATAATTTTTTTTAAATGTTAAAAAACTAACAAAATTACCGAATAATTTGGTCATAACAGGCATGATAAATTTACCAAAACATAAAGTTTATAACTACTTTATTTAAAATCTAAAAAGTTTAACTTTTATTAAATAACATGTAATTTTGTAAAGCATCAAAACATTGGGATGTTTACCTCATCATCAATAAAATTTGTAACAAATTTCAAGAATAGTTTTAACCATCTATATTGCATCTTTGTGTAGTGAGCTAACTTACATTACTAAATTTGTTAAGTATATTTTTGATTTATAGTAATTAGTAAGGACAAATGATAACAAAATTTATTTGTCTTCAGATTTGCATGATAAAGTTAACAAACCACCTTTGTATGCTATTTGAAGCTCTAATATTCTATTTCTTATTTTATTTGTAAATATATATATATAAATCATCATGACTCCTTAATTAGCATAGCATAAACTTTCTTCAATTTTCAAATAATTAATATAACTAATTTCTTCTTATATTACTAAATTTTATTTTTTTAAAATTATGTATCTATTTTTTTTTTTAACAATGATTATTTTTTCTTCATGTATCGATCACTTTTAGTTTAAATATTTCGTAAAATACACTATCTTGCAAAATCTAACATCAATATGTTTTGCCTATTTTTTATATATTTTATTTTTCCATAATATTTATTTATTTCTTTAATTTCTTTAACATTTTATTTGTTTACATATATATATATATTTGTAGTTTTGAAGATTATGTCAACTTCTTTTTATAGACATAAATTATTAAAATATTTTATTATTAGTTTTTATGTGATATTTTTTTACATTAAAAATTAAATATTATTTAGTTATTAAAAATTATTTTTGACAAATTATAGATAAAATTTAAAATATTTAAATGTTTGATTTACGTTTTGTATCCAAATAGTTGAAAATAGGTGTGAAAGATAAATGGCATCTATATAACATAAATGGCAAGATATGATAGGGTATAAAAAATAAGAAATGATCTACATTATTTGTCATTTGAAATATCTAATTCTATAAGTGTATTATATCATTGAAAGATTTTTTTAGGCAAACTCAGCTTGAAAATAATGTTTGTGCAAAACATTTCATCACAAAGAACACAAAGTGGTCTAACTTAAAAAATGGTTAGATATGGTCACTAACTTATGATGGGTAATTTACTAACATTTTATATAGGACTATATGTGATAGAAATAGCTAATTCGAAAATGTAGACTACATTTATGGAGCACAAACTATCCTTTAAAGATTTTAATATTAACGTTGATGATAATGAAAAACAAACACCATCCTTTAAGACCCTAATAAACCTAAATTTCTATCCTTTCAAAGTGTCCGTAATGTGGAATGAAGATTCAATTGATCATGTTTTATTGATTATAAAAAAGCTAAATAGAAATTTATTACTTTTTAAAATAATTTAATCATAAATATGCCTAATAAAAATAAAATCTTGAAATTGATTACAAAATAGGGCAAGCTAAAGTTATATGAAATAAATAATATAAGGGTCATAATCGTGTTGCCCACTTTAATCTCATAGGACAAGTAGTGTTAATAACTTTGCAAAATTAAAAAAATTAATGTTATATGTGATATTAAAAAGGATTTCCACTTCAGAAGAACATATTATCTCTCAAATAAAACTTCATAGGAAGACGTTAGACAAGTCATTTTGGGAATCATCAATCGATGTGAGACAACTTGAGCAACAATAGTGCAAGTAGTGACGTGGTTCCCATTACTGATAATGTAGATGTAGTTAACAATCGTTGGTGTGAATGTAAGAGCCAACTATAATGTTGTTATAGTTTGATTTATTAGGAACAATTTAGGAGAACTTAGTTTAGCATCTTTTCTAATTGAAATAAATAAAATAATACATGAAGTCAATGCAATAGCCATAATTAGGGTTTTCCAATTATGCAACAAAGTACAATTTAGCAATTTATACATTTTAATAGATTGTAGTGTGTTGTTTACTGTATTCCATGATACAAGAAACATATCATGAGAGTTAGCAAATTGCATGTTGTAAGTAAGGAAAATAGTTTGCTAGGCATATAATAGACCTTAGTATACAAAGAAAGTAACAAAGTGTTCATATCTTAAAGTAAATCAACTACAATAAAAAATCGTCTAATATATATGATGGTCAATTAACTATAAATAAAGGAAAAGTTGTTACTAATATGGGCAAAATTAGCTTCCATACACCCTATCATCATAAAGGACATGTGATTTAAAATGTTGAATATGTTTCCTATCTACATAACAATAAAACTAACTATTTGAGGTTTCGACATATTTTATACAGTACAAATATTATTTTCATAGGATAGGCACTTGTACTTTTGAGAGTTACTATTCATGTGCATTGAAGATCATAACATCAAAAAGTTAAATAGATGTGGGTTGTGAACACATTCTATCTTAGCGCATGATTTCTTCAAAACATCTTCAACAACAAATTGATCAAAAAAGTATACAACAGAGTAAATGTTATCAAATTACTATACTATTATGATGCAACACTACTTCAAATCATAACATTATGTAAGAAACAAATTGCCATCTCCATAACATACTATCTTTGCATACTCATATTAGTTTGAGGTCATCAAAGAATTATGCAAAAATAGACCAACAGGATCTATGTCAATTATATTATCATCCATTTGTTCTTTGTTCTTACTAATATTGTTCATCTTGTTATGCATTTGTACTGTGCAAATTTACTTAATAAGAAAAAAAAAATTTACTTAATAAGAAGAGTACATAAATACGACATTCAATTTTTAATGTAGACAATGCAAATCAACTCCTATACGAAATGGGAACAATTTGTATTAACATTAGACTAATATGATTGGCATCTTTCACAATAGTACAAAAATACCTTTTCAATGATATGGATATGCCCATTAAGCATATACAAAAATTGGCATGGGTGCAACAAGAATGTTTTCTTTATATTATAATTGGACACATGATCCTTACCCAATTTCCTTGGTTGTAATAGATTATTGACTATTTTGCTAAGCAATATCGACAACTTGCCTTTTACAATATCAACAATTTTGGCTATGAGGAGTGTTATAGTAAGACTTAAGATGGAACGTGGTGATGAAAGTATGATAAAAAAGGTAGAGATAAATTGAAATAAAAAATTAGATATAAAATCATTACCTAAAATGCCTAGGTTGCAACCTATAGTTCTACACTCATGTAGATATAGATAATATTATTTCTAAAAGTTGAATGCTAATATAAAATAATATTTCTTTTTATTCTATAATAGATCTTTAAATAGACCACAATACTATACATAAATGAAAAGAAAAACTAACTAAAATACTATTCTTAATGAAAACATTCAAAAATCGTACAATATGTTGATAAGGATGAAAATATCTTTGGGAACTTATGTGAACCACTAAAATTAATATTAAAATAAAAAAAATTACAAACTAAATAAAATTAAATAAAGTTCAACAATTTAACTCAATCACAATTGTAAGATAAGTTGTCAAACTTCAATTTGGACCACTAAGAGAAACCTTATATATCATGAGATGTTATGCTCTAAGTGAATCTTTATCAAGCTTAGTATTGATTTTATGATCTTGCAAAACATCTTAAGTCATCTTAAATAGTTGATGGAAAAAATATCATTAAAAAACTATTGAAAGGAACACATAGAACTTGTGAAAGAGAATTACCAACCTAACTGAAAAATGAGTTGAAACTATTGTAGGGATTTTCTTATAAGGAACTCTTAGACCAACCACAGCCTACATAGGTTACAAGAAATTTCACAATATTTGTATACCCCCATCTTGGCTAGATGAACTTCAATAATGAGGCTATCTATGTTGTAACCTATTATGTGTGTATTAAAATATCAAATTGAGATGAAAAGTATGCTCTTTATTTCTGAATTTGTCTAATTACGTCACAAATTCCTCATAGTATGGGTGTCGACAAAGGGATTGACTCCTACATTGCCACAATAGCTGACTAGTACTACTAAAATTACCCAAAATGGAAAACTTTTGATAAGAATCTATTTTTTATGACTTTTTACTCAATTCAAGTTTACCAATATTTACCATGAAGGGAGTACTACTATGGATCAGATGGCATACTTTATGTTAAGTAATGTTTTTTGTCAGACTAGGGCATGTCCCTTCATAAATATTTTCCTTTGCTTTTATTATATGACTATTTGTATGAACATCCGTGACATGATATCAGTATATGCTTTTCCAACATTTTTTCAAAAAATAAATGCTAAAAGGATGAGCACTTAGTCTACCCTTATAGTGCATTCATCATGCCAAAAAAAGTAAAGATACAAAACCTAAAGGAGAAGAATATATACACACATCTACAGCCACAAGGATTAAGCAAACAAAAAAAGCAAGTCATAGGCACATATGAATGTTGCATTTCACACAAGGTACATTTGTGGATCCATATCAGAATGACTTTTTCACACCAATAATCTTTGCATATTGGCATAGTGAGGGTCCAAACCTATGACATTGGCTCTGATACCACTGGCATCTTAGAATTTTAGGAATTAGGCATATAAGGCTTAGATTAACAATATTCTTATATTATTCTTCTTAATTTCCTCTATCATATTCATCAACCTAAACATTTTCTCTTGCATACCAAATGTTTCATCCCTTAAATAGTAATTTTTAGCCATGGAGTGATCCCTTTTTGATGTCCCACACTTTGGAATGATTATACGCTTTTAGAAATGCTGATCATGGCTAGCATTTAGGGTTGAAAAATTCACTTCTTCATAATCCATCATGCATAAGATTTTGTTTCACTATAGTCTTCTATTATATCAAAATTATGCTAGAAATAATAAATCATCTTGCCATTATATGGATTCCTTAGTCATAGATCATCTACAAGTCTGGTTCAAGAGAAATAAAAAATTATGGGTCAAAATTAAAAATCAACAAGACAACGAAATAATGGAAATTTTTGTCTTACAAAGACCATCCATTTTAAAGGATAGGCTTTCGAATGTTTAAAAAATCATGAACAATAGACGAAAATAAAAAAGGAATTAAAATTCAAAATTTGTGGTCAAAATATATTTTTTTATAGATTTCTAAGAAACAATCATTTCATTTTTGAAAAACTATTTTCTAATAACCTATTTGCCAAAGTTATGGTTAAAAGAATTTCAAAACAACTTTTTAAAGAGCTATTATTTTAGTCCAAAAGTTATGTTGTCAATGCTATTGTTAGATAATTTTGTACAAAGCTACATTTTTTTTTAAAGTTAACCAGGTTAGGTATGGCTCTTATTGTTTTGATCAAGGTTGACAAGTGATGGATTTAGTCATTGTGTTCTAGGTCATGTGTTGTACATTGGGTCAATGAATCTATAAGATATCAGCAATGTCCAAAGTCATATCAAGATAGTCATGTCATAAATTAATTTTTGTGCGCTAGTGAAATGTTGATGGTGCCATGGGTTAGATCTGTGTCAATGCATCACAAAGTGTGTTGTTGGGTAAGCTTGGTGTTAATTGTTTAGTTTTGTTCACAAGACCAAAGATCTTTACTACTGGTGGCTCAATCTAATAGGTTGTTACATCTTAATGGATCTAGGTGCAATTGTGGGATATTCAAACTGATGCATAGGTCTAAGCCTAAATGTCCCATTCACTATTCTATTTTGATCAAGTATAGTACAAGTTAGCATCAAATCTAATCGAGTGAAGTCTACGATGAGCAATAGAGCCAATAAGGAATGATAGCATCAATAGAATTGGGCTCAAAGGACCTTTGTTTTCTCGTTTATTCATTCATGATGTAAAGTTAGAGCATAAATAAAATTTTAAGCTCTGTTTTAACTCAACACATGAAGAAAAGATAGCTTGATCGTTTTCAATTGTCGACACATGTCTAACTGGTCCTTGAGCAATAAAAATCTTAATAGGTGTCCTCTCTAATTCCCTTGAAGCAGAAGTGTTTCCTTTCTAATGAGTTACTATAGTAGATTAGTCCTCATAAATGTCTAATGTGTCAGGGTTTAGTCTTTATGACTTCCATTATGATTGAAGTATACTTATTTCCTTCTTAACCTTTCCAATGAAAAAGATCCCTTTGATAACACTAACTTTTGGTTTGTGTAGCATTCACATCCATTACTGCTTCAATTATCTCACTCAAGTTACCATGATAGGTGAGTAAGCACTTAGCTCCATGATGTATTCATTTTGTCCAACCTTTGAGATTTGGAATCGACAAACTACTCTTGAATGGAACTTCAACAAAGTTTATAGAGGAAACCATTCAGACTTGATTCTAATCATAACGAATTCTCCTTCTAAGTGATTTTTAAGCTTGTGGTGTGCATTAGCCAATCTATTGTACTGTTCATTACTATGATTTATTATTTCCTTAGTATGCTCTTGAACCTACCTTATATGCAAACATTTATATTTGTGCCTCAATTGATAATAGGATTAGTTCAAATATATTAAAAGTTCATATTCATTATTGGTTTCAAACACGCTCATTCTTATGAAAATATTCATAGAACTATTTATGTTATCTCAACTTGTGGTAAGAGATTATCAAAATTATTTATGTTTTCCGTTAGCAAACACCATAATTGATTTCCTAGGCTTTGAATTATGAACTCAATTTGATCATAAGCTAGGGATGATAGGAAAATAAGAATTTTAGCCTTATTATGGTTTTGGCAATTTGTTAAACATAGACACTTTGTTAGGCATAGTGTTGAGGTTGGTGCATAAATTCTAGAGTCATAACTTCATTGACTTTCACAAAATTTTTTCTCTGTCGTACGGGTGCACTGAACATTTCTCTTCCTAAAATGACTAGTTATTAGGGTATTGATGATAGTAAAACTACCACTGAATTACCTTCGCAAAGTTGTTAAGCAATAAAAACTCTTAATATTAAGGATTTCCTAAGATGTTGGTTAATCATTTATGCATTAATTTTGTCAAAGTAAAATGATACATCATCTTTTAAGGTGTGAAGCCAAAAAAGTTAAGATGATGGGAAAGAAATGTGCATTTTTTTGTTGGGTAGGGGTGTTCTTCATAAGCATGAAACAAATCTTTCTAATATGTTTTGATTTATGTTTAATGGTATAACTAAAGTTCAAGATGTCTTTAAAATAAACTATCACGAACTTTCTTAGTTAGAGTATTCGAGTCATTATTCTTATAAATGTGCTTGGTGTGTTGAATATAGTGAAGTGAATGCCCAACCACTTGTATAATCATCTAATATTTTAAAAGTCGTTTTTGAATCATTCCTTAACTAGATTCTATCTTTGTGCTTTCTCACTTTTAAATTTTTTTTTTATAAAATAATTACTTTTTTTAGTTTGGTCTGAAAGTTCATCGAATAAAGGGATAAGAAACTATACTTCACAACATTTTACTAATTTCCTTATTATTGAAACAAATTCTTCATGAACCATTCCTTTTTAGGTGTTTAGGGGTAGGAACGACTCATGGTTTTCGAATTTCTCAAATGAACCACTTGTCTAATATGACTTGCACGTGTCAGCTAAGTTATTAATGTTTAGAAGGATACTTTCTATAACGTGACAAATTTAGTAAACTAGTTCTTAGTATGAGGCCTAAAACATACTAGATGTTATGAAGAGGTGGTAAACATCGAGATTCATTTGTAAAAAATTTAGAAAGCTAAATGAAATGGATTCTACAATGAGAGGTATTGCTATATAAGATACTGTTATGGCATAAATGAAAGTTTAATAAATAAATTCTTTATCTACTCAATGATTTTTATATTTGGGATTTTGGGTGGTTTTTGATAGGTTTGACAAGGTCTTTAGCTATTGATAGGCGTATGTTAAATTTTTTGTCATGATGTGTAAATGTGTAGGTGCTGGTTTTGCTGGCAATAATGGCTTCATGGTCATATAACCAAAGTAAATATAAAATGATACTTCATATTAACATAGGTACAACATCACGTAAAATATATTTGAAATTATTGGCCAAATTTAACTGGTATAATTTATTTTTCCTTGTCACACATGCATTTTTTATTAATAAAAATAGTGTGTGGGTTTAGGTGATGAATGATCCATTTTATGTCGTATGTTATACCTTTTGTAGAAATGGCATTGATGCTACTCCCACTTTTTATGATATATTTACAAACCTTTTCTCTAAGCTTTATAAAAATTTGACAAATGGTGCTATGTCTTCGATCTTCACTTCTTTTTGGATAGATGAAGGTGCTTCTCATGACTATAATAGTTTAGTGTCATCGATTTTGTTCTCTCATTCCTCAATGGAGTATTCTTTGATCTCTTATTTTTTCATTGGTGTTTCATTCCACATAATTGTCTTCCTCGATATAGCTTGTCATTTTTGGTGTTGGTCTATGACTTCACTTTTAAGAGATAGAACAAGTTACTTCGGTGTTTGGTTAATAGGCTGATTAGGTTTCATTGTAAGATTAAGGATAAGGAGGGCTTGGAGTGGTTGTTTTGGTACACTGCTTGTGTAATGCCTAGTGTTGGTCGACTTGAAGTTTAATATGATTGATGCTTTAACACTTTTGACTTTATAGATGTTTCCTGGTTTCATAGTTAACGGAATTCACATAGGCCCCTTCTAAGGTTTCAATGGTTTTCATGAAAAGTTTCCTCTAAATATTTCTTCAAGCCCAACTAAAGATCATGAAGGGGCACCAAAAGGTCTACATTAATATGACAATACAAATGTACTCATCAAAATGAGTAATGCACTCATTAACATACTTTTCTTCTTTTGTTAGGCATGTCATTGGTCAAATAAGTGATTCTTTAAGAGAGGAATGTATTTTTTAATCAGTGGTCATCCCTTTTGTTAACAGTAAGTTTCTAAGATTTTCATAGATAGTTAAGTTTGATTTCACAGTTTGATTTGTGCAAACAATACCTAAGTTTTTTATTAAGTTTAAACCATTAGAAACAATTGCCCAAGGAAATGTTCAACTCTATGTATGTTTTATAGTTTATGATACCTTCAAAAATGGGAATGTCACATTTTATAGACTTCATGTGTTTATTACGATCATTAAAGTAGATTATAAGATACCTTTGATTATAGTGGAGGACAATATTAGGTTTGAAAATGTGTGCTTATTTTTAGCTTATTTTAGTTCGATTATACAAAGACCATATTTCTCTAGCTTGTCCTCCAAAGTTTGTACCATAGTTGTTCAATCTTAGAGGGTCACTTGTGCTTAGTTGATGTGTGATTGCTCTATGTGGTAGGTTCTACAAGATATCATGTGTGCAAATTATGCCCATTAGGAAAAAGAAAAGAAAACTCCCTTGTTTTAGCTTTATCACTTTTTTTCAAGATTAGGTGCTAAACAAGGAAAATTAAAAAGAAAGTTTAGTTTGGCATTGCTTTGCTATTTGCATTGCAAACACAAGTATAACTGAGCTCTTGGGCAAGTGGTACCGACTATTATAAGCATTTAAAGATTAGCCTACGTAGATTAAGAATAAAGGAAATAAGACGATAAGCATGAGAAAGCTAGAAAGGCAACACATATAAGAAAGCTATCCAAGGAAACTTTAGTCAAGTAGGAACCAAGAACAACATAGGGTTCATTACTTATGCTAAGCCTATTACTAATTCAATGGCACAAGGAGATCGTATTTGGAAAGTCGTTTAACAAAACAAATCTTTCTATATGGACATAATAATATAAATGGCACAGTGGTGCTGATTAAAAGCCTTGAGAAACATCAATAAGCAATATAGAAAAGTTTGAGTAATGAATTAACTTTCACCAAAAGCCGATTCAAACAAAACAAAATGTTAGATTGATAATAGCAAAGATGGTGACAACAACTAGTAGTAGAAATCTTGAAAAACATTAAGCCAAAGTGAAAAAGGAAAAATGAAGTGCAAGGAAATGACATAATAAAAGTGAATAAACGATGGAAAACAAACATCAAAGTGAAAGGAACCATAATGCAACATCCATAAGAAGGGAAAGTAGTTGTGTTATATGTAAACTTGTACACTGTCTCATTGCTTAAGCTTCAGATGCTTCCTCCTAATATTGAAGCCAAGATGATTAAGCACATTGGAGTTTGCATTTAACTAATCCTAAACTTCAATAAGGCATAATTGAAGAAGTGGAATTTTGCACATTTATGGAACATCTCTTCGAAAAGGTATGCCTCGCATTTTATAAAAAGCTATGTAGAGAAAAAAAAAGAAATTAAAAATGTAATATTGATGCAATTAGCTCTTATGAAATTAATTAGAAAATCTACCTTTTTAGTTTCAAGAAATCTATTTTCTAAAAGGTAGTTACCAAAGCATTGGTCAAAGTTATTAGAAAAAAACTTTCTAAAAAGTTATTGCTTTGCCCAAATTTCTAAGTTCCAAA
The DNA here is from genome assembly GCA_023846275.1 of Vanilla planifolia. Classification (NCBI taxonomy): domain Eukaryota; kingdom Viridiplantae; phylum Streptophyta; class Magnoliopsida; order Asparagales; family Orchidaceae; genus Vanilla; species Vanilla planifolia. The sequence goes on from JAIUJO010000089.1 coordinate 767,183, forward strand.
TAGTCGTGAAACTATCTTCGTAAAATGTTGCATTTTCACTTCCAGGTTCACTTGCATCATCAAAATCAATTTGTGTTAGGGTTTTGTGGTTATAAATTAGTGAATTGGCACATCATCAAATGTGTTGTAGGTAAATTCAATTACGACTATTAGTGATCTAGTCATCAGATCGTTGTAGTCTCTATGACATCATGGTCAAATTTGAGTTGATGTGTCATGGACTAAGTTAGCGGGTCAATGTGACATCAATGTTGTCATGGATCAGATCTGATTCTATTCATTGAAAAGTATGATGATTAGTAAGCATATCATTAGTAGATCTAGTTTCATTTCGGGGTCTTACAAATTTTGCTACTTTTAAGTTAGTCCTCGTGGTTAAAGACAAAGTTGCATATAATGGTATGTTTGTAAGTCTTATGAACTCATAATCTAGGTTAGGCTTTAAAGACCAGTTCATTGATCTACTCAAAAAAAACATGGTCTATGTATGCTATTAAATCTAATATAGCCAGTGGTGGATAACAAACAAAGGCATCAACAAAAGTGGGGAAATGTTTTTATTTTTTTCACCAATTTCGCATGAAAGTTTAGCCTATAATATAATTTTAGGCAATATCTTAACTCTACATATAAATAATATATAATTGATTCCCCATAGTGTCAATAGATGATTGATTGGTTTCTAACCAAAACAAATGATAACTAATTACCATTCTAAGAATCTTGCCAAGGCTATTTGCTTTGATTGTCCCTAAAAACCTATTGGACTTTGAAAAATTGTGGTGCTATACAATAAAGAGCTTACTTTACATGTTTAAAAGTTAGTAGATTATTTATGATAATAGCTAATTGTCCTAAACAATACAACTTGTAGTAGCAATAGTTATCACATTCTTGGTAAGAGAAAACAAGAAAAGAATATTGGTATTAAATGTTATTTTCAAGAGGTAAACACACATCCTCTCCTTGAGTATTTTTTGCTAGTAGGAACGTAATCTAAGTTGGTTTCTTACAATGTTAAAGCCAAAGTTTCTTGAGACTGTGCTTTAGACTCAACCTTCACAAAAATGGCCACTTTTGTAACTAAAACCAAATCAGCCTATAATTCTTAAAAAAATCCCTTTGTGTTGAAAGCACAATTCATAAGATTCTGCAAAATGTGGGTCATGTGTAGAACATATGAAAAATAAAATAAAACATTCCCATAAAATTTGTTGATGCCTGAGGTCGACAAGGAAATTATGTACACTAGTGTGTTTATTTCTTCAAAAAAACTTCCAATAAGTAAAAGTAAGCTTTTGATGTTGGAAAGGGTTTTAAAATAGCTTAATGTCAGAAAGTTAATTTAATAAAGGAATAGTAGTATTTGATTGCACTAAGGAATGCTATGTAGCATGAATTCTAATATTTTTTATTCAACTCTTCTTATCAAAACTTTAGAAAAGCTTTTCTTTCTTAGAATTAATTTAATCCCTTTTAATTGTGAATTTAACATTAAACTTTCATAGATATGCTTAGAACTAACTTAATAACATCTACAAGCTATACAAATTTATTGTTTACCAAAATGGTCATATTCACTAGTGATTAATAATTTCTTGTGAGCTAGATATACTTTATGTTAGGAATAGTTTCTATATGCATTATCATGTTTATGTGCATTTATCATGACTTTCCACACTTATATAAGAAGTTGCTATCAATTGTTTTGTGGCATAAGTTTGTAGAATTATTTGAACAAATATTTCTCTATTCTAGATAAGGTTCATAGGCATAGGTTGGTTGCACTCTAGAATTATGCTTGCTTAATAAATATTCAAAGGACCTTAGATCTTTGTGTGCATATTTGTGTTTGATAAAGTTCCTTTAGTACATGCATCCTGCCATTGCATTAGTTGGATTTTTAAAACATTTTAAAACAATTTTATCAGTGAAATCTGAAAACATTGAAATGATGTCTTTTGACATATTTTTAAAAACATGATGCATGTAAATTGAATCTTATAAGACTAATTTTGGAAAATATCTCTACAAAGTTCTCCAAAATTTGTTCCTGATTTTGACATGTAGAATCACCTTTATTTCTTTCAATCCTCCATGGTTCTTTTTAACTTCAATTTGCATTTCTTTTACAAATTGAAAGTTTGTCTTAGTATCATGAATGATCATGATCTATTGTTGAATAATCATTTTGAACAAACTTATTGCTTCAATTATAATTTGAGTTTCAATTGAACTTCATTTTAAGCTTGTTGAATTAATCTCTAATTCACTAAATTATTGTTTATAGGTGACATAGCTATAACGTAGTATAACCAACTAGTCAAACTTGTCAGTGGCTTACTTTATTAATATTTTTATCAACTGAACTTAAACATGCATCAGGAGGCTTAGGTGGCCAATAACATTGGCACTATGTGATCCGTTTGAAACAATATTTAATATTAAAATAATAAAACAATTATTATAATAAGTGATGTATAAGGGTAAAATGTTCACAAATACTTTAATGCTTGCATCAATTATTTATTTAGTATATCATTGTCATTTTTCTTTTAGTATTAAGATTGTTTCTATAAGAAATTTAGTAGAATTTGGGTAGTGAAAACACAAAAGTTTAATTTTGACATTTATTATCATCATTGTCATTGTGGAGCTCTAGTTTGCATATAGACTAAAATAATGGAAGGCAAATTCTACACTTCCTTTCCTTACTTTTTTTCTTCTTTCATTATTCTTCTTATTTATGGAACTAGAGCTAAATTAGATTCCAACCATAAGATTAATATCATGTATACCTTCATTATCAATTTTTTCCTTATCAAAGAATAATTTGTGCTACTCAAATGAACATGATGATCCACAACCAATACTTGTTGCATTTACACACTTTATTACACTTTCCTCATTTTTAGAATATTTTCCCAACCCCCATTATGGCTCTTAATCATTGCATTTTTATTACATACATAAAATCAACACATTGCTATAAGCTTTCATGAAATATTTCTTGAATAATAGTACTTTAGCCACCACACCCATGGCCTCACTATCTTGTTTATGTGGCACAACCTTATTATGCATCATATTGACCAAGTAGCTCACAAGAGAGTAATAGTTGCAAGTGACGTGTCTCTTTTACCACAAACTAATGACTAACTTAGATAAGTAATTACATCTAACTACTTCAAAATAAATTTAAATTAAACATGGCTTACAAAAGGTCAAATCCTCTTTCTAAATTATTTCCAACCTAGTTTGAACACAAGATTTCAAGAAATTAATCGATAAAATTTTACCATATTTTGAGGAAATTCTTATGCCATGAGTGGCCTGTGCTTTTTTGCAATAGGCATATTTTGCGAAGATTAGATTTATATTCATGTTTTTCAAATTAGATTACAAAATTCTTGTCCAATTTAGTGTTATCTTATGAAAACTTATCAATCTTGAAAGATGCAATCCCTTCCATTCAATTTACTAGAAATGAGCACTATAATTATGTCTTAGTTACATGCATTTCTATTATACTCAAGCCATAAAATGGTTTAGGTTACACATATATTATATTACTTAATCCAAAATTAGAATCCATTTGACTATTATGTGCAATCTTTTACTATGTTTAACATTAAAAGTTTTTTGGTAGCTACAAGTTTTATTAATGAGAATATTACTGTTTAATAAGAATTACTTTTGTTGCTTACATCTAAAAATATTAATCCTATTCCACTTCTTATAATCATTTAAATGATCTTTGATAAATCCATTAATGTTTATGTCACTCAAACATTCTATATTTCTATCAACTAGAAAAATTTCGTATATAACATTTCAATGTGATCGATTTATATGGCTACATTTATATTATACTTGGAAGACGTTAGTTGTGTAAAGTTGGTGTTTGGCATTTTGATAAAGTAATTTTTGTGAATTCAAAAATCAATCTTATTTTTCAAAACCTCATGTTTAAATTTCATTAATGATAAGCACAAAAGTGAAGTTTGGACTATCTTTAACACAACTACAAATTTGAAGAACTTCAAAAATTTAATCCACTTATGACCAATCTAAATAAAACCTATCAATGTCCCAGCAATGTCTTCTTAATTTTACTCAATATAGTAATTAATCTTTTATGCATTACCTTTTGGAAACATTTTACTAGAGTTTATTTATCTTAGGCTTATTCTAAATAAGGCATCAAAAGAAAAACAAGTTGAATTTTAGTTACTTCTGAAAAAAAATTTTGCCCCTTATTTAAGATATAAAACTAAGCATAAAAGTTTATTTGCTTATGCATATTAATTGTTTTGGATAAAATGATTAGTCACACTTTTAAAATAAATGTTGATCTTAATGAATACTTTAACAATATAAATATATAAAGCATGTAACCTCTTTGCTTGTTTAATTGATATAAGAAAAGTTATGTTATGAGGTTTAATAATGATCACATATGGATTTTTCTTAGATGGTTGCAACTGTACATTTATTATTTTACGATAGTTTATGAACAAGGTAAGCTTTTGATACATGAGGTTATCATTTTGATAGATAGATTGGCCTTGCTTTCTTTTCTTTTACTCTTTGTCCAATTCAATGTTGTTGTGGCATGAAGGCATGATCTAAATCTAGCCGATGGATTCCCATTGTTCCGTTTTCTTCCAAGCTATTTGTTCTATTTTTTTAATTTGTAATAAAATATTTTTTGCAGTTTTATATATTACATAATTTTTTATCCTAAATAATATTAAATTATTATTAATAACCTCTATATTTTTTTATTCTATTTTTGTTTGTAATTTTTATTTTTTATTTTTTTCAACATATGTGTGATGTTTTATGACAAGTTGTAGACTATATTTTGATTACTTTTAGAAATTTTTAGCATCTACTATTTTCATTTTTTGGTTCCTAAAAACTATTTGCTCGACATTTTTATTGGTAAAACATGTTTTTTGTAACATTTTATTGATATTGTGCTATGAATATATTTGTAAGATTATCTTTTTTTTGTTCTTATTTATTTTATCTCCTTCAATTTTTTCCTTTTTCAAATTTTCTTTTTCCTTATTTTTGTGATGATTGTCAATTTATTGCTTATATGTTTCATAATTTGAATAATACATATGTTTAATAACCCAAATAATTTTCTAGCTTTTCTATTTAAATTTTAGTAGTAAATTTGATTTTCCAAGTATGATTAATTTTTTTTATCATTTGGTTTAAATTTGATTATTTTATATTTTTTTGTTCAACAGTATTGTTTTTCATTGCTTGACAAATCCCATTACATTATGATAATCATAGGCTTGTCTAGCTTACAAAATAAATAATAAAAAAATAATTCAAATTGTAGAGTCATTTTAGATAATTCTTTACAACAAAAAAAAAATTCTCAATTTTAATATAAAGATAAAATTGTCAAAATAATAACAATTCAAAAAATTTTAAAATATTAAAATTAATTCCTAATAAATGACAAAATATATTTTATTTATAACATATTTAAGGAAAATATGGTATTGAAATCAAAGATGTACATAATTTATTTTAGGAAAAATCAAAAGAATAAGATATGATGCTTTTCACAATATTTGAGTATAACTACAAATTAATGACTAATAAATATAGGTATTACATATTTAATAAAATATTAGTTTAAAAGAAATTGAAAACGAAATATTATGAAGATAATATTATTTTGTTAATCTAACATACTTTCAAACTTATTATGCTAAAATCTATAATTTTAAAATTTTAACAAGAAAATGAAAAAAGTAAAGGAATGTTTAATATTTTAAAATATTGTGTGAAAGAACTAATGAACTTAGCTGAATAATACAAGAAAATTGTTGTATAAAAAACTAAAAGCTAATTTATTAAATGAGAGAAATGTGTAGAGGACAATAAATTAAACATCAGAATAAAATCGTAAATTAAATACCATTTCAATAAAGATTAAGTGAGACAGAAAGTGAAAAACCATCATGAAATAAGTTTACCTCAATTTTTAAACAATGCGTATAATACAATAAAAAATTATTTACATTATTAAATCATAACAAATATGCCAATATAAAAGAAAAAAGAATTGAAAAATATTTACACTGTTAAAAGTGATTTAAATAATTATTGCTAAATTCTTTATTAATGAACACAAATTTTCTTAATAATGAAAGATTACAAAAAAGTTAATGTAAAAATTTTGAAATATTGAAGAGATATGTGATTGTTAAAATAATTGAATACTTTAATTTTTGATGATTACCTTAAATATATCATGTAGTTACAAGAAAACTTCTATAAAAATAATCAAAACAGATAAACAAGTAAATAAATAGATTTATAATTTTCAAAACTTTAGGCATAATGATTAATGGAAAGTTTCTAAATTATTGAAAAATTTCAATTGAATATTGTTGATAAATATGAAATATTGAAAGTATAGAAAACTATTATCAATAAAATGTAATAAAAATTTGTGAAATTAATTGCAAAATACTTTCCGGTTAATGAGATAAAAGAGAATAAAAGAATAAAATCTTAGGAAGAAATATCTATGTATTCAAAACAACGTGAATAAAATCTTAACAAAATAATATACTTAACTATAACTTCATATAATAAGCATTTAAATTTTATTTAAATAATTTTCAATTTTACAAAAACGTGAAAACACAAAATATTCCAAAATACTTATATAAGTTCTAAAAGGCTCATATTTCTTCATAATTTAATACTAAACATTACAAAATTATCATATTTTTGATGAACAACTTTTTACAAATAAGAAGGTCATAGATGTTAAAAAATGTTGCCACAAAAAAAATAATAATTAAAAATATAAGTTTTGGAAGATTTTCAAAATATAAAAATATACCGTTAGCCTGAAATTGTATATATGTAATTCTAATATTCGAAAACACTTTCCATTGAAAATAAAAAATATCAAAGAAACAATAAATTTCTAAAAATTAATAATTCAACAAAATACTAAATGAAATATAATTTATATGTATAATATTTTCACAAAACATATTTTCCATATTTGTTGGTTGGGAATTTAAGAATATAAAATAAATTAACAATACTTTTAAGAAAACTTTTATTAAGAATTTAAAAAAAAATAAACTTCAGAATTAAAAATAAATATAATTTTTTCAAAAAAAATAAGTAAAAAAATAAAAAGTAATTGAAAAATATTCATATTTACAAATGTGTTTTTATATTTTTTTCAAAAGAAATTTATTTTAAAACATTTTAAATTAAATATATAAGTAAGAAAGTCATAACGATTCAAAATATTCTGATTGTGAGATGTAAGTCGAAGAATTTAAGAAATTAATATATTGAACATAAATGTTATAAAATAAATTAAATAGTTCGAAGTTATGTAAAATGATTTCAATTAGAACAAAAATACCTTAAATATAAAAATTATTTAAATTAATGGGGCAACATTTTGAAAGGATTTCTACTTTATAAAAATTAATTATTTGGTATATAGTTAAGGTAAGCATTAAGAATAATGCTTCAACAAAGAGTTTTTCTATAGATACAACATAATAAATAAGCAATCACTATTAATGTTTGCCAAGGCAGAAAAATATCAAAGGCATAAAATATAATACTATGCACAACTTTAACAGCATTTAATAAAAGAAGATTAATGCTTAGTTCTCAGAACAACGGGTGATGAAAAGGAAGATAGATAATCACCCAGTACCATACACGAAGATGACAAAGCAGTAGATCAATCAGATGCCGAACAAATTATTACATCCAACATGAATATTATGGCAATGGAAGAGGAAGCAATGATTAAATCCACCATCTACAAAATACATTCTACCAACACCAAATTGTTTTATTGGCTTGGGGCAACAAAAAATGATTGCTTCTGTTGCTGTTTTAGAAACCCTCGTGGACAATTGTAATTTAATCACACAACCAAATTGTTCTAATGGCTTGGGCCAACAAAAATGCATTGCTTCAGTTGTTGTTTCTGAAACCCTCGTGAACAAATGTACTTTAATCGCTCAGCCAAATTGTTTTAATGGCTTGGGCCAACAAAAAATGATTTCCTTCAATTGCTGTTTTAGAAACCCTTGTGGAAAAATGTACTTTACTCACTCAACCAAATTGTTTTAATGGCTTGGGGCAACAAAAAATGCACTCAGTTGTTGTTTTAGAAACCCTCGTGGACAAATGTACTTTAATCACTCAACCAAATTGTTTTAATGGCTTGGGGCAACAAAAAATGCATTGCTTCTGTTGCTATTTTAGAAACCCTCATGGACAAATGTATTTAATCACTCAACCATTGTTTCAATGGGAATCCAGTGGTCGCATCTGGGTTTGATGGCAAGGAACCCCAATCTCACAGGCATTGGCACGAGTAGCAAATCGGAGCGAACATACCGATTCACTGGCCGACGAAACCCTCTGAGAGATGTTAACAAACATTACCATTTTTTAATCACCCCCAAGACAAGGATTCAAACACCAAGAGATTATAGAGTATGATGGGAAAGAAGATTGCAAAAGTTGAAAATTGATTTTTTTAGTAAACAAACAGCTTTTTTCAGAAAGTTTTTAAAACTAATGTAATGAAATTGTAAACACTACAATATACTAAAGATCCCAAAGTTCAATGGCCCTGTACCTGTAAAAGGTATGTAAATTTTGAGTTTCTATAAGGAACATGATCCACCTTCTTGTCAATTTTTGTTAATTGCCTATTTCATAAACTAGGAAATGCCATAATACATTAACAACTTTCATTGATCCTATTAGTCATTGAGGCAAATGTCTATTAAAATGACAATTTTTACAATCTCAACATATTGTGCAACATTGTTTTGCATTGTTAGCCAACACAATTCTTGTTAAAAAAACTCATGGCTAGGTTATAACCAAAAGAACTCCTTCAATAATCCACAAAATAAATGGATTTAATAATGTCAAATAGCTTGAGAGGTTGGATAACATTATTCCACATTTTTAAGAACATGAAAGACATAACAGATGAGCTTCTTAATTCCATCGCATTCTCATAGTTTTTTATAAGCTACAATCTAATTTTGCCTCTCAATGGCATGAAAATGGTTAATGTTCGATTTCATAGCAAGATATGATTCCACAAAACGTAGCAATATGACCATCTAACTTATATAGGTCTCAAAAAGTCTTTGGTGAATGCATTTTGAAGGGGTTAGATTCACTACCTTTCTTTGAACGTACTTGATAAGATGCCAAAATTGCACTCGAGTTGATTGACATGCAACCCAAATTTTCATAATTCTTGACTAAAAACTCCTCAACATATGCATCAAGATTCATTCCTCATTGATTGCTAAAAACTATATTAACCATGTATTGATATGTTGCCCTTTCAGTTTTTAAAACAAATGACATGGCCTTTTAGCAACATATTGAAAATTGATGATATATAAAGTTTTTCATTGTCTAACTCAAAAATCCTCATCTATTATCATCCAAAGAAGGCATTCAAATAAGCTTAAATGATTAAAAGTTGCAATCAAGCTCATCGAATCATCAATTCTTGACAAAAAAGAAAATTTTGGTCAAGCCAAGTAAGATAAAACAAAGAGTCAGCACAAATGTGTTAGTTGTCATTACTTTTCTAAACAAGTAAAAACTTTTCCAAGCACTTGAGGTATTACACAACAATAATGAATCAAACCTTAAGAATATAAGCTAGTTATCTTTAGCTAGGGCTTGTTTTTCTTAGCTAAGTGTGTCTTCTTCTATCATATTCTTAAGCATTCAAATATAACATTAAGATGTTGGTAAAACATAACTCAAGTAACACCAACCATATCAAAACAAGACATGCAAAAATAACAATGCGTTGAACTAGTAGTGAGAGAATGGCCTCCCTTTGCTATTAATTCAAACCCTTTGCTCTCCATTGAAGTTAACAAATATACGTATACTTTGGAAAGGACTAAAAGATCAACAAGAAAAGAAAAAACAATCTATGAAGAAGAACCAAGACATCCAATAAATTGACGAAATGCAACGACTTCCCATCATTGTACTCAGGTAGCAACTCTTCAACTGAAGCAGTTCTCCTTATACATGAGAAACCTAATGGCGTAAGACTTTATTTGAACACAAGGGATCAAAGAGTGTGAGGAGTACCTGACAGGTGATGACCAAGATTGAAATTACTTAACAAAGAGTAATTTTTTGTAGGATTTTAGTTTGAACGGTATAAAAATAAATAATCCACATTGACTATATGGAAAATTATTTTGAGATTTATTTGATAATTTAACCTTAAAATGTGTAAAAAATATTTGAGAATAAAACCCTCTTTGGTCTGAATCGGATGATCAAATGAAACAATATCTCGACATAATAAAACTAGGTTGTAAAATTTATACACAAAAGGTGTTGAAGCCATAATGTGAAATTTATTTATTGTATGTAAATCAAAAATTACAAATAATGATATTATCATGTTCATAAAATTTTACATCTACATGACTACTTACATTTCATTACCATATGCGAAAAGAGAAAGCTAACTTTAAGCTTAGTTTATTCTACCAAGAAGCTGATTGGAGAACCAACATAGGGGAGAACACGAGTTAAACAAATGCCCATCATATTGATGACATTCCAAAATAAAGAATCAACAAAACTACGATATCCATAATACCAAACACACATCAATGTTTGCAATAAGTCATGTGAACACGTTGGTGGTTTTAAGAAATTCTAAATAACGAAGATGGTTTGGCTCAAAAGAGATTGGAAGCAAATAAAACATTCTCATTATTACATTTGACAAAGTGTTTGCCTTAAAAGATTTTAGAATTAATTTATAAGGGCATTCTTGATTCCCTCCAAAGATCACAAAAATAATACTAACATGTACTTAAACTTTTCTCCATGGCCGTAAAGAGAGATGAAAAATCTTGATATGTCTTAAATGGTTATCCTTCAAGGTGATGGAACACTAAATGTGGAGTTTTAACCCCCTTAATCCATTGAAACTACATAGAGCATAAACTAATCACAAAGCTACTCAAATCAAACCTTGCTTCACAATCTTTGTAGATGATGACACATAACTTGGTTCATTTCATATGATAGCTCTTCATGATTTATGAGTGCTTTATCATAGTTTATTATAGTAACATCATAGTTCAATTCGAATTTTCTTGGTTCCTTCACTTGACACCACATTGGACACCTTTCCATAGATTAAGACAACAGGAGGCATGGTTGGGAGCTTTTCATGGATTTTTAATCTCTTTGATTCTTGCTTTGGCTAGTTAAGCTCCCTTTTGGATAAATTCCTTTAAACGAATTACATAAAAAGTTCCAAGGTTTAGAATAGCATTATCTTTCTTTATTTCTTTTATTCTCTCTTTATTTCTTCAAGCTTTCTTTCCTAAAATAAGTTGTTGAAAATTAAGAAGAGTTTAATTAAGATTTTTATTTCCATGAACATTTCTTTCCATTTTTATGCTTTTTCAAGAATGCTTGTATTAAAAAAAATATAAGATAAATGAAAGTTTTAGATAATTGTTTTTGGTGATAACTCTTGCATAGCTTGAGGGCTTATGCTTGACTAGACTTGATTATCAATCCAACATCTTGAAACTCTTAATGACCTTCTTCTTCCTCTCTTTTTGTTTTCCTTTTTAGTCTAAGCAAACTCAATAAACCTAAAAACCATCTTAAACCTTAAAACCCTCTCCCTTTCATCCTTAAACTTTTGCCAAATACCTCACTCCAAAACCTCAAAAATTATCACATGTTCTCAATTTTGCCTCACCTAAAATTAAATCACAACCTCTTCTCTTCTTTCCTCCCTTTCACTCTCAAAACCCTCACTTTCATCATCCTCTCTCTACAAACACTTGGTCAAGCCTTGCTTCCTCTTAAATGAAGCCAATTAACCATCCAACAAGGACCTAAGAGAGCTACTTTATGTCTCTCTTTCTCCCTTCTTACCATAATATTATTGCAGCTAACCTTCTTAAAATTTTTTTTGTAATTAAAGACTTCATGGATGATAACCAAAGGTAATATGGCAATAAGAATTTACTTGAGAGATACATTCAATGGAGTATTCTCAAACCCTTGAAGAGGTAACTAATGGTCTAAGATGGATGATAATGCTGTTATCAATTACTCCCTTAATGAAAATATTTAGATTTCTTCATTGTTGAGGTAAGCTCATTGGTAATTTCCTTAAGCCTTCTCTTGCTTCCAAATGTGCTTGAAATATAAAAGTCTTCTTCATTAACTAAGAGTAATAAATGTTTTTCAGCAAGATATGAGATGGTACACAAAGCCTTGGCTTCTCAAATTCATTAGCCCAAAGAAAAAAATACTAAGGATGCTTGAGTCACCTGGGTTTCTTCTAGCTCCACCTCACTTAGGCTTTCTTGGAAACATTGGAGGTAAAATTTGGGGCTTCCATTTTAATTTTGACTAAGATCTGGCAAACATTCAACCAAAATTTTTTGGCTTGACATAACTAGCAAAGGAAGAAGCAAAGATCCTTTTCAAAAACTTGAAATTGGGAATAACGAGATACCTTCTAAAGAAACTTCGATGTTGCATCCATGAAGCAAGATGGAGAAAATTGTTCACTTAATTGCACCAAAAAGCAAGGATGTAACTGTCTCGAATTCACATAGAAAAATTTATGGGGCTGATTTGTCATAACAAAAAGTAGGAATTTCAAATTTAGAAGGAAAAATTAAAAAAAAACCATTAAAAGAGGGGCAATTACCATGCCAACATAAGAAGAATAGCTAAGACGCATCATACACCATGCCACATTCTTTCTATATGAACACATCCAATGACAACAAAGGTAAAAAGGAAATTAAGAAGTGGCACAAACAAAAGGTATCCCACTTGTAGGAATTAATTAACTAGCAAAGAAATAAAGGGAGATGAATAAATTGAAAAAGGATAGTTCATCATAAGAAAATGAACAAGCTAATTTAAGACAATTGAAACTTGAGCTAGAATAGTAGACTTTAGTAAAACAAGAATTTCAAATGTATAGAAATGACCTTCACAAAAAATATTTCCAAATGTTACTAAAAGATGTGAAAGAATTGCAAAAAAGGAGTATCATTCTTAAGAGGTGGAGGGATAAAATTAATGATCCCTTACATCATTGAAACATTAAAAAAAAGATCATCAACAAGCACAACTTTTTGAACTGTAGTTCTAATCTTCTATCTGCTCACTAATTCCAACATGCAATGTTAGAAAAGTGTTGAAACTAACTTCAAATTCCAAGAAGAAGAAATGATTTACTTCCCTTTAGCTAAAGAATCACAAGAAGGTAATTTAGAGTTATTACAAAAAGGAAGCTCGTTCAAAGTCAAATATAAGACTTAGGTAAGAACAAAGAGGGATAAGCAAAGAGAAATCCCCCAAAGGAGAAAAAATTATATTTAGCAAAATCGCCCACCTCACTCAAATCGTACATAAACTAAACCATAATGGAGTGGCAAGTTAATTATAACCAAAGAACAAGACTCTTTGCACATGATAAATTTGCAAATTTCATTAATATTTTGTCCTTCTTTGAATTAAGTGTTATCCTATTCAACTTGAACAATGATAATACCAATCATGCTTGATGAATCCTAATCAATTTGGACATTGATAGTGATCCGTGTGACCCAACACCTTGAGAGCTATTTCTCTAACACTTGATTTCTAGAAATCTTACACCTTGTAACCTTGTTCTCATTAAAAGGTTTGTCATGGAAGGCTAGTCCAATTTTAAAAAGACATGCCTCATGTTAATCATCAAGCATATGGTGATCCAACAAATTGTAACCTAACATGATAACTTCGCATATTCATAAAACATAAATGGTAAATAGCTATCATAACACTTACTAAAATAGGATTAAATAAGTGATCATGGTTTTTCACTTGCATGCTATAGAAATAACTAAAATAAAAATATCTAAACAAATGCCTCTTGCTCCATATTTTGGGATAATATATGTACCATCTATTAATATTTATGCATCCATGAACATAAGGTTTAATAAAATCTTATTTAGATTGCATACCCAAAAGAAGCACATAAGAAAATATCTAAATTTAATTTAGTTACTAATAAATGATGAAAACATTAAAAACGTGGATAAGATAAAATTCACAAAAGAAAACTGAAATAAAATATATTACATAATGGATTTAATGCCTAGAATATACCGCCTTACATCCATCAAGTGCACTTTGCACTAGCTGCGAGATTTCTAAAAACACATCCTCCTGAGATGACTCATGAGAAAAAACTTTGTCAAAAGTGAAACAAAACTTTTGAGCTGTTTACAAATAAAGCAAAAAAAAAAGCATCAACTATTGAAGGCTCATCCTTACCGATTATAGTTTCCATAACAATAGATGAAAGCTTGCATGTAATAAATTAGAAAAAAATTCCTTACCACTATTCGTCAAATCAATGCCTCTCCCGAGGGACTCGACAATTGCAGGATATGAAATAACTGAACCATCTACTCCCCTGGTATCAACGTCTGACAAAAAAGGTCACACTCTACAAAAAACTCGAATGTTTCCCTTTAGTTCCTACAAAACATTAAAGCTCAGTAAAAGTATAATATGTGTGTTATAAATATCATATAAGAATATACATTTTGGACATGTTTCTTTTACAACTTTCCAATGGAACGACTATTAAAGGCTCTAAGATTTTAAGGAAAAAAGCTACAAAGAAAAAAGATCTTTATCTTTAAGACAAATCTCTAGGGTTCAAATGCCAGATTGCCAGTCAAATTTTAAGTGTTTTCTACCCAATGATGTAGCTTTTATGAAAATATCAAAATATTAACAAATGCTTTGGCGTGGAGAAACATATCCTTGCAAATGGAGACACATACATGACTTGTGGAAAAGAAGAAATTGAGTGATACACATGCATGTTTATTGGTTTGGCATAAAAACCAGAATTTTAAATAGTTTAAAACTGATTTCAGTCCAACATTCAGCCGAATTATTGGTTTGGTTCAACTCAAGGTTTATGCTAATCTTGTCTAAAATCAATCTCCACCACCCTCAACCTAATTTTTTTCTTCCAAATCCATTACAAAATTACCTAAATTCCTTCATTTTCTAATAATAAAAGAGCTCGGGTGGGTAAGTTAGAAAATGCTCTTGATAGCTACAATAATGGTTCTAAAGGATGAGATTTACAAGAATTAGTGTCACCAAATTTCAAACACCAAAGAATGGTTTCACATTCAATTTCTCTTTTGACTTGCTCAATTATCCATAACACTACTTTTACGTTTATTCTTTTAATAATTTGCTAATTGATAACATAAATAAATATTTCCTAATTTAAATGTTTAATTATATAACATTGATTTTGAATCTTATCCTTTTATTGTATTACCTAATTTTATCTTTTCAAAAATACCCTTTTTAGTCACTTGGATAGATTATGGCCACTCAATTTTTTAACAATTATTTTTTAATAATTTCTTTTTTGCACCTCCTAGCCACACAGATAAGTGATCGTTATTGTTTTTAATTGTGTTATTTATATCATTTTTTTTAGTACCCAACCCCATAACTATATGGATAAATGGTGACCTTATTAATTTTAGAAAATATCCCATTTATTTTCAATAATTCATTTCTTTTAAATGCTCCACATGCACCTTATCAATAGTTAATGGCATTCGTGTTCTACACGCACAAGCTACCTGTATGCATGGATAGACCCTTGGCTAGGTCATAAATTTGTGCACCTCAGGATGCACGCTGGCAAAGACAGACGTTGATAGGTTAAAAATTTGTAAAATTTGAGATATTTTTAATTTTACATCAAAATCATATTTTTTTGTTTTGTATTTAAAAATTGTATCCCAACCACTACATAAAATGGTAGAAATAATGAATGAAATAATTCATAAAAATTCAAAAAACATCTGAGACGTCAAAACTCATAGAAAGTCAAAACTTGAGAAATTCAGCGATTTTTGAGAATCAGAACTTCGTAAATTCAAAACCCTTTAAAGGAAGTCTTCTTGGGGAATTCAACCTCCTTGTGGTAAAAACCCTCTTATCCTTCTCTTTCTCCTTCTTTCTTTGCTCACCATTATTACACTTCCACTTCTGTTGTTATCATTTTGAAAAAAAGCGTGTTGACGAGGGTTCAGGACGAGAAAACCTCACAAGCAGATCATTGATTTGATTCTAATGATAATGACAACACATTATTAGAGTCACAATTGTTGAAAGTCACCAACCATAATTTATTAACAAAGTTTCTTGAACAAGTGCTACTTTGGAAGCATTAACAAGTGGCATGGCTATGAATTGTCAATAATAACTCATCATGTTTCCTTACAACAATTAATCATTGGGCAACTAACAAGGAAAAGTTATAGTGATCATGGTTCCGTTTCCCAAGCACTCACATCAGAGGAGCAAGCACCTATAAGCCCAAAGTTATAGGGATCATGGTTCCATTTGCAAGTGGAAAAGAGCAAATCTAAGAAAAAATTAATGACAAATAAAACCAATGATATCAAAAGGTACCTTGCTAGAGAAATATCTAAATCTTTTTATCACTCATGTTGCTTTTATTGTTGCTAACTCATACTACTTCTAAGGAATTGTGACTACTATAGAGATCACAATAAGCTCTTAAGTAAATTCACTCACAACTTCAAAGGTTGTCAATGTTTGTTTAAAAGGGAAAAACAAAACATGCAAATAAATAAAATATGCAAAATAATGGCATTTGCATCCAACATCAAGTGTATTAAAAGAAAAAACTCATTGTGATTAGGGTTTTTGGAGAAGATCTTTTGCAATATTGATCTTTGATTCAAAATGCCAAGTTGTTGCTAACATTTTCACTCTATTATAAATATAAAGTTTCTATTATATATTCTATATTTACTACATTCATTCTTCTATTATGACTACTTTTGGCTCAATTATGGGATCTTTTGATCTATTGTACCCCCTTTGAGTTGCATAATGAACTATAGTATATAACTCTTCTACGGACTGTTATGAATTTTTTTCTACCAACTTTTACAAAAAACTACAATGGAGTAAGTTTGATCTTTTATGATTATGATTAAATATAAACAATAATTGTCCAAATCACTTAAAAATTTCTATTTGTTACTTCATCCTTATTTTTTGTTAGTAATACTACAAGGGCACACACTTTATAAAAATAAGTATTTTAAAATAAGGTTATTATTCTCTTTGTAAAATTTTGAAAAAAATGGAAAAAAGTATAATTCAACTTCCTCTTTTGCATGTCTCAACTCTTCAAAAACAACTTTCCTTTGCAAATTCAAAAAAAGTCGAACGCCTAGCTTTAACAACATTTTTACTACTAAAATTTCGACCATGTTCTATGGTAAATTACTAGACTAGAAAGGGGCTGCTGATTAAAAGGCATTTGTTAGATGATAAATTAAGCAATTGACAGATTGATTTAAGCTATGATAGCACAGCCACTAAACTCTATTTCTAAGTATATAATTTAAGAGTGGTAGCATAAAAATTTTTTAACAAAAACACAGAGTTAGAATGAAAAAAATTAAGGCAAAATTACATGAAGAAAAGGTTTTGTTTTTTAATTTGGTCGAGTGCATTTATATGATAGTAAACTCAATTTTAATTGATAATCTCACCCTCATATTCTCAAGTTGATTCCTAAGCAAACTAGCCTGATCTGCTAATTTAGTAAAATCTCCACCAATGCATTTTTCTCCTTCTGCAACTTTGCTATAGTATCACCATTCTTGATAGCATCAGCTTATAGCTGAAGGTTATACTATTGCAAGCTATTGTTGTACTCTTGTAGTAGTTTGTTTGTCCCTTGAATCATTTTTATCTATGTAGTAACAAAATAGAAAATAAATAAAAAAACAAAATATACAAATTATTTTTTCAATTAAGTTCAACAATGCATGTTGCTCTACCTGACTATTAAGATGATTTATTTCTTCTGTAGCTTTCTCAAGATCTTCCACTAGACCATAACATAAATTTTCAGAAGCAGCCCTGCTTCAGCTTCTTTCTCCTGAGGTCTATTGGAAACCTGATATGTTTCATGAGTATTGTCGCTATATATAAGTCAATAAAGAACTATATTTAATTTTTAGAAGGTACCAATTTGTCGGACTCCTCCCTCTTAAGATTCTTCTCTAAGGTCACCTTCATTGTTTGGTATTCCTCAATCAGCGAAGTAAATTCTTCTATTTTGGAATTCATTTGGAATTCGAAAAAGAAATGAAGATTTCCAAAGTTTAATTGTAAAAGAAACTCATCATCACGTGAAAATGTAAATTGAAAACATTCACCAATTTCAGAATTCTTTCTCTTTTTAGACTCCAACAAACTATTGACTCATCCTGTATCACAAGATAACAATCTTCCAAATCAATGTACCAACTAATGCAGGACTTTAGCCTCTTGATGTAGTTTCTCATATAATTCATCCTTCCCTACAAAAATAAAACTGTAAAAATTAGAATAAACACAATTACTCAAGAAAAAAAGAGGCAGATTGTTATTGTAACATAAAGATTAGGAAGCCTAGTTGCCTGGACATCTGCTTCGCTTCTAAGCTTTCATTTCTCAGACAGTAACTTCGCTACATCCTCCCTTGAGTTAAACACAACCCCAGAACCATCACAATCTCCATTAGAGTTGGCAGTATTGGGAACACCTCCATTATCCCCAGATATTGTATCCATACTTGATAGAGGTAGGAGACAATGCACGGACTTTGCCTTTCCTACCATATTCCCACCTCCAATCTTCTGTCGCCTATTTAACTTGGATTTGTCCAGGTTCTCGCTCTTTTGCAAATCAATCTACATTTAAGAATTCCAAGCCAAGGAGAACACTAGTCATAGAATGGATTGAAACTAAATGTGGCGAGAAGTAAACCTTACATTTGAGCGGCTTCGAGAAACATTATGCCCAACGGTCAGCGGGGGTTTGTTCTGGTTCCTCGTGTGCATCGTCAAAGAGAGAAAACCGATCCAACGAAGCTACGTAGGGGTAGGGCTGAAGTGGAACCCTGATGAGGTGCAACGGTTGGATGAGGAATAGAAGACAGAAAGCCTTGGACAAATAAATTACAAACCAAAGAAGAAGGAAAAAACCTTTTCATTATCTTTCCAAGGAATTGATTGGTCTCAAGAACAACGATAGTCTTGCTCTTCCCTTCTTTGCACGAGCGAAGGGGTGAGCTTCAAGATTTGTAATTTATTGAAACGAGCATGCCAAAGATTCTGAAATGAACCAAACATGCTCTGTTAATAATTACACGACGAACAAACCAGTTATATGTATTTTCTTTCAAATAAATATTATTTAGAAAAAAAAGAAAACAAAAAGAAATAACATTTAAAAACCCAACTAAACGAAAAAAAATTATTGCATTAATTTTTTAGCTTAAATTTGAAAATGAGAGATTACAAAATAAAGCTTTGAAAAACGAATATTAAAAAAGTGTTTTATATAAATAAATAAAAATTAGATAAATATATATATTTTTAACAATTAGAGGCTGAGAAAAATAGAAACAATATTTAAAATTTTTTTATTTGTCAAGACAAATTTTATCTTTCACTTAGTATTTATTTTTAATATGATATTAAGATTTCGTCTTATTATGTTGGAGTTAATTTTTAATAAATTAATATATAGGATAAGAAATATGTAAAAAACCATTATATTAATATTTGAATCAAGATGAATTGTGACATCATGGTCTATTTTATCGATCATACTTGTCTATGATATTGATGGTCCATTCATCATTGCTCTTTTGCCATTATTCTCTTAGTGATACAACGAAAAGTTACACTACACTTTAGCCTAATTGAGCGTAATTTTTATACTACAATAAATAATATCTCATATAAGGATGATATTTTTACTAAGCAGAATACCTTTTTGAGTATCAATGTTCTCTAGTATTTCTGTTACGCTCTTGTGTTTGATGAGTCAAGCAAAAATTTTTATATCAAATATGGACTTGCTTTAACTGAAATTATTAATATTCAATTAACTCAAGCCATGAACTTTAAATGTCTAAAATAGTAGTCTTTAAGACTCTTGGAGTCATGGCAAGCTTTAAGGAAATTGAAGACATGCATTAAAATTTTTATACTTTAATTTCTCTTTATTTTTCTTGAATTTGATATGTCCAAATTTTGAGATGATGTGGCGCACTAGTAGTATCAATATTTGAAAATGTTATAAATTTAATAATTGTTGAATTTAAATTTTTGGGCTAAGCATTATTTATAAAAAGTATAGACATTAGTATTTGATTTTTTAAAATTATTTAGGAATAATTTTTCATTAATTTCTTTTCATAGTAAGTTAGGAAATTTGTAATACTATCATAACATAAAACTATTTTGGCATTCTTATATTAAAAATTTTGGTACAAAAATTCTCACAAAAACTATAAAACAACGTTAGTCTAGGGATTTTTCATTGTTACATTAGGCAGGTCGACCTAACCCGACCACTGGCCTTTCCAAGCATTTAGGAATTTTTTATTGCTCTTTATAACACATTTAGTTCATTTGTCTCTCGAGTCATTCGGGGTTGGATCCCCCTTCCTCGACCAAGATTTCATCATTTAGTCATGGTTGGCTTGATTTTGCGCTTGCTCTAGTCAGCTTTCTCTGTGGGATCAGTTCGCACTTGTTTCGTTCAGCAGCTGCTGGCTGATTTCGCACTTGTTTTGTTCAGCAACTCTTCCTGAGGCATTCGGGCTTAGCTCACCCCATTGAGGTCTATCAAACAATTTTTACTTTATTTTATTTTTTAAATCCTTAAAGCCTAGACGGACCAGCTTTCGGGTCGGGTCTACCCACCCTACGCAACAGTGAAAATTCCTGAGACTAAAGTGGTTTTATAGTGTCTTGTGAGAATGTTTGTGCCAAAATTTTGAATATAAGTATATCAAAATAATTTTATATTATGATAGTATTACAAGTGTCCTAAATGACTATGAAAAGAAATTCATAAAAAGTTATTCCTAAATAATTTTAAAAATCAAATATCAAAGTCTATACTTTTCATCAATAATACTTGGCCCAAAAATAAAAATTCAAAAATTATTAAACTTATAACATTTTCAAATATTAATACTACTAGTGTGCCACATCATCACAAAATTTGGATATATCAAATTTCAGAAAAATAAAGAGATATTCAGGTAAAAAAATTTTGGTGCATGACTTCAATTTCATTAAAGCTTGTCATCACTCCAATATTCTTGAAGACAACTTTTTGAAACATTTAATGTTCATGTCTTGATTTAATTGAATATTAACAATTTCACTTAAAGCAAGCCCATATGAGATATAAACATTTATGCTTGACTCATCAAACACAAAGTGTTCTCTCTACTTTCTCTACTACAAAAACATCAACTATATGATTCCCCCATCATGTTGTATAATTGGCATCTCACTAAATCATTGTTATTAATTGTTCACTTATTGTATTATATGGCCTCTCTATCAAACAATATGATTCCTTCAAATCGCTATATATGGTTATCAGAAGCCCATCTTACTCTTTGACCTTTATCTAATCATATTGTATGAGAATTCCATGGTACTGTATGATCACGCCAACTATGATATGACGACATTGTTGGACCACACAATAAGCTTTCTTCTTGAACCAACTTAACTCTAATTGTATTATATATTCTCTTAATTGTATTATATGCTTATTAACTCCCTAAACAAATTATTGATAATCATATTGTATACTGAGTCTAACCATATAGTAGACTCACCTCGAAACGAAACCATAAGGATTAAATTCAACGATATTTTACTATAAGACAACTCTAAACCCCCAAAATTAATTATCATAGCATTCTTGTGCAATAAAATAAACCTCTAATTTCTTTATAAAAATGAATTAATTCAATAAAAAATATAATTTCAATTTTGTTTGTCCTATTTTCACTCATTGTAGTAGCTTTCTAGTACGTTCTTCCCCTTCTTTATTCTTATAGTAATAGTAAGTCTTCTTTCTGTCTTCCTTGCTGCTATCCTCATGACCAACAAAATTCTTTTCTTCTCTTTCTTGTTGTCCTCTTGAAATGAAACTTTCCTCTTCCCTCTTCTCTTTATTTTCTCATTTTCTCCTTCTCTCCCTCCATTTTTCTTTCATTAGCTACATCTCTAAACTACCTAAGACTTTTAGTAATAACTTATTTAACACTATTCTTGTTAAAGATAATTGGCTTAAATTAAAAAGTATTATTTGCCGTTTAAATATTCACACTATTAATATATATATGTATTATTCAAAAAATTATAATTAATTATGTAGGTCATAAAACATTATTAGCACACTATAATTATATTCTTCAAAGAAAGTTCTTTTTAATTATATGCTTTAATAAAATTTTATTTTCATTTACAAATATGACACACTTCTCATAATAAAATTATTATTATTTTCTTTTAATTAATAAATGAATTATTTAAAAAAATAATTTTATTGTTATCTAAATTCTCATAATTACAATTATATCAATCAAATCTCAAGATTTGTAACATATTATATAGAGCAAAATTTTAAGATATTACAATAACAAAATTCTATTCTTTTATGCAATATTTCATGAAAGTATATATATTATCATGCATATCATGAAATATAAATATTATTAAAATATAAAACGATATACTAATAAAATAATTATCAACCTCTTAGAAAAATCAAATTCTATGTAAAAGTAAAAAAATAATAAATAATTTGCAAAAATATCTTCATTATGAAACATTTTATATATTAATTTAATATTATGCATATATCATAATTACAAGTTTTACTTATTGAATTTAGGATGAAAACATATTTTTCAAATTATTTTTTTAATTTTTTACAAATATAAACATGGATGTTTATCACAAAATAATTTTTCAAATATATATATATATAGACACACGAACAAAAACACACACTGTATTTCTTATGATTATTTCACTCAAATTATTATCTTTATTTTTCCAACACAAGCAAGAAATTTATTTAACCTTTGCGTGTCAATTATAAATCAGAGGTTTCCCCTAAAAAAATATATATTTCGTGCTATTTTGACACGAGAAAGTTGATCATGTTTTGGCTTTTGCTCCAAACAAGCTTGGGTTCCCCGTCAAATATATATTCACACTCACCTGCTGGAAAATGGAGTAGGGAGATCGAAATGAATGGTGAAAGTGTAATTATTTTAACTTTTTGGAATCAGTTGATCTCACAGAAGACACAAAATTAATGGATATTCTGGGAAAATATAAGAAACTCTGGAGGAAGTGGGATGTACGTATTTTGATAATGGTAAGCCTCGCGATACAAATTGTGCTGATCTTCCTTGGATGTTTGAGAAACAACTCAGCATCGAGAGCATGGATAAGAATGGCTGTTTGGAGCAGCTATCTTTTGGCCAACTGGGTTGCCGACTTCGTCCTTGGCCAGCTAAGTAGTAGCATGGACCACAATAGCAACATCGCCATCCTCGCATTCTGGGTGCCTTTCCTTCTGCTTCACCTTGGTGGCCTAGACACCATCACTGCCTATTCCATGGAGGACAATGAGCTGTGGGCTCGACACCTTCTTGCTCTAGCCTACGAGCTCGTCATTGCCGTCTATTTTCTGTCTCGTCTCTTCCAATTAACCTCCTACTCGCTCCCACCCTGCTCATGTTCTTTGTCCCCATCATCAAGTATGCAGAGTGGTCTTAGTCGCTCTACAGAGCCAGCAATGATTGTTTCCATAGCTCGATGGTCATTTCAAGCAAGCAAAGTCAATAAAACAAGATTTCTTCCAACCGTAGGACAATGGAAGCACGTGTGCATGACGAAAATGAAAAAGACAATTTGAATGATTTAAAAGGAGCTTTCAATATGTACTCGAATTGCAAGCCTTTCTTCTTGGACGTTATTCCACTGGTGGACATATACAAGGTAATCGGAGACATGTTGAAGGAGATGATTGTCAAGGACGTTTTGGGCCTGACAAGCATGGAACTAAGCTATGCCTATGATGAGATGTACATGAAGGGCGCCATTAATTTCTCACGTGCCGGCATCATCCTCAGGGTGATCTGCTCCTTCGATATCCTTCTCGCTTTCTTATTGTTCATTTTCTCCCCAAAGCATGGCTTTGACCATAGGGACATCACGATTACTTATGTCATGTTTGGAGCTTCCATATGTCTTGATACCGTGGCTTCTCTCATGTTCTTGCTTTTCGACTGGCCGGTGATCTTCCTTCTCGAATTTAAGAAACTGGGCAAGTGGGGTTCACTTCTTGCCCAGCTCATTCACAGAATAAGGAGAAGATTGTTGCGTGAACGAAGATGCGGGCCTTCTGAAAAGACGCATCTCAACTTGATCACCAACTGCTTCAGGAATGCAGCAGTACAGCCAAAGGAACATGTATCACCAGACAATCCGAAGAACAGGAGGATAAACAAATGGCCATGCAGATTAGAATCCAAGCTTAGGCGATCCATTAGAGCATTTTTAGGAGGCAACTGTATTGTTCCCGAGCTGAACCAGTGGATTGTCATCCTAAACTTCGTATTCACAGAAGTCAGTAAAGGAAATCAACTTCTTCTAGAGCTCGTCACTGCACATTCTCAGAAACGCTTACAAATATCGTGGGAGCAGTCCAACGATAAGGCAGGGCTCGCTGCCCTCCGACAAGTCGATGCCCTTGTATGGGTTGTCTTTGCATTCCTTAATTTAACAGAAGGCTTGTTAGCCGATCAGCAACATCTTGTGTGGCACATTGCGACACAGCTATGCTACCACTGGAAGCCCCAGGAGCTGCACCCATTGCATCATCCTCATGAAACACAACCAATGTCTAAGGGTTAAAAGCGAAGAAAAGCACTTGGCAGGAGACGCAGAAGAGCACTTAGCCCGCCAGTCTGGTTAAACAATAATAGAAACTTATCTCAAGCCGACCCAGATAAAAATAAGCTTTAAAATAAAAAAAATCATATAACAAAACAAAAAACATGATGCTCTTGCAATTAAAAATGGCAAATGTAACTATGACATACATTTTTTTGTTTCACGACAGTTTTAGCCTCGTACTTTTCTCTATCCCCTCTGCCTGCTCGAATGAGAGCTACTCTCTCCTGCTTGCTGAGCTTGCTCCTGACATGCGCTAAAAACAAGGCATGATTATCACTAGTTAACCAATGAAGTTTAGTAAATTTCTTTTAGAAATGCTAAGCCAACTCGGATGGGTCAAACGTCACTATAAGCACTCAACTCAAAAGTAAAAAAAACTTGAATACATCCAAGAGGTTCTGATTGTTCTTATTCCTGCCATTTCAATGAGATCACTCCCAAAGAATGGCTGGTGAGAAACATCAAAGAAAGCAACAATGTCATAAGACATTAAAAGCAGGAACCTATGAACTATATTTGTGAAGCATTGAGCACAGATTTCTTCGTGCTTAAGACAATAAAATTGCGGACAAGGCTCGGCAATAATGCTTCCATTAGCTAATTTCTAGATTGACTATAACTATGACGCTTTTGCTTGATGAAATAAAACTCCATTTGAATCTAATTACTTGTGCTAGAAATTACTTGCTATTGCCCAATTTTATTCAAATAATGCATGATCAAATTATAAAACATGACTTAATCCCCCTAACAGTGAGATTAAGTTATATCCTATGAAGAATTATGTGTCCAATAAAACCACGTCATTGGTATTTCATCTTTGAAATACTAAGTCGACTGATACACTTGTAGGACTAACTATCTGGCTTCACTTCTCTAGACAAGATCAACATTAACATCATCAGGCCATTAAAAGCCATGAAATATGCATGAATAATACACATTAAGAAGTGAAATCATAAGGGTCATAAAACTAATAGAAAGCAACCATGTTAGAGAGTTACAACAAGTTTAACAGGGTTTAAACGTTTTGCACTTAGCTGCTCAGAAGATGGAATTTCAGAAGTTGTTGCTTTATTACCTTTATCCTTTCTTAATAGACCATGTGGAGACAAGGTTCTTTGCCTCTTTATTTGCCTAATAGACATTTGAATATGATTTCTTAAGTTAAACTTTTGGTCAAGACATGATGACCATGCATATAACCTATGCTCATTTATTTGATAAGACTGTCTTCAATTTAAAAGCTTGGTCAAGAACATTTGCATGAACAAGGTAATCATTGCAGAAGCCATGTTATCAATAAATACAAGATAATCGATGAGCTGCTAAGAAAATTGAATATAGAAGACAAAAGATGAATTCCACCTTCAGTTCTTTGATACGTTGGAAGTCTTCATTAGAAACAATACGATCAGCTACATCAGTTAAAACTTCAACAACCTTGATTACTGCAAGTCTTTTTAGAGAACGTGGACTTGCATCAACAACATTCAGACATTCAACAAAATTGCCTAGCCTCTTCTTCTTTCTATTCGACCGATCTTTCCCATCATTAGCATCTTCATCTTGCCCATAAATACTTATGGCTTGCAATTCTATTTCTTCATTCAATTCTTCAGTGTCACAAACATTAGCAAATTCCCCATCATCTGAACCTTCTTCATCACTGTCATTCCTATAGGCATCATCTTCCAAACCATTAATACCACTCGATTGTCCACTTTCAGGGAAAAATTTGTTGTCACTCTCTCCACCATTTTCTACAAAATCCTCATCTTTTTCATATGTAACTCTAGCACAGATATCAATGTCAACTGGTGAGGAATCATTTTCAGCTTTAGAACCATAAGCAGCCATTTCATCCTCAAAACTACTATATAAAGGCTTAACATCGTCTTGTTTAAGTAACTAAACACTGGGCACATCATTGGCAACACTGACTTCTCCAAATGCTTTTGGTCTGGCTTTTGAATCAATGGGATGACCTTGATCTTTCTTGACAAAAAATGAAGAGCTTATCTATAGAAATAAAAAAAGGAAATTGAATTTTTTTCCAAAATATAACAAATTTGTCATTCTTTTTTCATTACACATTAAGGATGCCGTAAAAAATAGTAAAGTCAAAAACATACCTGTCTTAATAATGTGATCAAGGAGCACGCAACAATTGAAACAGCTTTCTCAAGCGACTTTTTGTACAACACCAAGTCTTGAAGAAGGTCGTTGTTCATCAACTAAATCACAATGAAAAAAAAATTAAGAAAGATGGTGGTAACTTCTCCTTTCATGCTGTAGTAAAAAAATAAATTAATCCAAATATTCTTATGTTGCTATGAAGACCAAGAATGAAAGAGCATCAGCTCAGTCCAGGCTGTTTGTAAATACAAATAAATCTTGCTTCCTAGGTTTTGATCACCTAGAAGCATTTTTTAGTGCTGATTAGAAATTCTATATCAGAATTGCAAACTAAAAAATAGTTCATAAATTACCACTGATATGCAAATATGAAGGGAAATCATCGTGTAAAGAGACAAGGTTCATGATGTCACAGAAGTGCTTGAGTAAATATATAAGGTGCAAATTCCATAATGCATTAGTTCCAACTGTCATCTACCATGCATCTAAACCATATTATTGTTCCTTTCCTCTGAATGCTTGTTTAAGATATGCAGGCACTTAAATCACATATATTTCCATCTTTTCAAAGGTTTAATTCATGAAAAATTTCAGTATTTATTACTAAATCATCATGTGCTAGTAGTCTTTTACATATGCTGCTACTTCTCGAAAAGTGCACTTTAAAGTATCGAAGCCATTTTAATTAAATATGTTTGCATATTTAGGTATAATTGAAAGGCAATTGAATCAAATGCAAGAGCATTAGTATGATAGCCGAAATTATTTAATCATCAAATACATTTGCATTTGTGTATTTAATGTTGAATGTAAACTCTACAGATCCAACACTATGAAATCAATATATTTTGATGCATCTCAAAAAAAATATCATGTGGTTAATAGCTAGATTTGAAACATGGGCAAACCATTGAGAAAATCTTGAAATGAGATATCTACCAGTACATTATTTGTGATTTTTTGAAATCTTTTATTTTTTTTATAAATTTTTAAAAATAAAATTAAAACAATATTTTATATAATCCTTATTATTATTATAAAAAAATATGCTTATCCTCCTTAATGCTTTTTAGCTATGCTCTAAGCATGAGGAGTTCTCAGAAAAAAACGAAGAGCTTGGGAGAAAAGAAAAGGATAATAGCTTGAGCTTGGGTCTAGAGGGCTGCAATAAGCAAAGCTTCACCTAAGAAAGTCACAGTAGAAACTACTTCAATCTGGGAAAAGATTTTCATAAAAGAGCTCATATCTCGAATTGCATAAAAAGGACTGTTAAAAGTGCACTTTTGACTGGGATTTTCCTCCCTTGGAATGCTGTTAAATTTTCTATTGAGCTGCTCGAGCGATGGTTTTGAAGTAACCAAATATTGGGATGAATTTGGTAGTGTTGTTAAGAAAGTCTATGTCACATACCATACAATAGGCTTAATCGCACAAAATCACAAGAAAAAATATACAATACGATATGAGAGGATGACCTTTACAATCGTTGGCACCTGAATTATGGGCAATGTTACATTGATATATGATAAGATCAATGCTGTTGTCATTAGTAGCTAAATGATGAGACACGGTACGACAAGGACACTATCATCATAAGTAGAAGATACTAGGCAATGTGGGCGATGGTTCCGTAAAGCAAAAGAAGGATTTATAAACATTTTGTAACTATGTTTGTGAATACTTATTGTATAAAAAAATATATAGTTTAGAAAAATAACAAAAAAAGAAAACTTAAAATTATTTTAAGTATTTCAATAAACTTATGAATAAAATATAAATAATTACAAACAACATGTAATAAAAATTATTAAAAAAAGAAAAGATAAAAAAATCAAAAGGCAATAAAAGTGACATAAAAGTGTCATCATATGAACAATCTAAAACTATAATATAAGTTAGTTAATTTGCTAAATTATTATAAAATATTATTTTTGATTGTTATGTACTGTGATATGAGAATACTACATAACATATATTTATCTATACTTATGTTCTGATTTATATGACAACGTACTATAATTATATACACACACATATGGTAATTAAAAAATAAAATAAAAAATAGAAATATATGATAGAAAAAGAAATTAAAAAGAAAGAGAGAATGATTGACAAAATAAATCTAGAACACGAAAATGATGAAATAAGAATGTGATGATTTGTTTATGACCCCATCTCGCAACTGTTCGATATGAGAAATTCACCTTTTGTATAGTTGGTTCCTAAACTATGAGATACGAAAAAACAAAAAAACCCTCCACCATGAATACATGATTCTAAACAATGCTTGCAATGGTACAATGGTATATGATACGATCACCCCTATTGTTTGTAGTAGCTAAATTGTGAGCCATAGCATGGCAAGTACAGCAACATGTGACTACAAAATACTAGACAATGTGAGCAATGGCTCCATGATAAATAATCTCATATGGAATCCTGAGTGAGGATAGTGATCAATTGAAAAAAAATTAAAATTTTTAAAAAAATACTTAAAAAAATTTAAAAATAAAATAAAAGGAATACAATATGAGAACAAGAAAAAGATAATATATGATATTAATATTATATGCAATTATGTGTATTATGAGCATATATATAATGATTCAACATTTTATGTCTTTTATTGATAGCATATATTATTCTTAGTTATTGCTCCATCTTTATTTAACTACACATACATATTATTTTATATTCTTGCAATTAGTAGTTTACAAATTAAGTATATTATACTTATTTACTTACATTATAAGCCAAGATACATGCACATACAAAGCTAAGGGTTCTTAAAATATAACTTAAGATTTTGAATTAAATAGCATATTATTTTTTAAACTTTGTGAAAGACATTAAATGTGAAGACAATTGTTATTCTTAGTTGACAAAAAATACATTTATATACTTTTCAACTTATCTTTCATTTGATAGCTTGAGATCATGTTTCCTGCTTTCTATCTTATTATTTTATCTTATGATATTATATTTGATATTTGATTTTTTTCATCACCCCAAATCAATTTTTGAATTGTGTCCTTTAGATTTGTCACATGCTCTCTTTATTGTACTGTATTCTAATATTGTTGGTATATTTTAATATTAAGCCAAACGGGGAGTGACAATTAGACCATCAAAAGTGCTAATACAATAAATGTGAACTTTAGGAGTGCATGGACACTGTTGGCTCACCAACAGCTCTTTTCCACCTGGACCAAATTGGATGCTGACAGAAAGGCGTACAGTACTGTCGCTTTCAAAAGGAGCCACTTGCAAACCAGCACCATCTGTGAAAAAACTAAGTTGGACACAAAAATTCATCACAAAGGAAACCAAGAAAGGACAAAAGCATCAATTAAAACAACACAAAAATACTCGACAATAGTCCAAAATAAGTGACAAATAAAATTTCTTCAAAGCATAACAAGTTTAATAGAAACCCAATCAGATGAATAGAACACATACCAATGGCATCCTCATGCACATCTCACGTACCACATTTAACCCAATACAATTGCCTAATAGAATACAAGCAGTACATTGAAATCAGTACACCACTTAGTAATGACAAAATATTCAATATCTAAAAAGAGTATAAAACACCTTAGGACGAGAACGATCATGCACAAATTGATTCACTATTTACCAGAATTGCAAATTGGCAGGAAATTAAATTTAGTCCATCCATAACTAAACATAGCTCCACCAGCAAATACAGTTAATGGAATCCAAAACCAAACATATCATTCTTAGTGTAAAATTATCTACTATGAATAACTCATACATTCATATCAAAACAGAAGTCACTTTAGGAAGGGAAATGAAATGTAATAGGCTGCCATGTACCCAAGGAATTTGTAGTGGCAAGAAACTGTGATTAAAATTTCTCTTCTATCAAAACTCTTAAAAATTGGTGCAGTGGGAAAAATGCACACCCCAATCCAACATATTTCATGACATTCTATACCAGCCCGAAGATGTTGTCCACTTTACAATTCAATCTCTAAGCATCCAAAAGAGGAATCGAAATGAATATGCAAAGAAGTACAAATCTAACCTTAGAAAGAATTTAATTTGACAATTGTCTTTTGTGACCATAGGCTTCAAACCAAATTTCAACAATTCTCAATAAAGATTTTTAAAATTAAAAAGATCATAAAAGGAAACACTAGCTACTATTTAATAAATCATGACCCTGAAATTGGACCATTTTTTTTTAAAAAATACGAGTTCAACTACAGGAATATTTAACGTGTTTTTACTTGAAAGGCTGATATATTATGCTTTATGTGGAATTAACCTCGCTTGACAAAAAAATGGACCCATTTTAAAGCTTTTCATAGATTCGTTAGCATGTTTACAATCCCAAAAAATTCCAACAATATTTAAAAATACTAGATAATATTGTACAATTACAAATTTTCAAACTAAGTAGTTTTTAACAATACAAATGAACTATGAATCTAATTCAATGTTCCTCATTCAATCTTCAGTTATATATAATAATGAGCCCCAACACACCCATGCAAACAATCTGAAACCTCAAAAAGAAGTTTAAAATTATGCAAAAAAAATGATAAGGCAAGAATGAAAAGGGAAAATCTAAGAGAACCCAAAAAACTACCATGAAACTATAGGTTTCACCATTCAACCAAGTAAGGGGAAGCAGACATCATTAACAGTAGGGAGAAAACACCATTATAGAAGCAATCACGGCCAAGAAGTATAAATCTAAATATCTAATAGGTGCCTGCATACGAAAGACATAAAATAAGTACATGGAGATCGACAAAAAAGCTAACCACCTCAAATCGTTCATTGCATACATGAAGATGAGAGAAGAGCATCTCAGCAGAGCCCTATGGAGTTAGACAAAGTATGAATTATGGCTTGGAACAAGAATTTTCAAAAAGAAAGCAAGACTTCAATTCAAGGTTTATTAATCATTGCATCTTTAAGATGAATAAGTGGGTAGGGGTGTGCTACTTCATTTTTTGATGATTGACATTGCTGCCTTTTCATACTGTGAACAACATGTTGCAATTTTGCCTTTTTCTTTTTCTTGCTTGAAGTAATGCCCTTGTGTTGTGCCCAAATATGTATAAAGATATCACTATTAGAAAAATATTTTAGGAATTCTAGTACCTATCCCAATTCTATAGCAATGATCATACGAAAATACGTTAATAATGAAAGTGTTCCATAAGTCAAGTTTTTCCTTACAATACAATTACCATCACCAGCATTTTTGTAATCACATAGACTGTATGTAAAAGAAAAAAAAATCCTAGAAAAAGTTGAGAGACAATCGAGACCTTTCAGTGGAAATAGCACATTGTTTCAATTTAATTGCATAAACTTTAGTTAAAACAAAAATGTAAACTCATGCTAAAAGCTCAGCAGAACAGAGTGAGCAACATGGAATCTACCGATGGAATTGATGCAAAAGAGCTAAAATTGAGAAGATACATATCAAAGTTCTGATGACCAATTTCTTTGAAATATTTTTGGTATGCTTATATCACCCAACCAAATTATAGAGGCCATATGTGTTATATTTTTTTACTTAAGGTATACCGATGACATTTGAAAATTCTCGAATTTATGCATATCAACTTCTCCACCTCCAAGTGACTAGGTTACTCTTTACGATGAATGAGCATTGTCACAAAAAACTTCTCTTCTGAATGCACGAGTGAAAAAAGATCGGAATAATATAGCAAATCATCAAGTAACAAAACCGTTTCCAATATAGCATTCCATTCAAACATGTGAAAAATAGACTAAAGCACTTATACTAACTCAAGCATGTCTTAACCAAAGCACAAACTTTGAGTCAACGACTAGGCACAAAAAACTTATTGAATGTCCTCAAGGCAAATTGAACAATATTAAAGAAATTTACCCAATTTACTCAACAACAAAGACCTAATTAGAATAACACTTTATTTTTTCATTATTTAGGATTTCTAGAACATTAATAAAGAGCATTTATTAGTCAATCGAAAGAATAACATGCTGGAATGACCATCCTTGAAGATGGAAATCGACATAAAACTTCGAAACTAAATACTCAGTTGAAACTTTTGCAAGAAGAACAAAAAGGCTTTTACTTTATTGAATCAAAGACTTGCAC
Organism: Vanilla planifolia; assembly: GCA_023846275.1. Lineage (NCBI taxonomy): Eukaryota > Viridiplantae > Streptophyta > Magnoliopsida > Asparagales > Orchidaceae > Vanilla > Vanilla planifolia. Next base: position 800,456 of record JAIUJO010000089.1, read on the forward strand.
AATAGTTTCAATATAAACTATTAGATCCAAAATCCAAGACCTTATGCAAATATTTTGAAAGCCCCATCATCATCTAAAAGTTAAAATGCAATATATGTCAATCGTTGTTTGCTAACCATTAACAGTACAATATATCAAGGACTCTAACACCGCCTAGATTATCATATGGAATAACTATGGCATCACATCATGCTTATTGCATCTTCATCACTCCACACAAGAAAGCAAAAAAGAAAATAAATTGTAGACACCAACTATGTGCCTTATAAATAGCTTCCCTACTAAGAATGATTTGTGGATTTTGGATATATTCATCATCCTCATCACTTGAGGCATCACTGTCATCATCATCATCATCATCAACATGCTAATAACCAACAAGGAAACACAAAGCCGATACCATGACCATGTGTTCGGCAAAGCGAAACAATGAAAAAGGAAAAATAAGATAACTAATGGCACTTAATCAATTGCAGAGATAAGGAAAATATCAACCTTCAAGAATTGTGAATGCATGCTTTGCAAATAGCATTAGTAGTTCGATCATCAAACCGTAATTTTCAAACAAGAAATCATACATCAGTTATTATAATCAACAAAATTAAGAAAAATCAGCAAAAATGGAGTATATATGAAATCACGCACCTATAACAATGAAAAAATAATATTTTGAAGTTTCTTATTTTTAGCTTTATTTCTATGTTTTTATTTCATGTGCCGAATACTGTGCACAGCATAGGAAAATTCAAGTTTTCTGAGGTTTCAATCACCACCGATCTGAAGGTCCATATATAATTAAAGAGGCTCATGCAACTCAACAATCTACCTATACAAATAAGCAAGACATAATTAAAAGCATAAACTTTCAAAACAAACAAGAAAAATCAATAACATGCTAGAGAACTTCAATTTCTATAGAATCATTGGAACAACATACTTCTTGCAATACTAAAAAATATTATGAAAAAAAAATTCTATTTTTATTATTTTAAGATCATTTGGTTTAAGCCCATAAACTTTCATAGCCTTCATCTAGGCATTTGAAGTTCAAAAAATATTTCACATAAGCCATTTCTCTTAGCTTATAGTATAGACTTAAAAACCTCACTTATCCATCTCTCCTTCCAATTCTTTTAGTTGACATCTAGACAACTCTATGATGTATCTTTCCATTTATCTCGGACGGCTCCCAACCATTTAATTCTATGACTTGTACCTCTCTATTATCCTCAAGGTAGCCAAACCATGGCAATGTATGTCCAAAATTGTGTTAAAGCTAATGCTTAGGACTTCCTATAAGCAATGTGATATATTGTCTAAATATACTAAAAGATTAACAAAGATGGTAATATAAAAAATGAGTTAATTGAAATGAAGGAAGGATTCCTACACCATCATGGATGGATATGTATAAAGAATTAATTTCAATTAACTAGAATTAAATCATAAATTTCACTAAGTTAATTAACATCATGATTCATAAGAAGATAAATGTTATTGTTGTTCAACAAACTAGGCACATTGTCAGAAAACCAAGGTATTACCAATTTTAGGATTCAAGCTTCAATGCTCAAGTGAGAATTGAAATAGAAATTGGCTAGTACAATTTTGGATAAGTCTAAAAACGATTATATAACGAATGTTTGTTATGGATTAAAAAGCTTAATAAAGAACATAAAATGATTGTAACATTTTCTTATCATTGCTTTAATGAACAAAAAACATTTTCTTAATTCTACAAGGGAATCATCATCAACTCAAATTAATTATTATTATGATATTTCCCTCACATGCTCGAAAAAGCATCAGAAGAGGAAAGAAAAGAAGCTAGCATTGTACATATTGAAATTATGAAAAACATGTATAACATAGCAATGATGACTATATAAGGAGGCTTTATATTGATAAGGCATTAGAAAAGAATAAAAATAAATTAAAATTTCATATATTAAAAATAATTTCGCACGCCTAAGGAGAACAAATTAAAAATTTCTTAATTACAATTGAATTTCATTATCGCTATGCTTTAAGTCCTTGGGTGTGTTTGTTAACTTAATTTTAAAAATGTTTTCTACCTATACACTAAAAGCATCAAAAACATTTTGAAAATTTCTCACAACTCCCATTTTTGCACATAAAAATATAATGCTTCATAAGTACGTTCGCACTCCTCCATTCATAAAAGTTTCTAACAACATAAGCAATAAGAGATAGCTTTAATTTTACACTAATTATTGATACAATTTTAAAATTCAAGTTTAACCATTATTATGCATTTTGCTAATAATTTTATACCAATTGATAAGACTAAGCAAAGAGAAAAATCAAAACTGAGACTAAGCAAATAGATAAAAAAAACTAAGTCTATGAACAATGACTCTGAAATTTAAATGGTATCGCATTTCTTGTTCTTATAATAAATACAACGAATTTATATTTAGACAAGTCATTCCAAAAACTTGTTGATTGTAATAGTTATCATGAACAAAGAAACAATACAAAATTTTCTTATTTTGAGCCTATACTTCAAAATGATAGAAACATTAACAAAAAAATGTCACTAATATGATCCAAGTACCGAACAAATAAGACGAAAATAAAACATACTTCTGAGTGTTGTATCATCAAAATATCACACTCAAGAATAAAGGCAAATTTATAAGATTGAATGGTATCAAATGTCAATGTATGAGTACAAACACACAAATAGAATAATTACTATCGGGATAAAGCTTTTATGTTTGAAGAGTAACTTACTATAACGGAGAAAGCTGACATTCTACTAATTGAAGACAAGCCTAAAGAAAATCAATCTAGATGGTTTGGTTATATTAAGAAGTTTGCTTTGTGATTCTATAAGAGAAGTAGATTACTGAATCTCTCCTATAAAAAAGGAAAAAATATAGAACAAAAAAATGACTATTGGCTATCGGAAATGGCTTTAACAACTTTGGATCTAGAAGAAAGGAAGTTAATGAAAAGAAACGATAACAATTTAGAATCAATGTATCTGACCTCACCTTATGTGTTAAAGGACTTTTCTTGTAATGATAACAACAGAATATGAATTCGGTGTTGGCAGCCTAAACCTTTTTAATATAGGAATTGAGCAGAATAAATATACAGCCTCACAAGAAATAGTTAAAATTCTATATTTTAGAAATCATGGGAAAAAATTGCTTGTTTTGTTCTTTGCTGAGGGAAATAAAATTTTTTCCTCGACCAACAATTAGAAAGGCCTAATCATGTCTAACAACTTATCAACAATTATAATCTTGTCTAAAAGCTCAATGAAGAGGAAGTTTCCCTTTTTCTCCAATGCCCAGTTCAAAATATAACTTTAATCAATACAAGCTAAAGATATTTCCACCCATTAAAATGTTGAACAGAAATATGTTGAATAATGGTGGCCATCCAAATTGAAGTGTACCGATCACTATAACAGATTCGACCAAAAAATAAAAATAAAATAACTAACCTCCTAATTGACAAGGAGGATGATGACTTGTGCTAGATTGGAACGAAGGGAAGACGGGAGGGTCTGAACTTTGGATTGAAGGAGATGATAGACTAATGAGGAAATTCAGCGAGGCGTCGGGGATAATATGGGGTCATGTGCGCCAGGAACATTGTGAGGTCACCGAGATCCTTCGAGACCACTGGGTCCGACGATGAACTGAGCGGGATTGTTGAAGGAAGAGATGTAGGGAAGATTCTAAGTGACCGTAGATAAGGAGAAGCTCCACCTCGTACCCTTCTATGTACAGCTTCATCCTGGATTGAAGCAGAGGAAGGCTCAGCCTATCGGCTGCCTTACAGATCTGGAGAAGGAATCCGGTAAGAGGAGGTTCATCACTGTCGCCATTTCTACCAATCAATTAACAAAACCCTATTCGAAGGGAAGCTCAGATGAACCAAGCTAAGGAGCTTATGCGGTTTTCAGGTTGGCAAATGTTTAAAATTGAGAAGTAAGGTTGTGCCATTAGAGGAGAGTTGCAAAGTTTGAATCATCGATGATGTAAGTTCTATATTTTTCTATTATGTTACTATGTTGAATTCATTGAAGAAAGAGGACTTGTCGTATCACAATATACGATAAGCTTATGATAGAGCTATAAGAAGGTTGCCAAAAATAATTGTGTTTGTCATTTTGCTAAATCACACTAATACTAAGAGCATAATTATTGTTGCATATATGTATCTATCATACAAAATAATATAAACATCATATTGTATGATCTATTTCAGTTGAAAGAGAATTGATAAGTCTAAATAGGCGGATTAGTACACTGTTGGTGATCGTAAGGTGCAATTTCAAGTTATATGATTTTAACAGAGTTGAAATCATATAATATGATGCATTTATCCAATTAATCTGAAAAGCAGATGATGTTAGTAGAGAGAAATAAAATTGGATTAATCATATGATACAATCATTAAAGAAGTATCCATATCATATAGTGCAATTATATGGATCATAGTATAACATAAAAAATATATTGAAATATGAGGAGTCGAATTAGAACATATAATACTATATCATTATCGTAGAGTATGATAGTTTTATTAGATTTGTAGGTTCTAATAAACTAATATATTAGGTAATAAGGAATAAAGTGGGTCGTGTAATACAATAATGATATCGTATATGTACGATATAATATAGATTACTTAATTCTAGATAATTGTATGATACAATTTAAAAAATTGTTAAAGTATGATAAAAGTAACAACATAATGATAAAAATAGAATTTACATTATTTTAATAACTTATAATTTGGATGTATGTTGACCCTTACATAAATATAATATTTTAAAAGTTAAAATAAATTAAAATTCAAAAGGGAAGATAACCGTCATATTTAGATAGAAAAATTGGATAACATGTTATGTAACATGATAGAAAAATTGGATAACATGTTATGTAACCGTCATATTTACACAAAGCCAAAGCCCCATCACTAGCTATGTTTTATAGATTGTATCAAATGATTTGGTTGATTGCTTGGTTGAATCATAACAACTACAAAATAACAAGCTCAACCATAAATCCACCAAAATCACACAAGATCCACTTCCAAAACACCCCAAATAACAAATATCAGATTTATGAAGATGAACTCATTTATGAACTTACCTTATGATGTGATTATTGTAAAGTGAGGTCAAAATTTTTTTTCATCTTGCTTTTTTTTTCTTTTTCTCTATGTTTTCTTTGAATTCCTACAAGATCTCAAGCCAAATCTCCTTTAACACTCTCCCTAAGCTCTTTCTCTTCATGCTTCATTTATGCACTACTGAACTTTGCCTAATTGCTCGAGACACTAGAGAAAACGTTATGTTATTTAATAAGAGGATTATTTTATTATTTAATCTAAATTTCTTATCTTTTTACTTTTTTTAATTTTAAATATTTATAAAAAATTTAAATAGTTTTTGAAAAATATAAACCGCATACATACTAATTTGTCAAATTGAAACCTTCATGATAATATCTTATATTTTGTATTCTATGATTACTATCTTGGCATGATTTTCAAAAAGCTTATTCATAAATAAATTTTCAAGTTTCAAATATGACATACACAAATTAAATAATTTAAACTTATTTAGAATGAATTTTTAAGTTAATAAAAAAGTCTATTACATATGCACTTTGTTATCAAAAAGAGAGATTGTATAAGCTTTGGCCATAACTCCTAATTAGTTGTAGTTAAGAAAAGAAAATGGGCACTTTGTGAAAATTCTTGAACATAAGTGTTTCAATGGCATTAGGAATATGAAGGAGTTAGAGAATTTCTCATAGAACATGGAGCAATACTTAGTCTACTCATGTGCTGGATGCATAGAAAGTGATCATTTTTACCATGTATCTCATCGGAGAAGCAATAGTATGATGAAAAATGTAGAGTGTTGATTATGCAAATGATGGAAGGATGAAAATTAATATACAAGAAAAATTCAAAAGAGAAATAAAAGATAAATTTCTCCCTGACAACATTTTGTGGATGGCTCTTGATGCCTTCAAAAGGTTAAAGCATAGTGGATTCATGAAAGATTATGTAAAGTAATTTAGTTCTCTAATTCTAGATAATAAAAATATATCTAAGCAAGATAAGCTTTTCAACTTGTTTTATTGGCTACAACTATGGATACAATTGGCACTTTTTTTGGTAAAATGTGAAAGACTTATCAAGCATAATCATTATTGTCGATGCACTTGTAGAATAAGAGTCTTCGAAGTTTTAGTTGCTCTTCAAAATCTAGAGGAAATGACAAGGAAAAGAAAGGAGAGTAGAACTGGGATGCCAAGAAGTTTGGTAGGCATGAGAAAAATGAAGGAAATGAAAGTAAAAGTTATCTTCTTTCCAAGGTACAAATAACTCTAATAATCAACAAGGTTGTTCCTTGTGTAATGAACCTCGTCATGCTCAAGATTGTCCTAAGGGAGAGATGCTTAATGCTCTTATGGTTGAGAAAACCTATGAGGAATTTGTTCGAGAAGTTGTTGTACTTGTCAATCTTTTGTAAATGCTCGATCCTTTAATGGTTGGTTTAATCAACTATTAAACACAATGAGTAATGATGTGATAGTTACAAACTCTATGTTGATGCACATCTTGATGAAAGCAAATGGAGAAGAAATTATGGCCATGGTTGACATGGCTGCGACACATACATTTGTGGATATTACGCTTGTTTAGAAATATAGATTGCAAGTGAGAAAGTTATCTAATTTTCTAAAAATAATGAATGCAAAGGTTCAAGTTGTGGTAGAAATTGCCCATGGTGTACCTTTACTTTGGAAAGTTAGACATGAAAAATCAACTTGTTGGTGAATCCTTTGGATAATTTTGTTTTGATTATCGGGGTCAACTTTCATAGGAAGTTTAAGATAGCCCCGATGCCACAACTTGATGATATCATGGTGATGTAAGAAGACACTCCTTTTCATTCATTACTATTATCCTTATGGGAAGAAGATATTGAAATGAAGAATAAGCTAGAATGTACTTTAATAATGAGATTGGAAAAGGATTGAAATTATGTGAGGACAAACACTTTCCTACATTGATTGAGATTAAGAAGGATTAAGTCATTATGTACTTGATGTAGTCATAGAGGTTCTCAAAGAATTTGAATATGTCATGCTTCTGAAGGTCCTTAAAAAGCTGCCTCCAAAAAGGGAGATTGATTATAAAATCAAGTTGCTGCCTAGTGTTGTTCCTCTTGCCTATCTCCTATATTATGTGTCACCATTAGAGCTGACAAAATTGCTCAAATAATTGAATAAGTTGTTGGATGTTAGCTTCATTAAATCATTTAAGGCTCTATTTGGTGCCCTAGTGTTATTTCAAAAAAACATGATGGTTCCTTGTGAATGTGCACAAACTATCATGTATTGAAGAAAGTGATAATGAAAAACAAGTGCAAAGCACCTTTCGTGCAAGATTTGTTGGATCAATTATATAAGGTAATAGGATTACTAAGCTAGACCTATGATCAAGATATTGGCATGTCAAAGTTGTGGCTAAAGATGAAGCCTAGATTACTTATGTGGCTTAATAAGTATCTTTTGAGCTTTTAGTCATGCCTTTTGGCTTAACAAATGTACATGCTATATTCTAAAATTTAATGAACAATATTCTTTATGAGTATCTTAACAAGTTTATTATGGTATATCTTGATGGTATTATTATCTACAATAATTCTCTTGAAGAAAATTTTGTGCAATTGTAAAAAATGCTGTCTAAATTAAGAGAATTTCAACTTTATGCAAATATGGAGAAGTGCAAATTTGTTAAGGAAGATATCATGTTTCACTATAATTCCATAATAAGTTCATTTAACAAGAAACATTAGTTGTTGGACTAATATGGATAACCTCTCACAAAGTAAATAATTATTTTTAATATTTTGAAATATTTATCTCCTTAAAATATTGGAATTTTTTTCTCAAATAATTTAACTTATTTCTTCAAATTTTTCTCATTAAATTTAGTTATATAAATATTTGACATTAAATCACCTCTCTTATAACCTTGACAAGGATTCGATTTGCCATAATTATATTCTCTCAATTTATCTTATTACATCTTTAATATATATATATAGTTAATATTATAGCTATAATTTATTATTTTGTTTATTATAATTCACTATAATTCCAAAGGAGATCCAATCATGAAGAAACAAACTTTTTTGACTTATCATGATGTACTTTATTCTATTACGTTGTTATTTTAATAATTTTAAATATGTTTTTTATTTTTTGACCTAATTTCTTAAACATTTTATTCTCACCTAATTTCAAGTTTGAGTATTTTATTTTTTATCTCTTTAGTAACTTAGAATATAACTATCTTGAAATATTTATCTCATTTTTTCACTTTTCAATTTGATAATATTATATTGCATCAATTTATCTAATTTCTTCTTTAATATATATTTAATAATATTAAAATATTAATTTATTAATATTAATGCTTATTTATTATTTTAATTTAAAGTAATTCCAAATGATGTCTGATCTAAATGCTATACCTACTCAATCTATTTAGAAAATAATTTTTATATTTTAAAATATTTTATTTTTTGTTTTTTTTGAAAAACCTTATAGTCATTTTAATTACTACGTGGTTTCATGATCAAGAATGTTACATTCAATCTCTTCATTATTTTGGAGAGTAACTTTCTTGTACCATTTATTTCATTTTCTTCAAATATTTTTCATCAATTTTGTTTTGTTATTATGTAACTCTAAATCTCTTCTCATGTGTTTTTTATAAAATTTTGATTTGGTTATATTCATTGATTCAATTTAACTTTTTTAGCTTTATTATATATTTACTTAATATTAGAAGTATACTTCATTATTATTTGTGATTATTTATGTTGGTAATTTACTATAATTTGAAACAAGGGGATCGAGATGAAACAAATGTGGTTGTACTCATCTCCATGAGTTTAACTATTTAAGTATTATTTTTTATAATTTTAAATATTATTTTCTGAGTGTTTGGCATGCTCTTAGAAACATTTTGATTCAACCTAATTTAATGATTTAGGATATTATATTCATTTATCTTAGTGCCCTGGAATACAACTTTCACGTATAATTTATCATATTTCTATTAATTTTTTATTTGATTTGGTTATATTACTACGTAAATCTTTATTGCTTAGCAAGTGATTTTTGCATCGCTTTAATCTAGTCATATTACATCGACTGAATTCACCTCACTGATCATTTAATAAGTATTTACTTAATTTTTAAATAATAATATTTTTGTATACATTTATATATTAATAATAGCAAAGGACTATTTTAATATTAAAACATAAGGAAATGATAACATGCTATGCTAATGCTCATATCATGATGTCATTACATAATGATAGATTGGAGTTTAATAAAGCAACTCTCTTAGATCATAATTATTTAGTTAACGTATCTAATGGTTTTGAGATATCGCTTCCATGGACACTCCCTTCCTTTATCTTCTCTTCTCATTTTTTTATAGAAGTCATATTATATTTTGTCATCATTACCACTTTTTATAAAAAGGCACTTACAAAAACTATTTCAAATAATCTTTAAACAAGATTATATACTAACATTTTTAGCTTCATATCATATGGTATGATCTCTATATCACATCGTATGATCCATGGCATACATAGGCCAAATTATCGATTATATGGGAAATCTCTATTAGACCTTCTTCTAAACCCATCATATTCATCTGATCAGCTCATTATACTTGTACAATGTTAACGATCACTTGTCAAAGAAAAGATTAAATAAGGCAATTGTTGTTATGTCTTTCCTAAATCAATTGTATTTGTTTGGTTAACTTAGTGCACTAGAACAATGTCCAACTAACTAAGCAATTTACACAAAGCCAAAGCCCCATCACTAGTCATGTTTTATAGATTGTACCAAATGATTTTGTTGATTGTTTGGTTGAATCATAACAACTAAAAAAATAACAAACTCAACCATAAATCAACCAAAATCACTCAAGATCCATTTCCAAAACACCCAAATAACGAATATATGGGTTATGAAGATGAACTCAATTAGGAACTTACCTTAAGATGTGATTCCAGTAAAGTGAGGTCAAAAATTTTGTTTCTTCATTTTTCTTTTTTTCTTTTTCTCTATGTTTTCTTCGCATATCTACATGATCTCAAGCCAAATCTCCTTTAACACTCTCCCTAAGCTTTTTCTCTTCATGCTTCATTTATGCACTACTGAACTTTGCCAAAATGCTCGAGACAAATGAGCGCATCCTATTATTTAATAAGAGGATTATTTTATTATTTAATCTAAATTTCTTGTTTTTTTATTATTTTTTAATTTTAAATATTCATACAAATTTTATATTTTTTGAAAATATAAACCGCATACATACTAATTTCTCAAATTGAAACCTTCATGATAATATACTCAGATTTTGTATTCTATCATTACTATCTTGGCATGCTTTTTAAAAAGCATGTTCAATAATAAATTTTCATGTTTGAAATATGACATACACAAACTAAATAATTTAGACTTATTTAGAAGGAATTTTTAAGTTAATAAAAACGACTATTACATATGCACTTTGTTATCATCAAAAAGAGACATGGTATAAGCTTTGGTCATAACTCTTAATTAGTTGTAGAGAAGAAAAGAAAATAAATTAAAGAATCACTATGGGAAAAATCTAATTAAAAGAAACAAGGTGAGTCTTCCCTATGATTTACAACTGATTTTGAAGATATCTAGTTAAGATCTAAGCTCAAAGTATAAGTGTTTTCATGCAAGCTATATATGTTTCCTTTTTTCTTGTGATGGAGTCATGTATGAAAGATTTGTAAAGTGAACGAAGCCTTATGTGCATGAAATCAAAACTGTAGAAGGGAATTTGATGATTTAAAGAAAATACATGAAATAAACAAAGTCTTCATTATATATTCAATGGGACCATCAAATAAACCAATAAAAGATTGAATGATCTAATGAAAAATATCAAACAATCTAATAATTTTTTAACATTTGTGTTGTCAGTCTTTATCGAATGCTTAATAGACAATCCAATAATCTTTCAATGAGCATTTAATGATCTTACATGTGGATTGAATAGTATGACTTGGACATATGAGGAATTAACACAAGCCAAATAGAGAAGTTGGAAAAATCTATCATCCATTACACATACATTGAACAATTAAATGAATTAAATCAAATGATCTAATAGGTTGTAGATGATCCAATCGAACAAGTAGACTTTAATATGATTAATCTATTAGGATTCAAATTATGGAATGGAATCTCCCTAAGAGATCAAAACCCTTGTGATGTATTATTGACATCTCAAAGTATAATATAGAGCACTTAATTTCTTTTTACATTAAAGAAATAGATCTAAAAAATATTATCTGATTTGAGGTATTATAGAATTTTGATAGGTCTTGACTAACATCAGCAATTATAACCTCTTTGATTTCTTCATCTTTTCCTATTTATAGAGCCAAAATTTGAGCTCTAAATCCACTCCTCCCAACTACTCTAAAATGAACTAGTCGTTTGGTAACGGACACATAGCAGTTATTGTTCGATTTGGATCCTGAAATGGACGTTTCAGAATGAATTTCAATTTTACCATTCGAGATCAATCGTGGCCGTTGGATTTAGGCTGCCTTGTTCTGGGCCATTGGATCGAGAGTAGGTTTCTCCAACATGTATTAGGATATGTTGTCAGAAAACTATTCGTATTGAAACGTTTGCTGCAGTAGTTTCTAATATCTCGTAAATCTGCTCAAGTTTGATTCCCTTGCCTGTCATTGTGTTGTTTAATTGCATCATTTTACCATGATTAACATAAGCCGTCGGATCGTACCTACCCTTCCGTTTTCTTTGAAGATCGGATGGGAATTTTGTCCGATATCGTAGAAAATACGTTGCTATTACGCTCTATAAGGATTCTGGCTCGCTTATCTCCCCAGCCGCTTGGGGTTGGCTACCCCCTACCTCGACCAAGGTTTAATTACTTGGTCCTGTTTGACTTGAAGTCGTATTGTTCCATTCAGTTTCACTTCGGGTTGATTACGCGCTGTTCTGTTCAGCTTTCCCTTTGGCCTTAGTCCTTTGCCTTCCAACTTCGCTCGCCCGTTCGGGTCCATCGAACAATTTTTGTTTTTATTTTTTTAATCCCTTAAGCCTAGACGGGCCAGCGGTCGGGTCGGGTCAACTCGCCCAATGCTATAGTGAAAAATCCCGAAACTAAAGTTGTTTTATAGTGTTTTGTGAGATTTTTTGTGCAAAAGTTTTGAATATAATATGATAGTGTTAAAAGTGTCCTAAATGACTATGAAAATAAATTCTTGAAAAATAATTCTTAAATAATTTTAAAAAATCAAATACCAATGTCTATACTTTTCATCAATAATGCTTGGCCAAAAAATCAAAATTCAATAATTATTAAACTTATAACATTTTCAAATATTAATACTACTAGTGTGCCACATTATCTCAAAATTTGGACATATCAAATTCAAGAAAAATAAAGAGAAATTCATACATAAAAATTTTAGTGCATGTCTTCAATTTCCTAGAAGCTTGCCATGACTCCAAGAGCCTTGAAGACCACTATTTTAGATATTTAAAATTCATTGCTTTACTTAATTGAATATTAAAAATTTCACTTAAAGTAAGGTCATATGAGATATAAACATTTATGCTTGACCCATCAAACACAAGGGTGTAACAGAATATAGTATAATTTTCATTTTGTTGAAGTTAGTTTATTTATGTGGAGTGAATGAACAATTTTGTCGATTTAGAAAATCATAGACATAAAATGATTTTCATGGCAAATTGTCCAAATTAAAACTTCAAAATATGAGATTTTATTATGAAAGTAAGTTTTAATCGTTGCAATATAGAATTAAAAAGTATTGTTTTCTATTATGTGAGAATTTAAGTAAACTAAAATTAGTTAATATTTGCTATTATCTAATCATTTATGTTATAGTAATCTATTATATATGAGTCATTTGTAAGTATTCTTTTCTATTCTTATATTTATTCCAAAGTTCTAAAACTCGAAAATAAAATCAAAGGATTTAAGTAAAATTTATTGTTATTGTGTGCTCCCATATATTTGCTAAAAGATGTAGAATTAGTCACTTAATTACATTTGGATTTCCCTCATGCAAATCTTAGATGTCCCTATAGACTAAGAAATTGAAGTTCTTTGTGCTTAAAGTAAACCCACAAGAGGGTGAATTGTGGTAAATAAAGTTTTGAGATTTTCTTTCAATTTTTGGTTTAAATTAAAACTTAAATCTTTTAAGCAAGGATGAGAAAGAGAAGTAAAATAGTACACAAAATATTTTAAAGGTGATCCGACTCAAAATTAAGCTTACATCCACCCCCAACAGGTGTTGGGAAAAGCCATTAAAATTTCCCAAATTACAAACGAGGATTTTCATACGGCTCACCTCAAACATACTTGGGATATTACCTACGGCTAATCCCGAACCTACTTGAGTTTTTTTCGACCTCAACACAAACTCGAGGCTTTTGCGCAATTGTCGGGATGCCCTCACACAAAAGAAACAAATACAAAAATTGGCAACAAATTATAAACTTAAAACAATTTAAAGAAGCATGAAGCACACTCAATACAATAAAATTTCAAAGAAAAATCGAAAGGAGGGAGGAATAGAAATTGAAAATTTTTGAAGCAAAAACCTCCAATTTCGATTCCTTACAACTTTAACTTTGTGAATTTGGAAGTACCATATGCACTTGAAATTGGTAGAAGTTGTGATTTAAAAGCTTTGAGAGTATAGCAATTGTACCACAAGGAGTTCTTCATTCTTCTCTATTTATAGAGCATAATTTAAGCTCTAAATCCACTCTAATGGCTCTAAAATGAATAGGCCATTTGGGTAACGAACACAAAGCAGTCACCACTCAATTTGGAGCCTAACATGGACGTTTTTGATTGCATCCAGATTTTACTGTTAGAGATCAATCATGGCCGTTGGATCTAGGTAGCCTTCATCTGGGCCATTGGATCAAGCATAGGTTGTCCTGTATGTGTTAGTATATGTGTCCAGAAATTAATTGAATTAAAACGTTTACCACATTTCTTATGCCTTTTGACACACACATATCTACTCAAGTCCGATTCTCCTATACTTCCAATATTTTACATTGATTAATCTCAGTTGTCGAATCGTGCTTGCCTGGTCAACATCATTAACAATCGGATTGAGACATTCATCCCACATTGCCCAACTAATTTTACCATTGTGCTCTATAAGGAATTCGGTTCGTATGGCTCTTGAGCCATTTGGGGTTGGCTCTCCTCTTCCTCGCTCAAGACACTTGGTTCTGGTTGACTTGATCTGACATTGTTCCATTCAGCTTTCCCTGTGGATTGATTTCACCCTCTTTCGTTCAGTGTTCCCGATGGCCTTCTCCCTTCGCCTTAGGGCTACGCTTGCCCGTTTTAGGTCAATCTAACAATTTTTATTTTATTATATTTTTTAAAAATATTACTAAACACCTAGACGGGCCAGTGGTCGGGTCAGGTCGATCCGCCTAATGCTAGAGTGAAAAATCATGAAACTAACGTTATTTTATAGTGTTTTGTAAGAATTGTTGTGCGAAAATTTTTAATATAAGTGTACCAAAATAGTTTTATATTATGATAGTGTTAGAAGTTTCCAAAATGACTATGAAAAGAAATTCATGAAAAACATTCCTAAATAATTTTAAAAAATCAAATACCAATGTCTATAATTTTTATCAATAATGCTTGGCCCAAAAATAAAAATTCAACAATTATTAAATTTTTAACATTTTCAAACATTAATACTGCTAGTGTGCCACATCATCTCAAAATTTGGACATATCAAATTCAAGAAAAATAAAGAGAATTTCAAGTATAAAAATTTTAGTGCATGTCTTCAATTTCCATGAAGCTTGCCATGACTCCAAGAGCCTTGAAGACCATTATTCTAGACATTTAAAGTTCATGGCTTGACTTAATTGAATATTAATAATTTCACTTAAAACAAGCACATATGAGATATAAACATTTATGCTTGACTCATAAAACACAAGGGTGTAACATCAATACTAGAGAACATTAATGCTCAAAAGGTATTCTGCTTAGTAGAAAAATCGTCATTATATGAGATATTATTTATTGTAGCATAAAAATTACACTCAAATACGGCTAAAGTGTAGTGTAACTTTTCATTCTATCAATAAGAGAACAATGGAAAAAGAGCAATGATGTATGGACCATCCCTATCATAGAAAAGTATGGTTGATGAAATAGGCCATGATGTCACAATTCATCTTGATTCAAATATTATTAAAATGATTTTTTACATATTTATTATCCTAGATATTAATTTATTAAAAATTTACTCAAAAATAATAAAAAAAAATCCTAATATCATATTAAAAAGTAATATTAAGTTAAAGGTAAAATTTGTCTAGACAAATGACAAAATTTTAAATATTATCTCTATTTTTCTCAATCTCTAATTATTAAAAAATATATATATTTATCTAATTTTTTTGTATTTATATAAAACTCTTTTTTAATATTCTTTTTTTCAAAGCTTTATTTTGTAATCTCTCATTTTCAAATTTAAGCTAAAAAAATTAATGCAATCATTTTTTTTCGTTAGTTGGGTTTTTAAATGTTATTTTTGCTTGTTTTCTTCTTTTTTCTTGAATAATATTTATTTTTAAGAAAATACATATAGCTGCTTCGTTCGTCGTATAATTATTAACAGGGCATCTATGGGTCATTTCGGAATCTCTGGCATGCTCGTTTCAATAAATGACAAATCTCGAAGCCCGCCCCTTCGCTCGTGTACAGAAGGGAAGAGAAAGAGTATCGTCGTTCTCAAGACCAAACAATTCCTCGGAAAGATAAAGAAAAGGTTTTTTTCTTTTTCTTTGGTTTGTAAATTGTTTGTACGATGCTTTCTGTCTTATGTTCCTCATCCAACCGCTGCACCTCATCAGGATTCCACTTCTGCTCTACCCCTACGTAGCTCCTTTTGATTTTTTTTTTTCTCATTGAAGATGCACACGAGGAACCAGAACATACCCCTGCTGATCGCTGGGTATAATGTTTCTCGAAGCCGCTTAAATGTAAGGTTTACTTCTCGGCACATTCTGTTTCCATTCGTTCTATGGCTAGTTTTCTCCTTGGCTTGGAATTCTTAGTTGTAGATTGATTTGCAGAAGGGTGAGAACTTGGACGTTTTTCAATAAAATAGGCGATAGAAGATTTGTGATAGGAATATGGTAGAAAGGCAAACTCCGCACGTTGTCGCTTACCTCTATCGAGTATGAATACAATATCTGGGGATAATGGAGGTGTTCCAAATATTACCAGCTCTAATTGAGATTATGATGGTGTCAGGGTTGTGTTTAACTCAAGGGAGGATGTAGCGAAGGTACAATCTAAGACATCAAAGCTCAGAAGCAAAGCAGATGTCCAGGCAACTAGGCTTCCTAATCTTTATGTTACAATAACAATCTGTCTCTTTGTTTTTCTTGAGTAATTGTGTTTATTCTAATTTTTGTAGTTCTTTTTTGTGGGGAAGGATGAATGATATGAGAGACTACATCAAGAGGCTAAACTCTATATTAGTTGGTACATTGATCTGGAAGATTGTTATCTTGCGATACAGGATGAGCTCAATAGTTTGTTGGAGTCAGAAAAGACCAAGCATTCTGAAATTGGTGAATGTTTTCAATTTTCATTTTAATGCGATGACGAATTTTTTTTACTGTTGAACTTTGGAAATTTTCATTTCTTTTCAGAATCCCAATTAAACTCAAAAATAGAAGACTTTACTTCACTGATTGAGGAAAACCAGACAATGAAGATGTCCTCAGAGAAGAATCTTAAGAGAGAGGAGTCCAAAAATTGGTACCTTCTAAAAATTAAATATAATTTCTTTATTGACTTATACATAACGACAATACTCATGAAACATATCAGGTTGCCATTAAAGCTCAGGAGAAAGAAGCTGAAGCAAAGGCTGTTTCTGAAAATTTACATTATGGTCTCATGGAAGAACTTGAGAAAGCTACACAAGAAATAAATCATCTTAAAAGTCAGGTAAAGCAACATGCATTATTGAACTTAAAGAAATGATTCAAGGGGAAAACAAATGACTGCAAGTGTACAACAATACCTGTAACAGTATAACCTTCAGCTACAGGCTGATGCTATCAAGAATGGTTATACTATATCAAAGTTGTAGAAGGAGAAAAATGCATTGGTGGAGATTATTACTAGATTAACGGATCAAGCTAGCTTGCTTAGGAATCAACTTGATAATATGATGGGGAGATTATCAATTTTAATTGAGTTTACTATCATATAAATGCACTCCACCAAATTCAAAAACAAAACCTCTTCTTCATGAAATTTTGCCTCAATTATTTTCGTTCTAACTCTGTGTTTTTGTTAAAAATTTTGTATGTTACCACTCTTAATTTATATACTTAGAAATAGAGTTTAGTGATTGTGCTATCATAGCTTAAATCAATCTGTCAATTGCTTAATTTGTCGTCTAACAAATGCCTTTTAATCAGTAGCCTTTTTCTAGTCTAGTAATTTGCCGTATAACATGTTTGAAATTTTTGTAGTAACAATGTTGTTGAAAGCTAGCTTGTTTTTGAAGAGTTGAGACATGTACAAGAGGAAGTTTAATTGTACATTTTTTCATTTTTTTCAAAAATTTACAATGATAAAAATAGCCTTATTTTAAAATACTATTTTTAAAAAGTGTGTGCATTTGTATTATAACTAACAAAAATCAGAATGAACTAAGGAATAGAAATTTTTAAGTGATTTGGACAATTATTGTTTATATTTACTCATAATCATAAAAGATCAAACATACTCCATTGTAGTTTTTTGTAAAAGTAGGTTGAAAAAAATTCATAACAATCCATAGAAGAGTTATATACTATAGTTCATTATGCAATACAAAGGGGGTACAATAGATTAAAAGATCCCATACTTGAGCCAAAAGTAGTCATAATAGAAGAATGAATGCAATAAATATAGAATATATAATAGCAACTTTTATTTATAATAGAGTGAAAACCTTAGCAAAAACTTAGCAGTTTGAATCAAAGATTGATATTACAAAAGATCTTCTCCAAAAACCCTAATGACAATGTGTTTTTTTTCTTGTAATACACTTGATGTTGGATGCAAATTCCATTATTTTTCATATTTTTTTTGTTTACATGTTATGTTTTTCCATTTCAAACAAACATTGACAACTTTTGAAGTTGTGAGTGACTTTACTTAAGAGCTTATTGTGATCTCTATAGTAGTCATAATGCCCTAGAAGTATTATGAGTTAGCAACAATAAAAGCAATGTGAGTGGTAAAAAGATTTAGATATTTCTCTAATAAGTTACCTTTTGGTATCATTGGTTTTTTTGTCATTGATTTTTTCTTAGATTTGCTCTTTTCCTCTTGCAAATGGAACCATGATCCCTATAACTTGGGGCTTATACGTGCTTGTTCCTTTGATGTGAGTGCTTGGGCATAAAGCTAGTTGGGATGTTGATGAGCTACTTCTTTTCCTTGTTAGTTGCCCAATGTTAAATTGCAAAGAAACATGATGAGTTTTTATTGACAATTCTTAGCCATGCCACTTGTTAATGCTTCCAAAGCAGCACTTGTTCTAGAAACTTTGTTAATAAATTATGGTTGGTGAGTTTCAACAATTGTGACTCTAAGAATAGTGTTGTCATTATCATTAGAATCAATTATCAATGATCTGCTTATGAGGTTTTCTCGTCTTGAACCCTTGTCAACAGGCTTTTTTTCAGAATGATAACAACAAAAGTGGAAGTGTAATAATGGGGAGAAAATAAAGAAGGAGAAAGATAACGATAAGAAGGTTTTTACCACAAGGAGGTTGAATTCTCCAAGAAGATTTTCTTTAAAGTGTTTTGAATTTACGAAGTTCTTATTCTCAAAACTCTTTGAATTTCTCAAGTTCTTTCTATGAGTTTTGACGTCTCAGATTTTTTTTGAATTTTTTTGAATTATTTGATTATTATTTCTTTCTTTTTGTATAGTGCTTGGGTTACAATTTTTAAATGTAAAATAAAAAAATGTGATTTTGATTGAAAATTAAAAGTTTCTCAAATTTTACAAATTTTGCACCTATTAACGTCTGTCTTTGCCAACGTGCATCCTGAGGTGCACAAATTTATGACGGAGCCAAGGGTCTATCAGTGCATGCAGGTAGCTTGTGCGTGTAGAACACGAATGCATTTAACTGTTGATGAGGTGCATGTGCAGCATTGAAAAGAAATGAACTATTGAAAATAAATGGGATATTTTGTGAAATTAATAAGGTCAGCATTTGTTTATATAGTTATCGTGTTGGGTACTAAAAAAGAAATGATATAAATAACAATATTAAAAAACAATAACGATCACTTATCTCTGTGTCTAGGTGATGAAAAAAATAAATTATAAAAAAACTATTGTTAAAAAATTGAGTTGCGATAATTTATACAAGTGACTAAAAGGAGTATTGTTGAAAAGATAAAAGTAGGTAATACAATAAAAGGATAAGATTCAAAATCCATGTTATATAATAAAAAGTTTAAATTAGGCAATATTTATTTATGTTATTAATTAGCAAATTATTAAAAGAATAAACGTAAAAGTAATGTTATGGATAATTGAGTAAGAGAAATATTAACAAAAGAGAAATTGAATGTGAAACCATTCTTTGGTGTTTGAAATTTGATGACACTAAGTCTAGCAAATCTGTTCCATTAGAACCATTATTATAGCTATCAAGAGCATTTTCTAACTTACCCACCCGAGCTCTTTTATTGTTAGAAAATGAAGGTATTTAATTAATTTTGTAATGGATTTGAAAGCGAAAATAAGGTTGAGGGTGGTGGAGATTGATTTTAGCCAAGATTAGCTGAAATCTTGAGTTGAACCAAACCAATAATTTGGCTGAGTGTTGGACTGAAATTAGTTTTAAAATATTTGAAATTCTAGTTTTGGTCCCAAACCAATAAACATGCATGTGTATCACCCAATTTCTTCTTTTCCACACGCCATGTATGTGTCTCCATTTGCAAGGATACGTTTCTCCACGCCAATGTGTTTGTTAATATTTTTGTATTTTCATAAAAGCTGCATCATTGGGAAGCAAAACACTTAAAATTTGACAAGTGATCTGGCATTTGAACCCTAGACAGTTGCCTTAAAGAAAAAGTTCTTTTTTCTTTGCAGCTTTTTCCTTAAAAATCTTAGAGCCTTTGGTAGCCATTCCATTGGAAAGTTGTACAAGAAACATGTCCAAAATGTATATTAATAGAGAATATTTATACCACACATATTATACTTTTAGTGAGCTTTAATGTTTTGCAGGAATAAAAAGGAAGCATTCGAGTTTTTTGTAGAGTGTGACCTTTTTTGTTAGACATTGATGCCAGGGGAGTAGATGATCCAGTTATTTCATATCCATCAAGCATTGAGTCTGTTGGGAGAGGCATTGATTTGATGTACAGTGGTAAGGAATTTTTTTCTAATTTATTACATGCAAGACTGTTTTATAATGTCTTATGGAAACTATAATCTGTAAGGATGAGCCTTCTATAGCTGATGCTTTTTGTTTTGCTTTATTTATAAACACCTCAAAAGTAGTGTTTCACTTTTGACAAAGTTTTTTCTCACAAGTCATCTCAGGAGGATGTGTTTTTAGAAATCTCGCAGCTAGTGCAAAGTGCACTTGATGGATATAAGGTTGTATATTCCAGGCATTAAATCCATTATGTAATATATTTTATTTCAGTTTTCTTTTGTGAATTTTATCATATCCATGTTTTAAATTTTTTCATCATTTACTAGTAACTAATTTAAATTTAGATATTTTGTTATGTGCTTCTTATGGGTACGCAATCTAAATAAGGTTTTTATTAAACCTTATGTTCATGGATGCATAAATATTAATAGATGGTACATATATTATCCCAAAATATGTTGCAAGAGGTATTTGTTTAAATATTTTTATTTTAGTTATTTTTATAGCATGCAAGAGAAAAACCATGATCACTTATTTAATCCTATTTTAGTAAGTGTTATGATAGCTATTTACCATTTATGTTGTATGAATATGTAAAGTTATCTTGTTAGATTACAATTTTCTGGATCATTATATGCTTGATGATTAACATGAGGCATGTCTTTTTAAAATTGGACTAGCCTTCCATGACAAACCTTTTGATGAGAACAAGGTTAAAAGGTGTAAGATTTCTAAAAATCAAGTGTTAGAGAAATAGCTCTCAAGGTGTTGGGTCACACAGATGACTCTCAATGTCCAAATTGATTAGGATTCATCAAGCATGATTTGTATTATCATTGTTAAAGTTGAATAGGATAAAACTTAGTTTAGAGAAGGACAAAATATTAACGAAATTTTCAAATTTATCATGTGCAAAGGGTCTTATTCTTTAGTTATAATTAACTTGCCACTCCATTATGGTTTAGTTTATGTACCATTTGGGTGCAGTGAGCAATTTTGCTAAATATAATTTTTTCACTTTTACGAAATTTTTCTTTGCTTATCCCTCTCTGTGCTTACCTAAGTCTTATATTTGAACTTGAAGGGGCTTCCTTTTTGTAATAACTCTAAATTACCTTCTTGTGATTCTTTAGCTAAAGGGAAGTAAATCATTTCTTCTTGGAATTTGTAATTAGTTTCAACACTTTTCTAACATGGCATGTTGGAATTACTAAGTAGATAGAAGATGAGAACTATAGTTCAAAAAGTTGTGCTTGTTGATGATCTTGTTTTTAATGTTTCAACGATGTAAGTGATCACTAATTCTATCCCTCCACCTCTTAAGAATGATCCTCCTTTTGAGCCATTCTTTCACATCTTTTAGTAACATTTGGAAATATTTTTCTGAAGTCATTTCTATCCATTTGAAATTCTTGTTCCACTAAAGTCTACGATTCTAGCTCAAGTTTCAGTTGTCTTAAATGAGCTTGTTCATTTTCTTATGGTGAACTATCCTTTTTCAACTCACTCATCTCCCTTTATTTCTCTGCTAGTTAATTAATTTTTGCAAGTGGGATACCTTTTGTTTGTGCCACTTCTTAATTTCCTTTTTACCTTTGTTATCTTTGGATGTGTTCATTTAGCAAAGAGTGTGGCATGGTGTATGATGTGTCTTAGCTATTCTTCTTACATTGGCACTGTAATTACCCATCTTTTAATGGTGATTTTTTTATTTTCCCTTCTAAATTTCAAATTCCTACTTTCTATTATGACAAATCAGACCCATAAATTTTTCTATGTGAATTTAAGACACGTCTTTTTTTCTTGCTTTTTGGTGCAATTAAGTGAACCATTTTCCCCGTCTTGCTTCATGGATGCAACATCGAAGGGGTTTTAGAAGGTCTCTCGTTATTCCCAATTTCAAGTTTTTTAAAAGGATCTTTTCTTCTTCCTTTGCTAGTTATGTCAAGCTAGAAAATTTTGGTTGAATGTTTGCCAGATCTTAGTCAAAATTAAAATGGAAGCCCCAAATTTTACCTTCAAATTTTCCAAGAAAGCCTAAGTGTGGTGGAGCTAGAAGAAACCCAAGTGACTCAAGCATCCTTGGTATGTTTTCTTTGGGCCAATGAATTTGAGAAGCCAAGGCTTTGTTTACCATCTCATATCTTGCTAGAAGACTTTTGTTGCTCTTAGTTAATGAAGAAGACTTACCTATTTCCAACACATTTGGAAGCAAGAGAAGGCTTAAGGAAATTACCAATGAGCTCACGTCAACAATGAAGAAATCTAAATATTTTTGTTAAGGGAGTAATTGATAACATCATTATCATCCATCTTAGACCATTAGTTACCTCTTCTAGTATTTGAGAATACTCCATTGAATGTATCTCTCAAGTAAATTCTTATTGCCACATTACCTTTGGTTATCGTCCATGAAGTCTTTGATTACAAAAACTGTTTAAGAAGGTTAGCAGTAATAATATTATGGTAAGAAGGGAGAAAGAGGGACATAAAATAGCTCTCTTAGGTCCATGTTGGATGGTTAATTGGCTTTATTTAAGAGGAAGCAAGGCTTGACAAAGGGTTTGTAGAGAGAGGATGATGAAAGTGAGGGTTTTGTGTTGACTCTTTGTTTTATCTTTTTTTTCCTTGACCAAAATTTTCTTTTTTGTCAAGAATTAATGATTCAACGAGCTTGATTGCAACATTTAATCATTTAAGCTTTTTTTAATGCCTTCTTTGGATGACAATAGATTAGGATTTTTGAGTTAGACAATGAAAAATTTCATCTATCATCAATTTTCAATATGTTGCTAAAAGGCCATGTCATTTGTTTTAAAAACTTAAAGAACAACATATCAATACATGGTTAATATAGTTTTTAGCCATCAATGAGGAATGAATCTTGACGCATATGTTGAGGAGTTTTTAGTTAAAAGCAATCATTCATTGCCTATGTTGAGGATCTTAAAGAGAACTTTCAAGAATTATGAAAATTTGGGTTGCATGTCAATCCACTCGAGTTCAATTTTGGCATCTTATCAAGCACGTTTAAAGAAATGAAGTGAAGCTAACCCTGATGGCGTTTGGACTTTTTGAAAATGCATTCACTAAAGACATTTTAAGACCTATATAAGTTAGGTTATCATATTGCTACGTTTTGTAGAATCATATCTTGCTATGAAGTCGAGCATTAACTATTTTCAAGCCTTTGAGAGGCAAAATCAAATTGTAGCTTATAAAAAATTATGAGAATGCGATGGAATTAAGAAGCTCGTCTGTTATGTCTTTCATGTTCTTAAAAATAGAATAATGTTAACCAACCTCTCAAGCTATTTGAAATTATTAATTCCATTTATTTTGTGGATTACTGAAGCAGTTCTTTTGGTTATAACCTAGGCATGAGTTTTTTTAACAAGAATTGTGCTGGCCAACAATGCAAAAGAACGTTGCACAATATGTTGAGATTGTAAAAATTGTCATTTTAATAGACATTTGCCTCAATGACTCATAGGATCAATGAAAGCCATTAATGTATTATGGCATTTCCTAGTTCATAAAACAATTTTCCTTGGGCAAACATTGATATTTCGTTGTGATAGTCTTTTGCTTCACAAAATAGATTGAAGCAAAATCCTTGGTTAAAAGAGCACTACTAAATGAACTTTAGAATGCTTGTGTAATATAGTGCAAGCTCTTAAAATAATATAGCAAATTAGATTTTAATCCGTATACATTTTCTATGAAGTTCTAAAGTTCTTTGAGTTGCCTCTTGGATACATGATTATCATAGTAGTAAAACATTTTTTGTCTTCACTTTAGAGTATTCTTATCTACTCCACAATAAGTGATCTATGAGTCTACCTATCTTATGATAATTTACAAAATATACTAAATATATAAATTAGATTACATAATAAATATTTAAAGTGTTTATTATTATCAAAATAAGATACTAATTTCATTGCCATGGAATTAAATACTACCTTGTCATGTTAATGGGTTTTCTAATGACTTAATTGTCCATAAATATATTCTTGGCATTTAGCATATGGAGTTGAGAGGACGGAGGAGAGAGAGAGAGAGAAAGGAGAATATTTAATTGGCTATATTTGATTTTTTCTGTTATTGTCATTTTTTTTTTGTTTATCTCTCTATTATTTCTAAGTTCAAATCGTGAACTTGGAATAGCATCCTTTTTGTAGTACCCTACTGCACCTAGTAATTCTTCAACTCAAATTCTCTTTTGTTTCTTAAAATCTATAGTTAGCCTCAATACTTTACATTAAGGATGCTAGTATAGATGGTCAAGACAACGATTTTTAAAATTGTTTGAGTATAAGTGCTTAAATCAAATGAAGCTTTATGAGGAGGTATTTTGTATTTCTAAAACCATATAAAATTTTTTAATTTTTAAGAAGCTACTATAACTTTGATAAAATGAATTAGATATCATCCGATGCTCTAGCAAGATTAGAAAATTCATATAATTGATCAATTTTTATTGCCAACTTATTTCGTGTTACAGATCAAAATAAAAACTATTATTCTGTTGAATGGGTTTTTTTGCATGTTTCTTGATTTATGAACTTAATTATACTTTTGTTGTTTTTATTTATTGTTTTTTAAGAGTGTTGGGCGAGTTCGCCTTCACTTGGAAGGAACTGAAGTATGATAGGTAGAAATAGCTTGTTGAGCTTTTCTAGTATATTGGTTTATTTTTCACAGTTAAATGCTGAAATGGTAATAAATGGATTAACAGAAGTAGCTAAGCCTAGGAGTAATGATTTAGCAGTATTTCATTTTTATCTAACAAACATTTTAATTTAGAGTAAATGAATCTGGAAGTTTAACCTATAGTTGGGATAAATTTTTCAGTTTTTTTGTTTTTGATGTGTTTCTATTTTCTTCATTCACTTTTGTTTCAAAATTCTCTTCATTTCTTTTTCCGACAGCAGACATAAATATGGACATAAAAAACATTAAATGACCATGCTCAAATCACTAGGTCAGCACGATTGAATCAGATGATCCAACCAATTATTGAGCTAGTTGAAGGCCCAGTTTGGTCTTCAACATTAATTCTCTATCTTGGAGAAAATGCATATAACAAGCTTCAGGTCTCATTCATTATTCTTAACTCCTTGTTTTACTATCTCTTCTTTAAAGAGGTTTGTATCTTTTCTAATGGACAAACTAGTTCTGGTGAAACTTATACTATGATGGGCAAGCCTGAAGCCCCTGAGCAGAAAGGATTAACACCATGTTCCTTGGAGCACATCTTTGAGACTAGCCAATCACTACAATGCCAGGGTTGGACTTACAAAATACAGGTGTGGATGTCAATTTACATGAAAACGTAAATTGTGCTCAATCTTTCTTGCTTTCAAACCATGCTTTTCATCTTTTATAGGCATCAATGTTAGAGATCTACAATGAAACAATTCGTGATCTGTTATCGCCCAATCGTAGCACAAGTAATTGTCTAACTCTTCTTAACAAGCAATGTACCATCAAGCACGATTTAGCTGGTAATACACATGTGGCAGACCTTACTATTGTCGATGTATGTAGCATAAAGGAAATTTCCTTTCTGAGGATCAAGCTGCAAGGAGCAGGTAATTGAAATCAGCATAGACATAGTAAATTGGAGCATGCTTTCATCTCTTATTTTCTTGTTTCTGGTGGCCAACTGAATACATCATGTGTATTTAGTTTCCTAAATATTCCATATTCTTGGGTACCAAGCTTTGTTTTTCTTGCATGCATTAATTCATCTTCTGTTTTTTTTTTGTTTCTAGTGGCTAACTGAATACGGTGTGTGCTTTCATTTCATGTTCCATATTCTGGGGTACCAAGCTGTGTTTTGCTTGCATGCTTTTAAACGTACGATCCTGTATCAGCATTTTTTCAATTCTAGATCATTCTTCTCTTTCCAAACATGACTACCCACAAGACTATCATCTAATGATTCAAGTTTTACGTTGTTCATCAGGTCAGTTCGCAAGACTCAGATGAATGAACAATTATCAAGAAGCCATTTTGTTGTCACCTTAAGAATATTTGGGGTGAATGTTGTGAGTGGTGGATGTTCCTTGTTCCTTTGAGCCATTAAGCTTGTTACCTAAGACATTTGTTCACCTGACTCTTTCATTGCAGGCCACGGAACAAGAGGTTCAAGGTGTTTTGAATTTGATAGATCAAGTCGGAAGCGAGCGTCTTGCTAAAAGTGGCTCGACCGAAGATCGTCTAAAGGAAAACAAGGAAAGAATTGTTTCTCATTTATGCTGAAAACTCTTGTTTTAGATGCATATGCATAAATTCATTATGTCCTTGAAACAAGCAATTAACAAAAGCTTGTCTTCACTGAGCGATGTTATATTTTCAATTGCCAAGAAGGAGGATCATGTTCCTAAAACAGCAACTAAAGCGATGCATTTTTTTTTGGCCCAAGCCTTTAAAATAATTTGGCTGAGTGATTAAACTACATTTTTCCACGAGGGTTTCCAAAACAACAACTGAAGCAATGCATTATTTGTTGGCCCAAGCCATTAAAACAATTTGGTTGAGTGATTAAAGTACATTTGTCCACGAGGGTTATAAAACAACAACTAAAGCAATGCATTTTTTGTTGCCCCAGGCCATTAAAACGAATTGGTGTTGGCAGAATATATTTTGCAGATGATGGATTTGATCATTGCTTCCTCTTCCATTACCATAATATTCATGTCAGAAGTAATAATTTGTTCGACATTTGATTGATCTACTGCTTTGTGATCTTCGTTTATGGTATTGGGTGATGAACTATCATCCTTTTCATCCCCCATTGTACTGAAAACTAAGCGTTCATCTTCTTTAATT
The DNA here is from genome assembly GCA_023846275.1 of Vanilla planifolia. Classification (NCBI taxonomy): domain Eukaryota; kingdom Viridiplantae; phylum Streptophyta; class Magnoliopsida; order Asparagales; family Orchidaceae; genus Vanilla; species Vanilla planifolia. The sequence goes on from JAIUJO010000089.1 coordinate 827,919, forward strand.
AAATAGCTCTTGAAGTTGCGTATAGTATTATATTTTATGCCTTTCATATTTTTCTATACCCTTGGCAAAGAGAAGCCATTGTTAATCTAAGTTGTGCCCTTATAAATTATATGTTATTAAAAAATATGACATAGTGAGGTTGTTTTAATTTTTAAAGTGCTTCTATTAATTAGAAGGTAGAGTTGTAATTATATAGAGTCCTTTATGCCCTAAAATTGTAAGCATTGGCATGTTTATGCTTGTATTTCCAATATATTTTACTATATGTTCCTAGAATTTTAGTATTTTCGCTAGTATCAACAAAAAAATGAAGCTTTCAACTTAAATAGGGAATAGAATTCCATGTTATAATCTTATTATGATCAATCTTAACTTTGGTATATGCACGTGCATGAGGATGCATACATTGGCATATGCATACTAGTATTTCTGAAAATGTTCTTTATAGTGATACATTCTATAATATATTTTTTTTTATTTACAATACTTGTATGGATCCAAATATCAGGTATCAGTTTACCATAGTGCAAGAACTTAATTTTAAAAGAAAAGAACAACATGAGTCCAGTTATTCTCACAAAACGTGCCCTTAGTGTGATCGTTTTTATTCATAAAAAACCTTTCAATTTTCTTGATTGAGAAAGTGGCCCAATTGGAAAACCGTTGTCATGATTTAACTCAGTTTGCTATAAACTTTGATGCTTTAAAAGATATATGTTCCTAAACATGGATTACATTCTCTAGTGACAAGCAAGCATTACATTGACTTCAAATTAGCCATAATAAAAAAATATAAGAGAGTTAAAATATACTTTTGAATAACAAGTTTTAGACCAATGGGTATATTTATGATGGCATGCACTGGCTAAGTGACAAAAAAGGAATTTTTAGGAATATAAAGACACTATATATGCCATACACAAGTATCACTAATAAAGATGAAATGATCAACTTTGCTAACAAATTAATTCAACTTAATTTTTTGACCAATGTTTCCAATAAAACCAAGAGAATTACCGAAATAACCTAAAATCATTCAACTTATCTTAGAAAACTAAGAAATCAAATAACAAAACACAAAACATATGCCAAATAAGTATAGCATTTATCTACATTGCTTAAAAGCCAATGATTCTTAATAAATCTATTTCGGTGTGACCAATTAAGTGAGAAATATTATAAAGTTGCTTTCATCTTTTTCTCTTAATAAGTTTAGAAACTAATGATTGAGCCTTGATATTCAAAAGAAACAAGGAGAATGTTTGCACCATTTATATTTTTAAGAGGATTTGATGAATTTGCCCCTATTTGAACATGAACCACCAGTTCATACGAGACTCATTAGCACATAATTTACACACCTGGTAATTTTTATTCGAAACACAATCTAGATATAGATATGGAATGGAAAGGGGAAAAGGGCATATTTGATTCAAATTCATACTAAGAGGAGCTCATTTGTCACATCAAAAGCATAACATTCACTCATTCATAAATTGTTTTGTTTGATATTTTTGCAGAAATTTCCCTTTGAAAAATATTGATCATGAAATGAATTCTATACTAACAATTGTCTTGAGATGTACATTACAAAAAAAGGTAATATCTTTTGGAATATCATTCAGTGGATTGGCATTTTAGTATTTAATGAAGAGCATACTTCAAAGCTTAAACTAAAATAATTTAGAGATCGAAATATGTAAGGATGTCACAAGAGGATGTTAAAGATTCAAAGAGAAAATGTAGAAAACAAAAGTGATATATAGATTAAACATATAAATCTATTAGTAATATATTGGATAATTTCTTAAGCTAAACAAACGTTAAGTTATTGATCCATTTATTCATTAGATGTAAAAGGTAGAGCTTCAAAAAATTTGGAATGTGAAGACTGAGATGCATATAGAGGGGTTGATCCACTTATCCTTTAGATGAAGAAGGTGGTGTTTCAAAAATTTTGGAATGTGAAGACTGAGATGCATATAGTGGGATAGACTTTGTTAGCGATGGCATGGTTATGGATGCAATTTTTATGGTCTACTAATGGTAAAATAATTGTAAAAATTTGAGGACAACAAATGGTTGATAGAATGGAAAAAAGCCTGAAACATTGTAGCATGGACAAATTCTTCATTCACATCATTTGAGAGATGTTGGTTCAATGCTGGTTGGCCCCTATTGAATATTAAACAATTTAATGAACAATAAGTTTGAAGAGTGCCGTTAAGTGTTTTTGAAATGCTGTGTATAATGATTTGTTGTTTAGAAATACTTATTTTTCATTTGCCCAAAACTTCTTTGTTTATTAGTTTAAAAAATAGAAAACTTTGACTTACTTTGCGAGAATAAAAGATCCTTTTGAACCATTAAAATAATAAAATGAAAAAAGATGGTGACATCCCCCCTAATTTATAAATAAATATAATTAGTTAAGTTATTTAACATGACCTAAAATAAGTATTTTTTTGATTAAAAGTACAAAATTTAAGCAATCAAACCAACCCTCGATCTTATACTATCATGTGGAGTATTATTGTTTATAAACTCATTAGTTATGAATGGATAATACATAAAAACATGATTCCATAGTACCTAGAAGAAATTGTTTATGACTTTATGCATATGCTTAAAATAAATGTAACAATATTTTAATATTTAAGTAATGATGGATTCGTTAACTTTATCAACTTGTTATATGAATATATTTACATAAATATTTGTTTATAGTTTTTTGAAAAATGAAATCATGATGATTTGATTCCAATTCTATAAACCGTACAGATAAATATCTTCCATATGATGGTTGTAAAAACTATAACAATAATTTTTTCACTATTTTTAGAAACCAAATTTCATTCTATCTTATCTATTATAACATGTGGTAGTTAAGTAGATTTGTCCTTAACTAAAATCCATATTCGAAAGAAAAGTAGAAATTATAAGATTAAGGCACAATATGCAAAAGTACTATGCGTGAATTTATAATGGATTTTTAAGAAGAATTAACCAATATTTCAAGAAAATCATTGCAGGAAAGAATAAGATAGTATAGTGTAACAAAATTCTCACATACTAATTTGCTTCAATCAAAGCAAGAATTCCTTTACAATTTCCCTAACATGAACATAAATAAGCAATGCAACTAAATGTTATGACATGAAACTTGATAAGAATACAAATACATTAGAGAAGCCAAATTGGCGCCAAACATAAAACGTTGGGAGGAAAAAAAGTCAAGTTAACAGATACCTTTTCACGGTCTACTGGTTGACCAGGGTGACGAATGTACAGGGGAAGCCCCCTTATTTGCAGTGGAGGGATGGGCCTCACTTGCCTATTTTGTACTTCAGTAACTCCCTCTATTTTCTGATACTTAATCTCAAAAAATAAACTATATATTATGCATATGGAAAATGAAGGATTTCTATTACTACTTGAGAAAAAAAGACCTGAAAAAACTATATATGAGAAGATTCACAACATGCTTACAAAAGACAGCGAATTCCAAAACAACTTGAGAGGGCATTAACATAAAGTCTAATTAGTTGATTGTAACTGTTAAACATTTTTCAAAAGAGAAAATTTTCTTATATTTTTTTTTTGAATAGGTGAATTTACGAATCCATGTGCACTTTAGGTTCCACAAAACTTTTTTTCTTGAAAAAAAAATTGTGAAAACCAAATCAAAGAATAATTACACCCAACAAAGAAAACATAAATTGAACTTAAAATGTCATCATTTATAATCCCATGATTTAAATATTCATAAAATGTTAAATTGTATAAAACAAAATGAAACGTAAATACATGAATCATGATATAAACATTGAAATATGGAAAGCCAACTATGTTTGCTATGAACATGGGCAACTGCCCCAAACTCTTAAAAGGCTAGCACTATCATGGGAAGACATCCTATTCAAATAGTTGGCCACTCTAACAAGAGCATCAAGAATTCTTTAAGATAAGCTAGCTCCAAAAAACCCTTTGCCAGAAAAAGGGAAAAAAGGTCAATCCTACATTTTCACCCCACTTTTCTATTCTAGATTATCATCAGTGCTCACATGCATGTTGATAAAACCATTCACATCAGCAAATTGCTTGAAAGTTACTGCTGGACAAACAAGAATATTAAATAGTGTCTCATGGAATAGTCTCACACTGACACTACTTTTGGTGTACAAGTTAAATTGTTACAAATATAATCAAATAATATGGCCCTAGTAAGATAGCAATGCTTCCATTTTTCAACTCAAAGCTTGAATTGAAGTACAATGTTACCGTTGATTACGAAAAAGATGGCCAAAAATGGCAAATGGATAGAGCTTTATGTTTAGTCAAGATGAAACAAAAACATGGTTAATAGTATATTCCTTTATATTTCAATCTTCATCAAAGGAGGAGACAGAAAAAACAAGTTGCTAAACCATAGATGAACAAAATAATCTAATTCTTATCTAATGGCTCCGAAAAGTTTTACCAACTTTTCAATAGGAATTCAAAAAGAAAATTATCAATAACTACAACAACTATGAAACCTAACCAACATTACAACTTGCATATGAGAATGCCTAAAATAAGCATCAAACTATAAGTAACCATCATTATCATCTCTGAGAGAGCTTTGATATTAACCCATAGAACAGATCTTGTTGAAGGCCATCATCATCATTAAATGAATAAAAAAAACAAAAATAAGTATAGGGGTATAAGCATTTAAAATATATTATATTTGTAAATACAGTATGTATGAAGGAACATTAAATAAAGACATTTTAGTGCCCAATCCCACATTAAATTAAATCATAATACAATCTAAAAAACATGGATGGCACTATTAGTTCCATGAACACTGTGATTGTGAAGAATAAGATTTATGCCCTCAAAATATTCATTTTAAACTTTACAAATTGCAAGGCTATAAATGACTTGATCCAAGCAAGTAGAACAAGGCTCAAGTTCAATTATGTTAGGTCTACTGGACCTCAATTCGAGTATTATGGATGGTATTAAAGCTTGTATCATTTAAATCGTAAATGCTTAAGTTCACAAACCCTAAACAAGCTACTTGATCAACAAATATATGAATGAGCTATAAAAAGGACAACATACAATCAACTAAACAAGTTGGCACGTGTTAAATATTTGAGACTTAAAATAAGCATGTGAGTTTAAAATGTTTATGAACACTAATAGATACATTGAAAAAGCATATATACACTACATTCGTGAATATTAATTGATACTTTAAACAAGTATGCCTTTTATGAACCACTGTATCATACTTAAAAGAATGTATTAAATGGACACATCAAGTACATAAACAATCTCAATTATTAATGTTTAGGAAAAAGGTTGCATGAAATAATTGAAATCAATAATAATAAAAATAACTTATGCATTTTGTTAAAAATATATATAATATAATGTATTGAAGATAAACAAAGATAAGCATAAGCCAAACACGTAGAAATAATAGCACAACAAAAAAACATGTACAAGGTGTTAGAACAATACAATCCGATGGCATTTTTGAGATTATAGAAAAGAATAGTTAATGACTATGACTCAAGATAACTAAAGATAAATACTAAGGTAAAGCACTGAAAACAACAAAGCCTAGTAATCACAAAATGTATATTAAATAATTAAGCTTTTATAAATAATTGTGTCCAAGAATGGAGCAATTTAACAAAAGCTAAATAATCCAACTTCAAGATTTCATTCAACACCATCTTGATTAATAAGAAAATTACATTAGCTAGCTTTTATAATAAGACCATGAAACATATCATTCATAAATCAAATAGAGATCTTGAACCACTCTATTAAACTAGCCATAATACTGTGCTACAAATTGAGAGTGGCTACTGTAGTGGAAACCAGACACATTTTAATTTCAAGGTCCGATGAAATGGCATGAGACAAAATCATCATAGAACTCAAAAATTAGACCTGAAGTTATTCACTATTAAAAGTAAAGGAGCGATTTCAAACCTCATGGAACTTTTGGTTGTGAAAAGTGCAAGGCATTCCTTTCCTAAATGATATTTTGATAATGAAGTAGATTTAAAAAAAAAAAAAACATGTCGTGTAAATATCAACGTGGAACCTGACCCTCTCTTTACAAATCAATCAACATGAAACTAAACTAGCCCTTCTTTCTTGATCCAAACAAACAAATTATGATAGGCAAAAACAAAACTCTTCATAGAAAGATATTCACAATCTCGGCTCATCAGAATTACAAGACAATGTGAAGCACTGGATAGATAACAAAACATTAGAACAAAAATACCGATATCAACTTGAGAGCAAGTAGGTAAGAGTAATGACCACTTATAATCATCATGGACAGTAAGCTATTTAAATCCTACAAGAACCGTTGTCCTGAAAGAAAGAAGGCAAGAGAGCGAGAGAGAGAGAGGCAAAAACCATCAGCCTTGGAGCACCTGGAGAGCAGAAGCGAAGCGATGAGGGTTCGAAGGAGACACACAAGTTGTGGAGCTTGAAACACCTATAAATAGTGGTATTCAATACATGGAGATCGAGATCTACAGTGGCACCGACAGAGGAAGACAAAATCCTAACCTAAGGCCGTCGAAGAGAGAAAAAGAGAAGGGAAAGGAAGGCCTTCTGCCTGATGAAAACCTTATAACACCATAAACAAAGCTTCAAAGATTGTAGCAACAAAAAAAATCATTTCTAAAAATCAAAACAAAAACAAAAGAAAAAAGTAAATTATGTGGGTAAATAAAACAAATCGATACATTCCATAATAATCAATTAAAGTTTTATATAATTGTTTATAACAATTTAAACTTATTGAGTTCTATATAATAATAAATTATCTATTATATCATAATTAAAAATTATTCAAATAATTTTTAGACTGTGTGTGATAGTCAAAATAAAACTTTAATCCTCTTAAAAAATAACTATTTATTATTAAGAGAACAAAAAATGATAAAAAAAAATTTAGTATCATGTTTTAAGTATTATTCAAAAACATTTATATTTATATATATACATATCATGAATAACATATAAAAAAAATATCATCAAAATAAAGAAAAATATACAAGCAAATCATCATCATTTATTACAAATTTTTACGATGAACATATTAAGAGTTGTAAAAATTTTGTAGTTATTCAATAAAAACTATAGGTAATCAAGAAACTATGATTTAGTATGATTCGATAAAAATTTTAATACAAGATTGATGGAGGGGTCTTTATCGTTCAAATGGTAATTAGATATTTAAATTAAGACAAAGTGATTTTTCTTAATTTATGATAAATCAAATATTAAAAATATAATTTTTATGTTTTATTTTTATTTATTTACAATGAAATAAATAGATTTATAATGAAATTATTTTAATGTATGTATTTTTTATTATTAAGCATGATTATAATATTTGATTAAATATTTTATTTTGTTTATAAATTTAGCCAATCATAAAAATATTTAACGTGATCTATTGATTAATTGTTAATTATAGGAATAAGTTTTTTAGCATATCATAAAACTAAGATCTTCTATAAAAAAAATTTTGTTAATATTTCAAAATATAAATTTTAATTCAAAAGATGAAAAAATTATAACAATTACTTTAATATATATATATATATATATACTTATAAAATAATTATAATATTAACCATTCTATTAATCAGTTTTTAGTACCATATTTATCAAGACTATTTGGAGCACTAATTTAAAACTAATTTTTTTTAATGAAATTATTTTTCAAAATATTATCAAATGTTTGTTTAGCTAAGTTTAAATACATACTTTTTATTTATAAAACAGAAAACAATGTCAAAAAATAAAAGATTGTTCTATCATCATAAAATAACATTAAAAAGTTTAATTCACTTTTTATAAAGAGATAAAATATTTTCTAATCATTTTTCAATACAATTAATAAAAAATTTATAAAACCCATCAAGTTCTTAATAATACATTTTAATAATATTTATTAATTAATTTTAATTAATTAATTAAATTTTTTAACATAAAATTATTTTCAATTGCCTCTGTGGCCAGAGAACTAACGCCATGGACTAAGCATCGAATTCCTCGACACTCCTCACTTCAGTTGTTCCTGCGACCTTCTCCTCAATCTCTCCTCAGATACCTTCGTTTTTCTCTACTCCCTTAACCCTTTCTCATTCCTACACCTTCTAGATCAGAACTCATCTGCCGCTTTATCTGCGTCATCCTTTAGCCTTCGTGTCGACGTTGCTAAGTTTTACACCTCTCCGTCGGTACTTCTTTGCATCTGAACGGCAACCGTGGAGATTACATTCTACTCCGATGAAATATTTTTCCTTCAATATACACTATGCAGGCTCCAAGAGGGGGTGGAGTCCCAAGGCCGGAGGGGATCGTGAATTGGCTTCAGAACGAAATGGGATACCCTGGTCAGCTTCCTTTCATTGACCAGATCCACAAGATCGGTAGGGGAAACATGGTCCCCATGTGGAGCTTTCTTCTTCAAAGAGTGCAGTCAGAGAGAACCACGACGATGGTTCGCCGAAATATTTTGGTTCATGGAGTGGCGGCACCTGCTGAAGGGGTGAAAGCGAGGAGGTGGGAGAAGGAAAAGGGAAGCTTGGATTTCGAGGATGGATGATCTCTAGAGGAGAAGGAAGTGGCCATGAGGGAGAGGGACCTTGCGGCGGAGGAGGCGGTGTGGTTGAGGAATGTCTTTAGGTGGCAAAGGAAGGACTTCAGGTCCCGGATGGCAGAGGTTGAAAGAGAGGAGTCGGAGCGGAAGTGAATGGTAGACGAGAGGACCAATGCTAGGTGAGATGTCTACTTCTTTTATTTTATTTTTAGATTAGGGGATTCTTGCAACAGGTGGATTATACTGAACTAAATGTTGGAATTTGGAATTGGAGAAGAGTTTTTTTTGTTTTGTGAGGTCATGAATACGTTATTGTTCATGTTATTGTTCACCAAATGCATATTTTTTAAGTTGTGTGATATTGCTAATTTGTTTTCAATTGGAATGACATCATAATTGCTAATTACAGTTAGGTTTGTACTCGCTTAATGAATAACCATTTCCTTTCTTTTGGTTAACACATAAGGTACAAAAAGGGGATGTTAGAAGCTTATGATCACCAATGTGATGAGGCAACTAAGATATTTGTAGAGTACCAAAAATAGGTTCATCAAAATGTTAGCCAAGCAAGAGACATTAGGAGGTTGATTACAGATAGTGCTGCTGATTCTATTGGTGAGATCCATTCGCACAATGAGAAAGAACCAGTCTACACAATGGTCAATGGTAGCAAATCATCAGATGATGTCATTTTAATTGAGGCATCACGAGATAGAATCATTAGATCGGCATGCGAGTCTCTTGCAAGGCATATGATTAAAAGAATCCAAAGTACCTTCTCGGTGTATGATGGGATTGGAATGAACTCTAGTATTCAAGTAGATGCTACCAAGTTTCTCGATGACTTGGAAGGTGATGTACCTGAAGATGTAATGATTGTGATAACTGAGTCTCTTAGAAATCATTCATAGTTACTTCAGTCAATCAATGCATACACATTGTGCTACAACAAATTTATCCATAGGGAGGCTGAAAATATTGACATCCAAGCTGATGCAGAGCTTTTGAGGTAATTCTTTTTATCATCAAATCATTGTTTTATTTTGTCTTTCCCCATAGGCTTAATTTATAAAAGATTTTCTTTAGTTTTGATAAACCTTTGTTTCTCAAGTTTTGAAAGTCTTGTGAGGTAGTTAGCATACATTTATAGCTTAAAAAATACATTGGAGCATAATGGTTGTAGATAGGAAAATATTATGAACTTCAACGTCAATGTCGCTCAACCAATTGTTTCCTTATGGAAATCGTGTATGTACTATTGTGGCTATTGTTTAATACTATTTAAGAGCTACTTTTTCTTTGTTGTCATATTGATATTGCACTTTAATTTCATTTTTTATTGTATAACTTATGCAAAGGCCATATTGATGTCATTTTAATTATCTAAGGGTGCTCTCATTAAAATGTACTAGTGAAACATTAACAAACTTATTTCATTTTTTTGTTTAATCTTTGTTTATTTCCATCTATAAACTCATTCAATGTACACTTATTGTGAAATGTTTTTTTTAAAATTTGTAGTCTATGTTAACTCCTTTTGTAGCTTATTAGCATTCGGTTATTTGGGTTTGATGATGTCAACTTAATTAAGAATTTGTTCATGAAGCATTGATAAGATAGGAATACAAAATTAATAGAGCATGAACCAAGGCAAAAAAGAGAGGCTGCTCTAGAAAGGATGGTAGATAGGTTGAATATAATAATCTTTTTTTTATTATTAGGAAAGTTCAGGATTATGATCATAATTGTATTCTTGCCAGAATTATGAAAACTAATGTTAAGGTCAAATTAATGTGTAGAGCAAATGTCTTGTTAGTGCCAAATCGATGTTAGACTGGTATTATGATGAGTTTTGATAATGATGTTTATTTATCTTTAATTAAATTCTATTTCTTATAGTTTGTTATTAAGAATTATATTTGCGATGAATAATATATTTTATTGACTATTGTAGGAAGTGGGATAATTTATTCATTTCAATTGCATGGTTAGTCATTCCTTAAGATAAAATTAAAAATAGCATATAAAAAAATGGTTAACAAATGATTATGATATTTTTGGTTGTGTTTGGTGAAGTAAGTTATTTCGATAAATTTTAAGAAGATAATTAAATATTACTATTTTATTAGTATACATAATATTTGAGGATAATTATTTTTTATCCATTTTTTGGTTATAAGCCTAATTTTTTTATGAATTATTAGTTTTACATTTTTACAACAAAATATTTTATTTAATAATCAATTATGAACAACTAATTTAAAATTAAGATTTAGAATCTTTTATAGCATTTCTAAATGTCTTTATTCTTCGAAAATACCCAATTTATTTGCCTATCATATTAAATGGATTATCAACTGTTCCACTCAGGTACAAATATGAGAATGATATAGTAACATATACTGCAACTCGGGATGCAAATTCACCTTTCCTATATCAGCTTTATGGTAGTCCAAGGAGTGGTACAGATCTATCCTTACAAGGAGCTTACAATCAACTACTTGAAAGACAAGTATGCCTTCTCCATATATGTAGAAAAATATAGAGTATGCTATTGTAGTCGCCTATTATTTCTCATATTAGAGATTACTTATACTTATTGTTTGATATCTTGTATTTGGTTATATTTCTTAAAATTGTATTTGTGATTATCTATCAGAGGAGACCTTGTAGTTATTCTCACATTTATTTGTTTTTTTTTCCTTATTTGCAACCTTTTTTTAACTTTAGGTATTTTGTTACACCATTTTTTGTGATTAATGTTTCATGTGCACCTTTTGATTTTTTTTCAATTCATAAGGCCATCCCTTTTCATATGGCATATTCATACATACAATAATATTTTATTTCTGAATTATTATGATAGAGTGCTTAACAAAGTGATTTGGGTTTTTATTATTTATTCTTATGGTTCTACCACTAGTTATTTTCAATGGATCTCACCAGTTATATTTAAAATAGGAGTTTTTTTTGTGATATTTTCTCTATTGTCACCACAAGCAACTCTGTGTTGCTATTGTAGAGACATTGGTAATCTTAGCCTAACGAAGAAAGAATAATAAATATTTAAGCAAGTAACTTAAGAATCCATTAAAAAATTACTTGACCATAAGTCAAAGTAAGTCTTTTTCAAAATTACTACAACAATTCAGGAAACACATATTTGATGGCTAAATTATAAATATCAACTATTCTAACAAATATGGTACTTGCGAAGAAGATGGGACCTTCACCCTTGAGTGATTTTCATAATGATCCATGGCAAAACAGTTTAGATAGTTTTGTAAGAAAAATATAGTCTAGTGAAAAATGTCTAAATTTGGGGAATGGATGATGAACAAGGGTAAGGGATACATTTGCTGAATACTATAACTATAAGAGTTGCACCTTCTAATTAGAAATATTACCAAGTGAGAGAATTAATTGTCCCTTTTCTTAATAAAGCATGTTTGCAAAGCACTAAATCCATTTGCAACCTATCCAAAATTACATTAGAAGACATTAAAATTTCTTGGGAAAAAGTCATCAAAGCTACTCCAAAAAACAATTTACGAAACAAAGAAAATTAAGCATAAGTTGGACAATGCTTTGGCTTCCACATCATTCTCCCTCATTTTAAAATTACTTGACCTTGAGTTGACTCATGAAGTCTTTTGAGGAGAAAACATTACATATCTCCATCCTACCATAAGGATATTTTCTTTTCCCTTCTTTTCTACCAAAGGGAAAGCTTGTAAAGCAATGAGGGAAGCTTGGCATAATGAGCTAGTAGTAATCGAATCAAGTGCTGCATGGAGAAGAATTTTGTTAGGGATGTACTACTTGAATTGTGATTGTGTTTCTTGCAGCTAATAGTATAGTTTCCTCTATTTAGTAGATACATGTATAATATTTACTGTGCCAGGAAGAACACAAATGTAAGCTTAGAATTTGTCTTCTGCAATTTTTCTTTTTTAAATTCTTTGGTTCTTTTAAACAAGAAGCTTGGACAAGTAGAGATTGCTGTATTAGTCGTAGTGTATTTCACTAATTTCATTGGAATTAAAATTTTTGGCTCTTAACCAAGCTCCTTTTTTTTTAATCTGTCATATGTTTTCATTAAAATATTATATAGAAAAAGATTATATGTTAATATTACATGATCACATAATACATAAAATATATGGGTACCTCAACATCAAATTATTGATTTTAACATAATCTTTAAGGGTTGTTAAGCTTTTTTTACTAGATCTTTGTTTGTAGTTTGTAAGGTAATCTTGATTAAATCTATATTTTCTTTTTGTTATAAAAGATTAAATGAGTTAAGGTGGTTTGTAGTGTCTTTGTATGTATTATGTATGTATGTACGTATGTGTGTGTGTGTGTGTGTCTGTGTATATTTATATTTAAATTATCAATTTACATATTTTATGTAAGTCAACTTAATATGCACTAATTGACTAAATTTAATCATCCAAACTTATTATTAATATTTGTACTGATATTATTTTATTAATCACTTTGTTTAGTGAACCTATTGACTTTTTTGCAAGCTTGTTTCTAATAAACGTAAAAGTTTTTTTTATCCATTTCAATTAGTAGAAATTTTGTCATTGACCCTTTTTAAGTGATAACTAATAATTAATATTTTATTAATAGAAGTAACCTTTCTAATATAAACATATTTCTATCTGGGGATAGTAAATGCTATGGTTATTTTTTGACTATATAATCGTTCTTAATTTTTTTAATCACTTGTAAGGGTTATCTACATGAGGAATGGATTGAAATTATATAGATCAACATGTAGTTTAAAACAAATGGTTGGGATTTGCTCAACTTGGTTCATATACTTGCATTTAAATGATAGTTGGTAGTTTGGGACGACTTAAGACCTTTACAAAATGGGGATTCTTATTTCATTAACATGGAAATATTTACTTGATTAAAAAATTTCTCATATGGCCAATTGATTTTTGAATGTTTACTTTGTTATTTTAGCCAAAGATTTAAATCTTCAATGAGGAAAATTGTAACAAATATGATGGATGGGCATGTTGTTATCCTTGGGAAATGTTTCATTGCTGAAATCTTCACCTACAAGCTATGTTTGTGTGAAGTTGTGATTTAACAACGTGCTTGAAGTTGACCTTGCCTTTAGTAGTCGGCTTTGAAAATTGGCCATGCATTAAAGAAACTGGAAAAATGAGTAGCAAATTTTTAGTTAAGGAGCTCGTTGTCCAGAAGATTTTCATGGTCTCATTTTCCTTGGACCTTTACACTCTGTAGTATGATGCTTTTCCGGGCATTTCCTTTCCCAAGTTTTAATGAGATTGATGTGAGCATTTATGGCGCTGCTCATAGACATGTTTGTTTGGTTTATTTAAAAGCCATATGCATGTCGGCTACTTTAGATAACCTTCTACACTTTTAGTTATGGTTATGAAGATATCCACATAACACTAAGGAAATTTTTTCAAATGGAAGCACTTATGGAAATGCTTCATCTCATAGGAATCATCTTTTTGTAATTTTATTGTATTTCATTTTAGAACTTCTAATGATGTATATCATGCATCCTTTTTCCTTTTAGAAAGCTCATGTCCAGCACTTTGTGGCTACTGAAGATGCACTGAGTAAGGCAGCTGAGGCTAAAAGCATTAGCCAAAAACATGTAAAGCGGTTACATGGAAATGGTGAAGTTGCAACAATAGCACTACATTCTGGAGTCCAGTCACAGAACCATGGTAACACAACGCATTTTTAGGTGATGTGACCCGTGCGATTTCTTAAAATAGGATTTCTTGTAGAAAGTCTTTAAATTATAATGTGGATCATCGCTATGTATCATTGATATGGAATTTTGTGAATTTTCTTTATTCATGTTTTTGTTCTGATTCTAAGTGTTGTCAATCTTTAACATGCCAAACTTCATGGAGTTGTACCTACCATAAGAGTTTCGAAATTATATATTCCTAACACCATATTTTTGGATATTTGGTGCTTACATAATGCATGTTGCTTTTTTATTGATCATCATAGAAAGCAAATATATATTTTATCAAAAAAGAGTGCATTTTTGTTGAGCATTTTCATCCAATTATATTCTTTACTATTTGAGTTCAAAAGTTAAGGATTTTGATCATGGTTCTCATTGAAATTTTTTGAAACTACATCGAATTAAGTCATAGCTTAACTTATAGTGTTTTTAACTTCAATTTGTAAAATGTATAAGCTAGAAACGTGAGGATTATTACACTATAGGAGTTTTATATATGCAAGCTTCCATTGCAACACAATGAACCCTTTCCTAGATTCCATGGTCTTGATCACTCTGTATTATGTATTGTTTGGCTGGATGTTTGGGCTAAAGAAAGAGATGTTGCTGGACTAAAAGCTAGAATTAATAAATTGACATCTGAGGTTCAAAACTTGAACAAGTTGTGTTTGGAGTGGAAAGAAGTAGATGATTCTTTACAAAAGAAATGGAAGAAAAATTGAAGAGTTTGACTCTTGCAGATCAGAACTTGAGTCTCCTTACACTACATTTCTACGTGCTGTCATTGTTAAGTCTCTTGCACACCATATCCTCATTCAAATGATATATTGCAGTTATGTTAACTTGACGTGTCATTGAGTTACATCCTTGAGTTCATCTTTTGATTCCTATGTACACTGCTTGAGTTCATCTTTTACTACTGATTTGTAATGTATTTCTTTGTGTTAAATTTTTTATGTATCTTGCATACTATATCATCTTCTAATTGAATCTTTTACTGTTTATGTGTGTTTTGTGCTTTTTAATGATTTACCTGAGTCAATCTTTTGCTATTTAGTGTATTATTTATCAGATCCAAAAGTGTTTATGTACTGTCATTGTTAAGTATTTAACTATTGAATCACTTTTTTCTATGACCAGATAAGTAGCACTTTATAGTGTACTTGACTTGTACTATTAGGGGCAAACATTGCATAAAAGCTCCAAGATTCTTGGGTTTCAAGGAGTGTAGGACATAGTTGATCAACCACGTGTGATCTCACTTTAGGCATATGGTGATTGTGGTAGTATGAATATGGTATTGTTTAGCAATAAGCTATAACAACACAGATATGATATCCAATTCTATCCTAATGCCACATGAGAAGTGAGCACTCCTAGAGTGGCTAAGTCTTTTTTCATGATATTATAATCTTATATATTTTTTAGTTGTAAAAGTTAAAACTAAATTATTAATTGTATTGAGGGTATCTTTTATGAATTCTTAAAACATGAAGTTTTCAGGAGTTTTCTTAGGGGAAAAACTTTTGAGTATCATATATTCCATGAATGAACACCAAATATTCATTTTATCTTTAGGTTTGCTTTTTGAATTTGAGAATTATATATATTGAAAAAAGTTTTTTTTGATCTAAACGAACGATGGAAATAACAATCTAAATAGAAATAGAATTATTACTTTCTCTCAAAAGCAAAAAAAAATAGAATAGAGAAGGATTGCCTTTTGCATTTCACTATCAAAAATCATCTTAGGTGACAGCAATTATATGTTCTAGATATTTCTAAACAAGGAAAAGTATCATTGATCATGAGTCCTACTTGTATAAGCGTTTGTTGGAACATTCTTTTTCAAATTCTTAATAACTCATTATATTATGTAGAATTGGGATATATTAAGATTAAATAGAAATTTTTTTATAGTTTTATTTTTTTAGTTCTCAAATATATCATATTTAATTTTTAAGAATCATTATTCTTTTATGAATTTCTAGTGAAACTTTACCATAACACAAACCTTTTGTTATTTCCATATTGATAAATTGTTAAATATTGATAATGCTACTTAATTTGATTGCAAATAATTTGGATCTACTTTTGTTGTCAAGGGAGGCTTTAAGAGGAATAAAAGACATCTTGAGGTGATGTTGTAGGTCTTAAGAACACTCAAGGAAGATAAGAGAGGTACCTTAAGATATTATTCTTAAGAGGTGTTGGTTGGCCTTGAGGCCAATGTTTGTGGGCTTGACGTGGACGAATATTTTAAGAGAGAGCTTGAGTAAGATGTATTCTTTGAGAAAGCTTACTTGAGGTAGATTTGACAATCAATGGGTCGAGGTGTCAGTTGGAGTTCTGGAGGGTTAGGCCTTGAGGATAAGGAATGTGTAACGAAACTTTCTACAATTGTTGAGAAGGAAGTATAGATCTCGAGCTGAAGGGAACAAAGGTTGAAGGAGTGCCCTCAAGAGCAATCAAGGCAAGTACACATGGGAATCAAATCACATTAAACACTTTTGGTGATTTTTGGAATCATTTCAATAGGATTTTGATCGAGTAATGAACTAGAATGTTTTAAAGAATCTTGTTGGATTTCTAACTCTAATTTTAATAATCTAATTTAAATATTGGTGGAAGAAGTTACTACAAATTTATTATAGTTGTGCAAGGACATTTGGGTAAGCACAAATGGAATTTGAATGCATCAAATTTGTATTTGATTTTTAATGGCCATGATTTTTGTTTTATTTATTTCTTAGTTAGTTTTTATTAGATTTTTTATGTATATCTCTTAATTCTTGTTACTAAGTGCTTTTAGACTATAAAAATGATTTGTGGAAGAGTTATTGGTATCGATGCAAGTGGCTTGGTACTTTAGAGTGTCATGTGATTTCATGCTTGACTGTATCGTGAATAATTACTCTAGTTGAGACGTGTTTTCTTTGAAGTTGTTGACAAGTTTTTGAGAATTTACTTCATAAGTAGACTAGTTTAGGTTTTCTTTAATTGAAAAGTTGGAGTTTCTCTATGTAACAAATTTGTATTGCATTTTATTTCTTTCTACATGTTTTTGTTGTGGCAATGTAATCATTCTATCTATAAGATGGATCATATTTTTCCATTAGAGTATTAGATCTTACCTTGTGTAGATCTTGGTAAATGGATGGTCTACTTAAGATGTGGAAATATTATTGAGGATAAAGGCAACATGAGAAGAGAAATGACTTAGTAAGATAAATATTTATATCATCGTAAGAGCATGTGTTCTAACTCAACAAGTACAACTTTTGATAGAGATGATGAGACATGAGGTGATGAAACTTAATTTTGAGGATTGTTGATAGTTGGGGATGAGTCCACTTCAAGAAGAAGCATAGATGATGATAAGAGGTGAAGAAGAAAGAACTTTAGGTGATGGAATAATGACCATTACGATGTTATGGCTCCAAGTGATGATGTTTTCTTGAATCTTTCAAAATGGTGGCCAAGATAAGCATTCTATCTTGTAGTGGTTGATGTAAGGAAGTAGAATGCATGGCTAGACAGTTGGAAATGTATTTTTCCATCTTTGAGTGTACAAGTTTCAGCAAAGTATCCTTTGAAAAACTAATTTATTATGTATTAGTATGATAAAACAATCTTTTGTATTCTAGAGTTGTAAAGATTTGTAGTTGGAGTCAATTCAATAGTTTCTATGGAAGTTTTATCCCAGCTATGAGGAAGCTAGATAGAGGTAGTAGCTTAGCTTGATAGCCATGTAGGTAGTTGATGCAAGATTGTAACTCATAATTTTGCAGATGAGTGGTCTCTTGTGTCGAAACTTGGAAAGAAGAGCTTCTTGATGATGCTTTTGATAGGTTTTCTTAGATTGTCACGGTTATTATTCTATCTCTTAAACAATAATGGGAAATCAAGCATGTTTATAATTGCTATTGAGAAGAATTATTGTTGAGTTAGGATGCCAAAGGATGATGGCCTCAAAAGCAAAAACAAAAAGAAGGAATCCTTATATTAAGGAATTTCCATTTTTTCTAAAGTTTTTTAATTTATCTTTCTTGGAGACCTAGTTATATCAAGAGATATTGTTGGGAATTATGTTCTAAATTGAGGAGATTGAGGGGCAAGGATGATAATCAGAAAGGGAAAATAGGATTTGTATTGTTATTAAGAATAATGTGATTTTTGTTAGGTTGAAGGAACTTTACCGCAGTCTATCATTAATGATAAGAACGTTATAAAGACAAAAAGGTTGTAGAGGAGGGGACTACCCTTGAGTTGTTTCTATTCAAATTTAAGTCAAGAAGATATTGGTTAAAGTTATCTCTAATGATGAATGCTAATGCAATCAATCCTAGTGACTACGCTTGATTTGGAGATGATGTTGAAGCCACATCCATGTAGGATAATTGGATTCATTATCGTGCAAAGGACAAGTCGAAGCAATTTTAGTTGACACGGTGGTCTCTAATGTGTACCACTTCAAGCTTGTCAAATGATTTTGATAATGGGAACATGTGGCACCATGATGCAATTTACTTTTAATGACAACAAAGCATGACGCTTCACAAAGAAGAGAAGATTTACTCATTTGCCGATGATTGAGAAGTGTTGTCTACAAGACGTTTGTGAATAATTGTGTGAAGTATGCTGTTCGTATTGTAGATTGAAGGAAATATTTAATTTGACTTTGAGAAGGGCATTAGAGCTTGAACGACTATGGCAAGCGGAAGGAGATTGTGCAACACATTGGACGACAATGGATACAATGGAGGCAACAAATGTATTGTGAGAACTTAGTATTCCATAGCTCTAAACATCATATTGGAGTAAATCCCTCCTTCAAAAGAGGGGTATATCTTCTAAGAGAATCTTAAAGTTATCTCGAAAAAGGTCTTAAGGATCATAAAAAGAACCTTGAGAGGTTTTTCTCGAGAGATATTTCAGATTTAAAGTGAATGAAGATTTCAAAAGGAAGCTTGAAGAAGGTGTTTGTAGTTGTGAGAGGGTATACTTAAGTTGGTTTTTACACTCAATGCTTAAAGTAAATTATCATCTTGAGGGGATGTTTAAGTTTTTAACTGAAGTTCTTAAGGCTTAGTCCTAGAAGAGAAGGAACGTCGTGCAATATGTTGCTACAAAGGATGGTTTTCAAGGTGACTAAGACAAAGCTCAAGGAGTGCCCTTACGAGTAGTCAAGGCAAGGCATTTTGGACACATTATAGTTTAATTTTGGCAAAGTTATGTTGTAGAAAATTTTAGAGAATTTTTCTTGCTTCCCATTGCTTTTTGGATTATCAAATTTCAATATTTGTATAGGTTATGCTCCATTTACGGTAATTGTGCAAGAGTTTTGTAGATAAGCATGAATTTGAAATCTTACTGCATCAAACAAAGGTTTAGTTGATTTTGGTTTTAAAATGCTTGTATTTAAACATATTTAGTTACTAATATTTAAGATTGGAATTATAATGTGCATCACTTATTTCCTAATGTTCTAAGGACTCGGTTAGTAAAATGGGAACATTAGGTTAAGTTTTAGTATTCATATGAGTTGCTTGAAAAAAGAACGCAACATGTGGCTATGGGCTGAGAGTATTGAGGGTATCTACTCCGTATGAGAGGTGGTTTGGCCTTGAAATTATTGTCAAGAGTTTGAGAATTTGTTTTATAAGTTGATTTCTTTACGTTTTTCTTTAATTAAAAGGTTATATTTATTTATATATCATGTTTACAATGATTCCTTGTTCTTCTCACCAGTTTCTTGTTGTGCCACTTGAAAAAGGTTTTTTTGGGACAAGTCATTCCATGTCTTATGTTGGTTTTAATAATGTCATAAAATGTTTATTCATTTTAAAGTACTACATCATAAATGTTATTTATGAAAAGTTTATACAAATTACTCAAACAAGATTGATCACTAATAATCATTGTTCAAATGTCATGAAATTTTTAGAGTAGCTAAATTAGCTTGCTCAATTGTTCTTTAGCTGTAGGATTCATGGTGGTTCATGAAGGCTTTAAATAATTGATTGCGTTCATTTGATTATATCTGGAAATTTACAATTGATCATACAAACTGATGTGGTGTTGTTCTTTTGATGCATCTCTTTATACTAATAGGAAGCATCAGCCTTCTGGGACCTTCAACCAACAGCCGCACAAGAACATGCGAGGAGGACGATCATTCCAGCTTGAAATTCTTTGGCAAATGTTTCATCTAGTTCTAAGGATCTCATTGAGAAAGAACTATCCACTTTCAATCAGATCTTGGAAAAAATATTATATATGATGTCATCAACACCTCAAGTTTGTCATTAATCTATATCTTTTTATGTTAATTTTACTTTAATGATAAGCATTTATGTGCTATGAGTGGCCAAACTATTTTCATTTTCATCAAGGTAAATAGTAAAGGCATTCTATTTTGTTCTTAGAAGAGACATCTCAATAGATCATTATAAATTTTTAATTTATTCACCTTTTTATTTATCATCAAGGCCATGGGATACTTGGATTCATGTCATTTAGTAAAATGGGTTTTCTATTAAATAATTTTTTATAATTTTTTTAATTAATTCTGGTTCTTATTGCTTCTTGGGTGCTTGCTTTGTGAACAAGCTCTTCTTGAGTCTATGGGCTCTATTCTAGCTACTGGTCCTGAAGCACATGTAGCTACTGAAAAAAGTGCTTTTTTAATTACAGCAAGAGCTGGAGCAGGAGCTTTAGATCCATCAACAATACCTTCTATATGCCATATCTCTTCATCTCTTCAATATCATTCTGCTACCTTCTGAATGTTTTGATTTAGGTAATAATTTTTTTGCTAGATGTGATCCTAACTTTTCTCCCTATGTTTAATTTCTTCTTGATCTTTTAAAATTTTAATTTCCATATTCATTATTCAAAAGAAAAAGGGAGGCCTCTGCTTATAATCTTAAGCACAAACTAACTAATGATATTAACTAGTGTTTAATATCGTGAAGGTTTGGAAGAAATAGATGATGCCTTGACATCTTTTTTGGGGGTAATGGACTTCTGCATAAAACCTCAATGCTCAATAAGAATATGAAAGGTATAATTTTGCTTTGATTTAGTGTTAGGTTTTATTCTTAAAAAAGATTAAGATTGAAAGGATACATACTTGCCTAAAATTCTCTAGGAACATTACATGCTTTTGAACTTTTTGAGTTGAGAAACCCGATCAGGGATTCGGGATGGATATAGTTAAAGATTTTGGCCCAACTACCTAAATGTTTTTCAAGGATTTTGTTTATTATTCAGTTATCATATTTTGTTGATAATATATATAAAATAAAATTTTATTTTAAATCTAAAAATTTTTTCTTCTAATGTTTTGAATCAAAAAATTCGTTAAACGCATAATTTACCTCTCCATAATTGTTTGTTTTACTTCATAATTTATAACAACGATCACTTATTTCTCTATGGTTTGAATACCCATTTCTTTGGATTATGGTTTAGAAGTAAGGTTATGATCTTAGATTAATAATTTTTAAATTTGAATTAAATAATAATCTCTCTAGTGGATCAATAAGAAACAAAACATATATATGATCAAGAAATTGTTACAAGTTAGAAGAGATTTTGAGCTACAAAACATTTGTCAAATTGCAATCAATCTATGAATGAATCGAATCTTCCCTCCTCTATCATGTGTGTGATATGATTAGTTGGGGAAATCTTATGAATCTCATTACAAAAATACTTCTTTGAAGAAACATTGCATGGCTTCGTGTTAACTAAACCTCTCCAATGTTATATAAGTAGTTTGCGCTCAAGAGGTATCACATATAAGACATATGAACTCTAATATTTGTAGTTAAACATAAATTTAATATATATAAAAATAAATTATAAAATATAAAAAATGAATTCAATGATTAAAGAAATTTTATGGGTTAATGGTATATTTTTTAGCCTCTTGTTGCAACAGTCAGTCCTCGCATGACTGGGGTTGCATATTCTTCTCCCCTTCCTGAGCCTACCTCTTGCTGCTTTCCTTTCTGCCACTATTCCACTACCAGACCACTGCTTAAGGTCTGACACTAAGGGAGTCTATTCTGCCTTGATCCTCCATGCTATAATGGCTAGAGGCAAAGGCAACTCCCCGTACTTCAAATTTCGCATCAAAGAAGCCTTCTCTTCGAAGTGGAAATGGTCTTGGCGACGCTGCGGCATAGCTAGAGGAAGTTATCGGTCATCAACATCGTGATCCTAATCGTCCTCGTGGTGGTGTACGCCTTTGCGTGCGGCTTCAGGAACAGCTAGTGGATGGACAATGGTGAAGCCTATGGGCAAGCCAGGATGACAAAGAGCAGGTCGAGTAGGTTCCAGTTTTATGTCAAGCTTGAAGAATACTTTATGTTTGCATATGTGATATGTTGATGTTTTCGATGGTTTCATGTTATTTTAGTCATATAGTCATGAAGGTTTTTGAGAATTATTTCAAATTGAAACGAGGACATCAACTTCTGTTCCATTGATTAGCTCACAAATATTTAAATTTCTTATTTATAAATTTCAAGTTAAACTTAATATTATTATTATTCAAATTTAAATAAATAATAAAAAATAATATTTTAAAATGATATTAAAGAATACTATTTCGAAAGAATAATAATTATTATCAAATTCTTTTAATTTTAAAATTTTTTAAAATAAATTAAAATTTTCATGTTATATGCAAAATTTAATTAATTTATATTTTTAAAAAAATATTTTCGAAAACATGAGTGATAGGCACAATCAAGTTTTTAATATGGAAAATTAAAAAATTTGAGAAGCCATTTTGACACAAATTTTAAAATAAAATGAAAATAACTTATAAGATGCTTCAAAATTCTTCCCTAACAAGCATTTTTGCACACCAAACTACCGTGATGTTGTGTACCAACCAAAAAAATTTGTTATTTTTTGGGAATTAATTGGATTTTTGGAGATTTTTTAAAACTTTTTTAAATATTATTTTATACTTTTTCAAATAACCGTATATCATAAAAAGGAGATATGACATCTAAAAAAGAGATATGAAGTGAAAAATAAAATGTATCAGTTATTTGAAATCTAATGAAATAGAATTATTAAAATTTAAATGTTTTTGAAGTATTAAAAAAATGGGTTTTGGATTAATAAGGAAATATTTATAAGTTTAAAAAAATCCAAAAAATTAAAAAAATACTAGATGAACAAAAAAGATTATGAAATTTTGCTAAACACCAGAACTTAAAACAATAAGATTAATAAAATTAACACAAAAAAGAAGTTCGACGATCGTAGAATTGAAAGTATAAAACAAATTGAGAAAAATAATACAATAGGTTTATTGAGGATTTTTAGTTAAAAAAATTATTAAAAATATTAATTGTGAACAAAAAGGAAGAAAATTTGTTAATAAGTAGAGCTCATTAATATGAATTACACAAAATTAATTAGTAAACTTTTGAAGACTTAATTGATTGTAAAGTATATGGAATATTATAAATTTTATAATTTTGATTTAAATAAGAATTTAATTAATTCCTAAACTCCTAAAAAACTTTAATTACCCTAAAACCTAATCCAAGAACCACTAGAAGAGACCCATTTGTTAACGACCTAAATCAATGACAAACTTTCAAATTCTAAGTAAAAGAGTGGCATGGTGTTCTTGGAAGAGACATGACTATTTAGAGGTAGTTGGAGAGTTGATAAGTGATAGTGATAGAAATTGCTTTGTCCTAGACTTTAGAAAAAGGAGGGTAAGAGCATGTGCTGCTGAAGCATTTGGGATAGCCAAATAAATGAATCACAAGAGAGATCTAAAATTTAGGAGAAATATTATAACAATTACTATAACTTGGAAAGTAGAAGATTGATATAAATTTTAAGATCAAATCTTTAGTGTGACCACTACAAATAGAAATAGAGGTAAGCAATATTGTGTATCATAAGTGCATTTTTATGATGTATTGGTGGTCCACATTAGCACTACGAACTTGTCAAATCATTGTTTTTAAAATCCAATCATATGAGTTAGATTTAAATTCCAATTAAAACAAAATAAAAGATATATGTTTTATTTTTAAATTTGTGTTCATACAACAATTATTGCAATATAAATAAAATATAAGCACTAAAATATGACCCATATCTTTGTTTTCACAATAGTGTTATACATTAATAAAACTTTCCTAATACAAGAATTATAAGACAAATTAAATGCAAAAAAATCCATGACCTCTTACTTATCCCCTAAAGTCTCACGACATGCTTAAGATTTTACCTAAAATTATTAACACCAAAGAAAAACTAAGCACACGACATTAGCTTAATAAACAAAAACTATATAGCATGCATCTTTAGCTGATGCCACATTTTAGGTCAAGTAAAATATCATCGTATTTACAAAATAATAAAATTAATAACATAAACAATCATAGTAAAGAAATGCTCTCACTATATGTCATGAAATACTATCCCTTTGTTAAGTTTAATATTCCAAAGGATCAATTTATCTTTTTTCTTAATCATCAATGATCTCTAGACCTTAAGTTTAAAATTCCATGGAGCCTTAGCAACACCTTATGATGAAACAATAAACTAAAAGTGCAGTCTAGTAAGCCTCATTCTATTAGAGTAGCACTCATTAATCAATTTCTCATGAAAATTTACATTTCTATTTTAAGGAATCTAATATTAAATTTAGGATGCACAATTGAGTGGCCCTGTTTGACCTAAGTGACACCCTTGAGTCATTTTCATATATGATTGTTTTCTTTGTGAGGAATCTCATAATAATTCTTTTATAATTTCATAGTTATTTTTATGATGATGTCTCAATTTTTTATAAATATAGCTCACATAATACCAAAACATATGAAACATCCCATAATAGTTTTAAGCATGTCAATACTAACATGTGAAATAAAACATGATAGTCTCAACTATGACTAACAAACATGGTTTACATCCAAGCAAATAGTCACCCATGAAACAATTTGCTTAAACATGAATATATTTTACAAACATGTCACTAATAGTAATATATCATACATGTAATGCTTGTGCAACAATGTGAACCCATAATATTTTTCTTTTTTAAATCCAAACTAAAAGTAATAAAACAACATCCACCAATACATCATAATAACGCACCTATGATACACAACATTGGTAACTAATTTTCTGATGTAATACTCACACCAAACAATTTGATTTGTATTCATGAAGCCTTCACTAGCTTAATTCATTATCTTCCTTGATTGACTAGTTGCTATTGGATTTTTATCAAAATCCTCCCCTTTATCCAAGTAATTGATTTATCACTCTTTCTTCCTTTCTCTATCTTGTATGATAACATCACAAGTATTTATTTTTTGCTTTTACATTGCTTTTGGCTTGGCTCCCCAATTTTTCTTCTCAAACATTTTCACAAAATTCCCTTTTTCTCCACTCCCCACAAAAATTTCTCACAATGTCTCTCTTATTTCCCAAAACTTTGTTATAATACTTCACCCTCATCTCTCTCTCTCTCCTCTATTTTTTCTTTTTTCATTTTTTTCCTTTTGGTCAACACTCTTCCTTGCTTGCATATGCTCCTAATGCATACATGTTATTATGTTTCCTTTTCTCTCTCTCTTATTCTATTTGCTTTAACGTCTCTCTTTTTTTGTTTTTTACTTGATGCTTCCCCCTTTCTCTCTCATAGTCTCTTCTCTTCCAATGGAGACCCTCCTAATAGTTCCTTTCTCTTTACTCCTCTTTCTCACTTGATGATCTTTCTCTTCCCTTTTGGCTTCTCCATACGTAACAGGGCCTTCCTTTCTATAATAAGCTTCATTATAATTTCTAAGACATTGTTTATGATAGATTTATAATATTTGAAATTTTGTGTTTGATTAAAATAAATTTGTAGAGAGTAGAATAATAAATAATAAAAATTAAATTATGCAAAGCTAGATTTATAATTTTAAGAATTTTAGCATAATTATAATTAGTTTGATAGAAGATAGAATTATAGATAATAAAATATTGGATTGATAAAATATTAATTTCTATGGTTATAGTTTTCTACTAGCTTCTTATGACATTTGGCATAGTGGTAGAAGTGCATTTCAATGATAATTATTTTGTTGAGATAGATGTGACATAACTAATTAAATAAAAGAATTATTTTTTTATTTTACATTCACCTAAATCAAATCACATACATGATTTTCCTTAAACAAATCAATTATGAAATTAATAATGATGGCCTTTAGCACATTAATAAAATCTGATGGAAGTGAATTTGGGTTGGAGTCTATATGAGTGAAGGTGACCGAGAACTTGAGTGTGTGAAGGTTATCAAAGAGCTGAGTAGCATCATCAAGAACCATTAGGAGGAGGTGACCAATAGAGTTTAAAAATTTGAGAAGGGTCATCGTTACTGTGTTGCAATTTTCATTTAGCAAAGGAGAAAGAGTGAAGAAGACACTTGGGTATAGAGACAAAATTATAAGAAAGAAGGAGAAGTAGTGAAACATTTGAAAAAAAGCCTTGTTTTAGGTCGAGGAAGAGATAGAAAATAAGTGGGAAGAAGAAAGACTACAAAAACAAAATAACAAAGGAAAATAAGTAAATAAGAAGAGTTTAAGTATTTAAATTGATTTGTTTTATTAAATTTACTTTGATTTATGCAAATAAAAACAATCATTTTGGTTGTGTAAGAACTGGGTTTCAATTGATTATGATGTAGTATGAAATAAATTGATAGTGATTTGAAGTGAACTCAAGAGATAAAGGATAAGAGATATTGGTTATTAATGTGTATTATATGTATGTTGATCTACATTATATGATATGATTAGCTTAAAATCATAAATAGTAAAGGATCAAAATTCTATAATGAAAGATGGCTTGAGACAATCATATTAAACAAAATTTTGAGTTGCACTAGTATGAGAAGAATTTAAGTTATAGGTTGGGATATCGAGTTCATCACATAAGGACGATATGGGTTTTGTACTTGTTCAATGTGTTGAGTTGTCAGGTTCACTATACAAAGGCAATATGAGTATTGACTTTGTATGATGTACTTAAGGTAAAATATATGATTGTATTGATATAATTATAATGATTGTACTAAATGATCCTCCAAGTTAAAGGTCAAGTAGTGAGAATCATATAAGTGTGATGCTTGGAATCACATTGGATGAAGGAAATAGTGATTTAATTGAAGCATGAGACAAGTTTGTTAGAAGGATCGTGTAAAGAATTTTAGGTGAAATCTCATAGAATATGACTGAGTTGATCATACTGGATGATTAGTCAGAGCTATTGACAAAATAGTTAATTCTTGAGAGAGAAAAGACTGTAATCAAACTTGTATGTTGTGTATCATTATAAGTTATGATGTATTAGGGTGGATTAACAGTAGAAACGTATGGTATGCTCAAGGGTTTATATTGTCTGAAAAGAGGAACAATGAGTTGTTCATACTGTACAGTGGGAGCATCATAGTAATATGAATGATTAACAAGCTAGTAGGACAAAGAGAGAGAGAGAGAGAGTAAAAATCATATAGTGCAATGTTATGGGAAGTATTGTGTGTTTAATGGGAAATATGAATTATGTTAAAATAGGGTACAATTGTATAATATGATCCTAGTGATCAAAGTGCACGCTCAAAAATTTCATGAACAATAGAGTACTAATTTTGGGAATTAGATGAAACAATTGAGAGATTATAAAAGTTCAATATAATTCAAAATGCTTTTTTTATAGATCTTATGATATAATAAAGAAACCGTATAAGTACATTCCAAGACAACAACTTAAGTTTTTATAAGAAATTAATATGATTTTAGTTTTTTGCTAAACATACTAAATATATGATATATGTTGACAAATACATATACATGACATTATAGAAAATCAGGAAAAGAATAAGATTAGAAAAGGAAATCAACTCATCGATTTAAGTAGATAAACTTGATAACTATGATACAAATACATTCGTAAATTAATTTATAATTTATCTATAAAATGATGTAATTTTTATATCTTTTAATAGGGATTTTAAGTATTGAATTTTGTTTTAATTTTTTATACATTATTTATGACAGGTAAATCTAAAAATTGTGATATAAATACACTAGCAAACCATTTTTATGTTATTTAAAAAATGACTTATTTTAATGTTGTCTTTTTGAAAAGCATCAATAACATATGAGCGTCTAATATTAGCTCACAAACAAACATCCATTAGCATCGCACCAATTTCATAAGTTTAACGGTGTAAAATGTTTCTTAAATTTCCTTAAAAAAACTTAAAATTAAATTTTTTTTTGTTGAATTTTTCTCCTTTTGCGATCTGCCACCATCAACCCCACTATCGCTGCAAAAGCCAACCCGACACCAATGTGACACAAATTGACTCAAGAACACTAGTTGATCTGCTTGACTTGCATCAACCTACACCAACCCACTAGTCCTTTCCAACAAGTTTAGTTCTTCGTGATCTATGCCTAACCAAAAATTAGATTAACTGCTTTGTTTGTGCTTCTTGACCCATCATTTTGCTGCTCGTTGTTATTGTCTCCCAAAATTCATGGATAGTTGGAAAACTATTTTATTTATATAAATTTGTAGTTTTTTAATCTTTTCATTTTTATTTTTTTAAAATTTTTTTTATGAAGCTTTGAGATCCTTATAAATAGGGATATTCTCTATGTTGAAGAGAAAAAATGATGGAATTAAATTTCTTTTTTTTGTATACATTAACATTTGTGAGCAAAGTATGTGCACCTAATTCTAGTTAGAGAGATTCCAACTTCCCCTGTGAGAGACAAGGATCAAATGTGCGAGAAATTTCATCAGAAGAGCCGACAACCATACCTTATAAGAGATTTTGATCGAATATAAGAGAACTTCCATCAGAATAGTTAATAACCTAACAAATTTTTATTTCCACCACCACCTACATCATGATAAAAAAAGGTACACTCTTTTTGTCACCTTTATTTTCTAGGTAGTAATTTAAAGTTTCAATTATCATTTTCTATTAAAATACCTCATGTAGAGTTTATCTTGAATTCTCTATTTTATATGTATGAAATTGAATGTAATAAAAATCATCTTATAATATTTTATGCTTAACACTTAAAATATTACCACATACTAAACTTGATAATCAACATTGTAACTTTGAAATACTAATCTTTAAATAGTTTTAAAATATTGTACACATCATCTAATCCTAATAAATTTATATTATTTTTTCATATTTCTTAATAATTTATTAAGCATCTCTAATATTATAGACTCCAAATTAGACCATGACAAAAATCTAAATTTATTATACATCATCAAACATATTATAATATGTTTTATAAAAATCTAGTAATTATGTAATTATTTTCTTAAGTTATCATATTTTTATAATACATTGCTATATGACATATTATTCATATCTTATTCATTTATAACATTATATAACAAGGACATTGACATGTAATATAATAAAAAAATTGTATAAATTAATTAATAAAAAATGATTTAGATGGAAATATTTGATAAGCTTTATTATCAAATAAGAAAATGAAGTAGAATGAGTGAAATACCTCCTAAATATATTATCCTCAAATATTCATGTACTATATCATGACCTCACATGTAATAAATATACATGATATAAGACAATGATAATTCATTTATATCTATACAAATTCTACTTCACATGATAATAAATAAGAATAACCTATGGTGAGGATAACTTATCTATATATATAAAATTATATTATACATAATATAGGGCAAGAATAGCCCATTTAAATCTACATGAGTCTACTATACACAACATAATGTGAGTTTAGTCCATCTATATCTACATAATTTTGTTGTATATGATATGAAGTGAGGATATCATATCTATATCAACATGATTCTATTATAAATCATATGGGAGGATGAAAGCTTATTATGGTGAGAATATTTTATTATGACATCTATATTGTTGGCATTGATTTTAGAGAATAACGATCTAAAGTGAGTGGAATTTGGGATATGTCTAAATGTATTAGAAATGAAAGGAATGAAGAAATAATGAACTTATCTTTAAGTGTTACAAAATGTAACAAATAAGAAATATGAAAATAAAAAAATATACATATACATGTTCATATTTTTTTTTAAATTTATTACCTTTTCTATATAATAACATTTTATTATGGGTACAATTTTTAATTATTATGAAAAAATTATATCTTTTTATTTATATCATTATTTTTTATATATTATTATTTTATTTGTTTACTAATTAAACTCTTTAAAGTCTTACTTGTATTTATATCATTAGTGATGTATCAATTATGTTATGAGATGTAAATTTGGACATTATAGATAAGAATTTTACTTATTAGCTAGTACAATGATTCTCTTAAGCATTTTTATATAAAATTAGTATAGTATTTATTTTGGATTGGATGGTTATATATATTTTTGTAATAGATCACTTATTTATATTGATATTTATTTAGTCCATCTAGTTAAAAGATTATCGTTTTGGGAATTATATATATATATATATATATTAAGAGCATTGTCTTCTATTATCTTTCTCACCTAGTGCGATGAACGATATAAGGGATTAAGGAATTTTCAAGAAGCTCATATGGGAACAAAGGAGAATGTGCATCTAATGTTTGGGAGTTGGGGAGAAACTTTAGGGGTTAAAAAGTTGTCATTCTAGTTAACTAGAGAGGAATTTCAACTCGATTGGCAAATTAGAGTTCTACTACTACTTCTCACTTGAGATTTAGTTTTCTTCTCATTTTTTATATTAAAATTCTGATTTAATAATTACTCAAAATGATACTTAATACAATAATATAGGTGGGATTTGATAGTTTTAAGGGTTGGATGCTAATGACAAGCTGTAGACATCATCGACAATAAGGTAAGATCCTTCCATAATAATGATGTTGACGTTTAGGCATCTATTCGAATAAGCAAGATTTTCAGATATTATAATTGATATTGTTAACTTTTACATTATGTATAGTATATACTACTCATCAAGCAAGCTTTGTGCCAATATCGTATGGAAGAAGGGAGTAGGAATGACGAACGGAACGGAATAGTGCGAAATCAGCTTTTAAGGAAAGCTGAACGAAACAGAATAGTATGAAATCAAGTGGTAGGGAAAGCTGAATGGAAACCAAGTGATCAAATATTGGTTGAGCAAGGGGGAGACAACCCCAAATGGCTCGAGAGTCATACAAATCGAAAAGCTTGTAGAGAGCAATGGCAACATAATTTTGGCAATATGGTACTAAACTCTCTTCCAATTGTCAAAGAAAGCGGAAGGGCAGGCACGATAGGGCGACTGAGGTTAATGAAGGAAGAAGAGCAGCCACGATCTGGCGACTTAGGTTAATCAAGGTAAAATGCTACAAGTAAACACAGCAAATGCCAATTAAGAGGTTCGAACCCAAGCCAGATATGCAAGATGATGCATAACCACTACTGTAAGTTTCTAATTCAAGTTGTTTCTGGACACACTATTTTAATACAGGTAGCAAAACCTACGTGCGATCCAATGGCCTAGATCAAGGCTGTCTAGAGCCAACGGCCAGGATTGATCTCGAATGGTAAAATAAGAATTCAATCAGAAATGTCCATTTCAGGATCCAAATCAAACGGTGAAAGCTACATGTCCGTTACCTATGTATATTTTTGACAAAAAATTATTTTTAGATATTTTTTCAAACTCTTTAAAAATAATTTTGAAATTATTTTCTTAAATGTTTTTATAAAAAACTAGAACTTTTTTCTTAATAATTTATTTTCCTCTTATTGAATCACATCTCACATACAATAAAAATAATACATAACAATACCATAAAAAACTTTGATAAAATAAAGTGAATCTTGATGAATACTTTTCCAAAAAGATTTAAATGAATAATGTAAATTTTTATATACTTTTAAAAAGTAAAGTAACATATACTAAAAAGAAAAGTAACATATACTAAAAAGAACTACATATTATTGTAGTGAATAACAATTCTTCATGTATAAATTTCTAAAAAAATTGTTTCCTTAACATAGCTTATATTGAAAACTTTTTTCAAGTTTGAACCATTTACTATAGACACGTTACGTCTTTTGTTCAAATGTTACTAATCTTTAGTGTGCACATTTTCATGCTTTCTTTTATGTTTATATAAAGATTTTAAATGTTTATAATATTTTAAAAAATTTTCAACTCTCTTTGTGTGTGTAAGTGTCATATATATATATATATATATATGTTTGTAGTTAGATATGTAAAATCTTGTTCATGTAAAAATTAAAATTGAAAGATGATCATAATCAAAATTCAAAGAATAATAAGATAATCTTAAAAAAGAACAAGACATAAGTAAATAAATTTATAAAATTTATAATGGAAACCTTTTAGAAAGCAAAAATGTTTGCTTAAGCTAGGTCAAAGAAAAACATCCACTACAACATAGTTTTACAACATCTATTGAATGTATCCAAAACGAAAATCCTTTGTTTGTATGCTTACTTTTGTATTCTTATATCTTTCACAAAAATAAACTCGCTAATGTTTTAGTAATAAATAATCTAACCTTCCTTTTATTTCACACATGTTGCTAATATTTATTGTTCAAATACACATCCTTCCATTTATGCTTATATATGGCTTTTAAATCTTAATAATATTTTAAAAAAAAGTCAATCTTCTTTTGTGTGTTTGTGTGTGTGTGTGTATATATATATATATCTATATATATATATATATACAATATTATGATGTGCACGAGTATATATGTACACACACATATTTGTTTATAATTAAATGTGTAAAATCTTATTGATATGAAAACTAAAATTGAGAGGTGATCAATATCAAAATGCAAAGAATAATAAGATAATCTTAAACAAGTCCTAAGTAAATAAAATTATAAAATTTATGATGAAAATCTTTTAGAAAGTGAAACCTAATGCTTAAGATAGATCAAAGAAAAACTTCCACTACAACATATTTTTATAACATGCATTAAATGTGTGAAATACAAAACATTTTTTTTATGTTTCTTTTTGTATTCTTATATCTTTCACCAATATCTTTATCATTTCATTAAATTTGTATCATTTATGCACCAAAGAAATTTCTTTTAGAGTTTGTTATATCTCAAAAAGCATGCCCACCCGCTCTCCTACCCACTTTAAAAACTCCTTATCGAAATGCTCAATTTGTACTTCCATGCAAACCCTCAAAACGAACCACCCTATTAAAATATGAATGAACCATGTTGCACATCCCAACAGTTCGTTATTCAATTTATTAAATATTCTCTGCTTTACAGTTTGTTATTTTAATCTTAAAAAAAACCAAGAAAAGATGGGGCCGTATGCAAAGAGAAAGCAACTGCTCTTTTGTGGAAACCATAACCTTTGTATTTTCCATATTACAGTAACCCCATTTGGCCTTTCTCCACATGGGAAGCCACGCTGAAATACACGTGTCAAATTCTTAATACTGCTCTATTGGCGTTCTGCAATAATTAAATAATTGTATAAATAATTTTGCTCATTTCTTAAAGCTATTATTCAAAAATAAAAGTTGAAATAGCTTTTTTATACAATATCTCTCATACATACAAAACACATCATAGAGTTCTCAAAAGAAAGCATCTCCTCATATAAAGGATCTGATGTTATAACTTCTAGAATCCTAAACTCTATAAATATCTCATTCATAATCTATAATATAAGTATGTATAAGTAGAATATATATAAAAAATAAACTATTAGATTTAAGTAATAAAGTAGTGTGAAATTGTGATATATAGCATACAAATAAACATGAAGAAGTAAATAAGAATGTATGATAAAAAATATTAAATATGTCGAATATTTGCATATGAGCTCATCTGTTCTATATTCAAGTATGTATATAATTATCATATAATACTAATATTATATAGTAGTAATATTATCTCTTTCTTTTCTTATCTTTAATTTTTTTTCATATTTTTATTTTTATTCTTCTCTTTCTTTATTAGGACATTTTTTTATATTACTACTATCCTTACTTATTAAGATTCTATATTATGTTATATCTATATGGTATCAATCATATCACATGATCTATATCGATAATTGGACAAGCCATCAAAGTATATCTCCTACCACCACTGGCCTTCACTGAAATACTAATAGAAATAAGTTTTTACTCTTTGTTACCTAGTATTGAAGTGCTCACAACAACAAAAATGAGGTCAAATATCAATTCTAACATGGAATCACCCTATAACATTGTTATGTATAAAGTACTAACGATAGTGAGATCTCTGTCTATTATGCCCCTCTTTTAAGTACAAATAATAACAAGAGATAAAGTCATATTAATCAATTATGAGATAAATTCATAGATAAAATTTTATCTTCTAATTTTCACATTTCAATTATGCCGCTCATTTTAAGTACCAATAATTACAAGAGATAAAGTCATAGATAAAGTCATATTGATCAATTATGAGATGAAGTCGTAGATAAAATTTTATCTTCTAATTTTCACATTTCTCATGATGATATATATCATTAAGCTTATCTAGTCAATCATTATCTTTCATTTTTTTATTCTATATCTTTCTTGTTTTGTGTTCTAAAACTCATAACACATATATAGAATTGTAAATAATAAAATGTAGTTGGGGTAGAATATTAATTTTTATGATTATGATTTTTGTTGGCTTCTTATGACCATTTTGTGTGGTGCGAGAAGTGTATTTCAATGATAATTATTTTTTTCAAAATAAATATGATACAAATAATTGAATAGAAGAAATGTTTTTAATGCACATGCATTTCATATGATTGCACATCCATTGTTCCCTAATCTTATCAATTATAAATTAATAATGATGTTTTTAATACACATATAAAATTTGATGAGAGTGAATTAAGGTTTGAGTTATTAGAAGAAAAGATGTTTGAAAGATCAATGTGTGAAGCTTGTTACAAAGTTGAGTGGTGTTGTTAAGAACCACTAAGAAGGAGTGAGTCAAGGAGGTTGTCGAGTAAGGCATCATTACTATGCTATGATTTTTGTGAGCAAAGAAGAGAGAGTGAAGGTGAAGCTCTATTATAGAGAGAAAACTATAAGAATGAAGAACCATTGGGAAAACTTTGTTGTAACTTGAGGAGAAGATCAAAAGCAAGAAGTTGAGAAGAAGAGAGACTATCACAAGCAAATAGCAAAGGAAATTTAGTAGTTATCAAAGAAAAGATAGACATTTAAATGATTCATTTTTAAATTTAATTTAATTTTACATAAATAAAAAAATATGATTATGTTATACGGTAAGTAAGAACTTGATTTAAGTTAACTTAGATGTCGTATGGAGTGAATCGATGCTAATTGGAATTGAACCGAAGACATTTTGAATGAGAGTTGTCAGCTATTATTAAAATGTATAATCAAATAATTTGGTCTACATCATATGGTACGATCATTTTAATCTTGTAAGGAAAGCTATGATGAAACATGGTATAAGATAATCACATTAGAAAAACTTTGGGGTTATAATAGACAGAGAAGAATTTAAGTTATAGGTTGAGGTGTCGAGTTCATCGCATTAGAACAATATATGTGTCATATTTGTATAATGTGTGTTAGTTGTGAGGTTCATCATATGAAGGCAGTTGTAAATACCAACATAAATCACATAATGTCTTATGGGATCAATAACATTATTGATCAAAGCTAAATTTTTTAAAATACAAAATCTATTAATTATAAGAAACAAGATTGCAAACGAATATAGTAGAAAGTCTTAGATGAAATATTATATAGTGTGGCAAAGTTGATCGTGCTGAACAATTAGTTAAAGCTATGGATAAATGATTAAGTCTCTAGAGAAGAGGCTATATTAGAATTGTACATCTTGTGTCATTATAAGGTATGATATTTTGGTGGTGGATTAACAATGGGAACGTATGATTTGATCAAGAAGATTGTATTATGTAAAGTAAAAAATAGTGAATTGATCATACTTTATGATGGGAGTATCATAAAAGTATGAATGATTGACAATGTAACAAAATTAACAGAGAATAAAAATCATACAGTACAATGTTAGGGATCATACTATATGTTTAGAAATGATATAAATAACAAAATACTGGTTTTGGAAATTATACAGTTTGATAAAATTCAAAATGCTTATTTTTGATACAACATATGGTACAATGAGAGAATTACATAAGTACGATCTAAGGCAATAACTTAAATGCTTATAAGAAATTAATATGATTTAAATTCCTAAATAAACATGCCACATATAGGACATTTGTTAAGCATTAAATATACATGATAATGTAAAAAATAAAGAAAAATTTAGATTAAAAAAATAAGTTAATTTTTATATTTAGATAAATAAATTCTATAATTATGAAAAATAATATTAATAAATTGATTTATATTTTTTTATAAAGTGATACATTTTTTGATTTTATTATCTTTTAATAAACTTTATGAGCTTTAGAATATTTTTTATTTTAATTTTTTATGCATTATGGATAATAGATAAACTTAGTAATTATGATGTAACAATGCTAATAAATTATTTTCGTGTTATTTATAAATCACATTCTTTTTGTGTTATCTTTTTATTAAAATTTCCTAGATATTAGAAAATTTGTATACAAATGTAATTATTATGTAATTATTTTCTCGAGTTATCATTTTTTATCTTGTTTTTAATTCATGAGATATTAATTTATGGTATTATATAATAAAGATATTGACATGCAATATAATATAAACATTTATAAGTTAATAAATAAAAAAAATTTTGAATATAGATATTTGGTGTGCTTGATTATCAATTAAGAAAATAAAATTATTGATATACCTCTAATTATATTATCCTCAAATAATCTTATGTCATATTTTAACCTATCACACCACAAATATATATGATACAAGATGAGAATAACTCATCTATATTTATACAAATTCTATTAGAGATGATATAATACGAGGACAACCCAAGGAAAGAATATCACTTTTTATATCTATAGTGTTCTACTATATATTATATAGAGCAAGAATTGCTTATATACATCTACATTGTTTATTATACCTAAATAAGGTGAGAAACGCCTAGGATAAGGATAGCTTATTTATGTTTACACATTTTCCTATATTTGATATATAACAAGGATAACTCATCTATACCTATATTGATTTACTATAATGATAAAGGGTGAGTATAACCCATCAGGGTGAGAATACTTTTTTGTAAGAGATGAGTAATGAATGACAAAATTAAAAAAATCATAAAATAAGATGAGTATAATCATATATAAGTATGATCAAGTTAGCAGTAAAGTTGTATGTGATTATCGTTGATTATGACATAAACAAATGTGCCTTAAAAAGTAGCATACAAGTATGATTATTAAATTGTATAAGGTTAATTAGTAGAATTAATAATAGACAAAGTTGAATATCATAATTTGTGTGATACGAAATGAAAGGATTGTACAGTATGACACCACATAACTGAAAGCATATTAATCCTAAAATAGCAAACGACTAAATAAAACATCATGGAGAGAGGAAAATTGATGAGAAACCATTAGAGTTATGAAGGCATGGAGGTGAGAATACACTTAAATAAAATAACATAGCTGTTAGAGGAAGTGGAACTGATGAGAAAGTAAAGGAACATTGGCTATGTATAATAAAAATGTGAGGTCATGCATAGACAAAACTTTCTAAGAAAAATCAAAGAGATTAGCACAACCAAGGGCATTAGATTGAGGAAAAAAAGTGAAAGAAAGCACTACAAAGAACCAAAGGATCTAGTCACAGGTATTGTAGCACCTAAGAGATGAATGTGAACTTGTGTTAAATTGTGATTCTTGGCGATACTATTACAAAGAATTAAGAGGTAAAAAATCTCACACTATGTGTATATATTTTGATGTAATGTGTATATAGGTTTTATTCATTTGAGAAATAACTTGTTGATGATGCTTGTATAAATAACTTGCATATAAGTGAATATGTTTGATGTATGTTAGAAGAAAAGAGTTCCCTTAAATAATGGTATGAAATGGTAAATTGAGATTATTGTGTAGATAAGCTTATTGGTTGCATTGTTGATCAAAAGTAATAACTTCATTGTGAAAAAGAATTTTAATCATTCAACTTGAGTTTGATATTTTGTTCATTTATTTCTTATGTTGTCAATGTGCTTATGGATTCCTTATTATTTAAATTGAAATGATATTGATACCTTAATTGAATAAAAAGAATAATTGAGGAATAGAATGAACAATCTTAAAATTATGTTGATGCTTGTTAGAAGTGTAAAACCCTTAAGAGATGGTTTAAAAGAAAATTATTGAGGATGATCGATTCTTTATAAAAAGAAATTTTTTCATAACAAGTTTATTTTCATATATTACTTGAGTATGAAATATTGTATTGCTTTATTTATTTACATATTATGTGACAAGTTCTGTAAAAAAGGAAAAGTTAAGAAAAAAATTATAGTGATAATGATCACAAAATAAGAAAACAAAAGAATGAAAATATTACTTGTGATAATAGACACAAAATAAAAATTAAAAAAATAAATGTGAAAAATAAAAAAGAAAGATTTTTGGTAAAGAAAGGATAATGTTAAATAAATGAAAAAGCTAATTGTTATCCAAACTGGTGACAACTCTTTAGAAAGATAGTTCTAGAAATGAGCCAAATGAGCCTTCATTTGATTTAATTATATTTTGAATGATGTGTTTCAAAATATGTCTAATTTGTTTATAAATTGGCCTATTTTTAAGCCAAACCTTAAATGGATGTAAAAGATGGCAACAATTAAAAGTAACAAGCTAATGCATAAAGATAACAAAAGATAAAAATGCTAAAGGTGCTAAAAGTTTTTGTTTCGTAATTGTTTTTATTTTTGTAGCTCATACATGTGCTCACATGCTCTTTTACTATATTATATTGTTTACAATTGACCTTGCAATTTGCTACCCAAATATTACTTATTTTACATATATGTACATATATTGGCACTAAGCGAGTGACAGTTGGCTCAATCTATTTTTGTCCGAACTCGTTTAGATCAAAATGTGAAACACCATGGGAATATCGAGAAAAAGTGAGATCTTGAATGTAATGATTTGAAAGATATTACATTGTAATAGAAGTGTTGTTGTGGGTTTATTAGGATTATTTGATCAAAATGACATGCATTATAATCTCATTAAGTAGTGATGGATGAAATTTGTGATTTTAAAGAAAGTGTGAAAACTTGTAATTTCTAGAATTGTATGGATTGTTGGTTTTATTCACTTTTGCAATTCATTTAAAATGATTCCTTTAAATTGTTTGAATTTTTTTTGCCACTTGATTTTTAAAGATTTAAAAAGAGTGAAAATCTTTCATGGTTTTAGAATGAGTAAAAGAAATAAGTAAGGAAAATCCGAAAAGGTTGACTGAAAAGAAAAAGGGTCATCACAATGTGTCCTATTTTTGTAGTTCTTATTTTATTTCTACTCCACTTATTATTGTATGAACTTGAATAC
The DNA here is from genome assembly GCA_023846275.1 of Vanilla planifolia. NCBI lineage: Eukaryota > Viridiplantae > Streptophyta > Magnoliopsida > Asparagales > Orchidaceae > Vanilla > Vanilla planifolia. Next base: position 867,914 of record JAIUJO010000089.1, read on the forward strand.
TAAAATAGAATAATGTATATTCTATTTATTTTAATTAGAATTTGAAACTAAATCATGTAATTAGATTTAAGACAAGGAATAGTTTGAACATATTGATGACACTAAAGTAGGGATCTCAACTTTGGGAAGGACATGGATCATATTTTTATTTGAATGATGAAAGTGGAATAGAACAAATAAAAATGAGGTAAAATCTATTTTATAATGAGAAACACATGGATAAAAGTATATGATGCATCTTGGGATAAAAAAAATGTATCGTAATAAAAAAATGTATCATGATACAACATTGTTTTAAATAAATATTAGGTTTGTTTGTAAAATTTGTATCACAAGATTCCCTTAAAATTCTTCTTTCAAGATTTAATCTTTTAGTTCGACGTAATGAAAAGCATTACATGACTTATATATAAACTCTATATGTAATGAGGCTTAGGTTCTTATGTTTAGCCAATTTTGAATATTATAATTAGTTTTAGAATTAGTCAATTGATACAAACCTATTGATGAGTTAAATTCAACTTGGTGAACTTTGAATTATCTCTTGAGAGGGTGAAAATTATGACACAAATGGAGAGTTTTTGTTATTACCAAATTTCATTGTAGTTCATCCTTTGATAATCTTTTTTCTATTTTTTCAACTTTTCTCCAATCTATTAATCCTCATGATTTTTGTTTAATAGTTTCCAATTTAAATTTGGCCAACTCTCACTTCTAAACCCTAAATTGCCAACTCTTAATCCAATCTCTCACTTCTACCAACTACTTTGTTGGCTAACTTTCTCACATATCCTACCACCTCACTACCCTCAGCTCACTTGGTGACATCGACAACCTTTCCCAAAGTTGTCCAAATCAACTAACAACTGCCTCCTACTTTCTGATTGCCTAACCACGATTGGCTCTCATCGATTTTGTCCCTCTAATACTAATGCCTTTGGTCATCATTATTCTACCTTCACTCACACTACTCATCCTGACAACTACAAACATTACCTACCACTTCATTTTGCAATTCTTGATGCTAACAATCTCTTTGTGTTGTCAAGGCCTTTCGAGCATTAGATCTTCCCATGAATTGCCTTATTTCAAATCTTCAACACAATGTTTGGGGATTAGCCTTATATAAGTTTGAAAGCTTGATAAACAAAAACTTTATGAAGCTTTATGTGATGTTAGTCTCACTTAACCACTCATGTTCAACCAGAAGTTTGCTATTGTATGACACTTTTTTGTGAGATCACTTGTGTTTATCCCCATGTTCACTGACGTTGATCTTTTTCATTATTTCCATTCTATACATCTTATGTAATTTTTAACATTTTAGTATTTTTTGATGCACATAAGTTGTGTGAAATCAAATTCTCCAATTTGTGTGAATGAATGCATGCTTTGAAAAGGTTTTTAAATTAGTGGTAGTCATATTCTTTGATTTCCTTTGAATCAACAAACTATACTTTCATTCATGATTTTCTCTTTACTTATTAGTGTGCTGTTTGATGTGAGTTTAGGTTTAATTGAATCTTTATATTCTATGGTATTTAAAAAAACTCATATTAGGAATCCTCTAAGCAATGGCAACTTGCACCAACATGCTTGCCCAATCCTAAGCACAATGTAGAAATTGTCTACAACAATTTCCTCTAATCTGATTGAGAAAAAACTTCTTTGTTAGATCAAGGAGCTAATAGGCTTCAATAGTTTCCTCATTGCTAGATCAAGCTTATTAATTGATCTAACTTGATGGTATGTTCCTTGGACTAAACTCTAGCACAAGGCTCTTGCTGAGCTTCCAAAAGATTAGACAAGCTACGAGGAATGGCCATGGTCGTTTCATTGGTTAAAGCTGTTAAAGACAAGCAGCCTTATCTAAGCATGAAGCCTAGTTAGAATGAGGTTTACATTTTCATTTTTTGTGTCTAAAGGGATTGGGTAGGGTGGAGGTGAAGGCAGTGCATTACTCATTTTGCATGGTTGTTCATTTGGGACAGAAGGGAATAAGACATTGTAGTGGTGTCCACACAATCAAATTGTTTTGAGCCATCTCAAGGAGCAGACAGATCTCCTATTCAATCTCTTCATAAGGGGGAGCAACCTCATACGACTTGAGGTTTGGTTGAAAGCTCATGGGATGCACTACAACAATGTGTACTTTACATAGATGCCTTCTTGTCCTAATAACTTAAAAATGTTGGTTGACATTGCCAAACCCAATTGTAAACTGATCTGGATGGACAGTGATTGAGAATCTATAATCCATTAAGCTTGGTGCATTGTAGCAATTTCATATCAAAAATTTAGAAGGCAAATGCAAAGACAAGTCCAAGACATTAAACTCCAATGGTAGGGTTCAATAGTTATAACAACACAAGGGCAACCCTTTGGATTAAGAAGCCATCTAAGCATGTTAAGGAGGCCTCTAAGTCACTTCCTCTCGTTGGCACCCAACTACTAGTGATCTAAAGCCTATTGAAGGGCGATGGCTCCTTTTGAATAGAAGTGGAGCACAAGAAAGTTCTTATTTAAAAGCATTTATGTTTTAAAATAATTTAATTATTTGATTTGAATATTATTTAAAAGCATTTAAATATTATTCAAATTATGATTTGTATTCTTATTGATATTTGTCAAGAGTCATAGATGTATTTAAAAAATGAGAATGTAACATCTTCATTACATTTCTCAAAAAACAATCTAAATAAATATTATGATATTTCTCGAAACTTTATTAGGTAATGACTAAATAATTCAATTTAAACTAGAATAAATGTGTCACAAAATGAAGAGTAAAAAAACTTTAAGTTTAAAAATATATATAGTGAACAATATAAAGTGAGATTGCCATCATTAAAAAGAGCTCAAGAGTAATGCAAATTTAATCTAAGTTTTCAAACTAAAGTTTAATTCAAAAAATCACTATTGCATAGATAACAATTTTTACATTACCTTTGCAGAATAATTTTGACCCCACAAATTGAAAACAAGAAAAGTAAAATTTTATTTAAAAAAATACTATTATTTTCCATAAAAATTCAGTTATCATTATATAATTTAACCATAAAAGATATTTCATAAGTACTTGTCTGTTTACAATAGATTATCATCAATCTCAATTTGACTTAATTCTAATCTAAAATCACCATAAAAATGTTTAATTCAAACTTTGAACTTAGCTTTAGCAGTAAATGTGTTTTTGAAATTCTTTATGCTTAAAGTAAACCCACAAGAAGGGGGGTGAATTGTGGTAAATAAAATTTTGAGATTTTCTTTCAATTTTTGGTGTAAATTAAAACTTAAATCTTTTAAGCAAGAGGAAGAAAGTGTAGTAAAGTAGTACACAAAAGATTTTTAAGGTGGTTCGACTCAAAATCGAGCCTACATCCACCAACTGGTGTTGGGAAAAAGCCATTAAAATCACCAAATTACAAGCGAGGTTTTTCTTAAAGCTCACCTCAAACCTACTTTGGATTTTACCTATGGTTAATCCTGAATCTACTTGAGTTGTTTTCAAGCTCAACTCAAACTTTGGGCTTTTGCATAATTGCCATTATGCCCTTACCCCAAGAAAACAAATACAAAAATTGGCAACAAAGTATAAACTTAAAGACAATTTAAAAGAAGTGTGAGGCACACTGAATACAATAAAAATTCCAAGAAAAAACTGAAAAGAAGGAGAAATAAAAATTGAAATTAATTGAAGCAAAATCTCCAATTTCGTGTTTTTTCTTGTAACTTTGACTTTCTGAGTTTATAAGCACCGTATGCACTTGAAATAGCTCTAAATTATGATTTGAAAGCTTTGAGAAGTTAGCAATGGTAACATCTTGGAGTTCTTCATTCTTTCCTATTTATAGGGCTTAAATTTGAGCTCTAAATCCACTCCCAACGACTCTAAAATTAACTAAACGTTTGGGTAATGGACACATAGTAGTCACCATTCGATTTGAATCCTGAAATTATTGTTTTTGATTGAATACCGATTTTACTGGTCGAGATCAATCCTAGACATTGGATCGAGGCGGCCTTGATCTGGGCCATTGGATCGTGCATAGGTTGTCCTGCATGTATTAGAATAATGTATCCATAGCTTACTTGAATTAGAGACTTACTGCAATGGTTCCGTGTTCTGCATCGTCTCATAAATCTGCCTCAGTTTCGAAGCTCTTACTTGTCATTTTACTGTTTACTTGTAGTATTTTACATGGTTTAACCTAAGCCATTCGATTGCACCTGCCCTTCCACCTTCTTTGACAATCAGATGAGAATTTAGTCCCATATTGCCCAAATTATGTTGTCACTGCTCTCTATAAGGATTCTGATTCGCATGTCTCTCAAGCTGTTTGGGGTTGGCTCCAGCTTCCTTGACCAAGATTTGATCACTTGGTCCTGATCGACTTGATTTCGTACTTTTCTATTTAGCTTTCCCTGCTGGCTGATTTCGCGCGATTTCGTTCAGCTTTCCCTGCGACCTTCTTCCTTTGCCTTTGGGCTACGCTCGCCCCTTACGGGCCTATCAAATTATTTTTATTTTATTATTTTTAATCCCTAAATCCTGGATGGACCATTGGTCAAGTCAGGTCGACCCGCCCAAATGCTACAATGAAAAATACCCAGACTAAAGTCGTTTTACAGTGTTTTGTGAGAATTTTTGTGCCAAAATTTTTAACATAAGTGCACCTAAATAATTTTATATTATGATAGTGTTACAAGTGTCCTAAGTGAATATGACAAGAAATTCATGAAAAATAATTTCTAAATAATTTTATAAAATCAAATGCTAATGTCTATACTTTTCATCAATAATGCTTGGCCCAAAAATCAAACTTCAACAATTATTAAACTTATAACATTTTCAAATATTAATACTACTTGTGTGCCACATCATCTCAAAATTTGGACATATCAAATTCTAGAAAAATAATGAGAAATTCAAGTATAAAAAATTTTAGTGCATGTCTTTAATTTCCTTGAAACTTGTCATGACTCCAAGAGCCTTGAAGATCACTATTTTAGACATTTAAAGTTCATGGCTTGACTAAATTGAATATTAACCCACTTAAAGTAAGCCCATATGAGATATCTATAAACATTTATGCTTGACTCATCAATTACAAGGGTGTAATAGAGGATAAGTTTAAGATGACAATTGGTTTAGATGGTTTAGAAAAATTAAATGTAATCACATAATATTTGAATAGGAAGTGGCTAATTATAGAAACTCCATATTTTGATAGAGGAGAAGAACAAAACAAAAAATATAAGGTATTGAAAAGGTCTTAAGGTGCTACAATCTTAATGAAGATGTGTTAAGTACATAGATTGTAATAGTATCAAAATATTTATATAGTAGACATCATTTGTGGGTTTATTGACTATTCTTAGTATTATAGCAGACTAATTATTTGTTTTTATGTGATAAGATAGTTTATTATTGAGGTTGTACAAGTGCATGTATGATTGTATTTTAAATTGTTATTTGATTATTTTTATTTATGAATTATATGAATATGTATGAAAATTCCTTTTACTTATCTTTCATGCTAGTGAATGCATATACTTGATACAAAAAATGTTAACAAACACTAGGACTTGGCTACGTTTCATGGGTTGTGTGCCATTGTAGGTAATGCCCCTTCACATCTTAAAAAATTATAAAATTTTCTTTTCTTGCCTTCACTTTATAATCATTATGCTCATATTTTATTTGACCTTTTAAAATTAAATGATAATTTTATTTTCATATATGGTTCTTTCTTTCTAAGAATGCTTTATCCTTATTGTTTAACAAATGTTGTCACATTTAAACAACATATTTTGACAACACTTTTCTACAATGCATTTCTAGTGTAATATATATACCTAGTAGATGATTTAAATGTGTTTGGCATAACTATGTATTTTTTTTGTTACGATAATAGTTATTAGATTTTTGTTATTATAAATAGAAGCCAAAAATAGTGTGATCGTACTAAACTAGTGATCAATATAGATTGGATTAACATTTGTTATATATGATTACCTCGTTTGGTGCTTCTCTAGGCTTTGTGAAGGAAAGTTAAAAATTGAATTAATGTTATGCACTTAATCTAAGAGCCGTTTGGTACCTATTTTTAAAGTTGAGATTATTTTTTCTCTTCCTCTTATGGGTTAATTAATACACTTGACTTATTCAAATGCAACACCAAACAAATAATATTATCTGTAAGTGCAATTCATCATTTGCCTTCATTTATGCAGTGGGGTTATATTGTCATCACAACTCGTTATGGAATATTAGACCACGAGGAAGCTATGAGGCCAAATGTTGGTGGTCAAGTTCTTGGCTTTTTCCACAAAGAGTTGGTTTTCTTGTGTGTGTTAATGGCCATCAGGAAGGTAAAATCTAGTAATGATGTCATGCTTCATTTTGGTCGTTGTAATATGCTTATAAATGAAATGCATGAACTAATTCTTGATTTATTCATCAAAACTACGTAAGACCAAAATGTTGCATTATATGTGGTTATTATCATTGGTGTGAGATAAATTATTATGTATATGTCGTATAGGAAAGGTAATGTATTTATATAAAATAGTTTTACCTACAAATATTTTTAATAGAAGTGGAGTACAAGAAAGTGCTAATTTAAAAGCATTTACATTTTAAAATAATTTAATAATTCAATTTGAAAACTATTTAAAAACATTTAAATATTATTCAAATTAAGATTTGTATTCTTTTGATATTGATCAGGTGCCATAGATGTATTTAAAAAATGACAATGTAACATCTTGATTACATTTCTCAAAAAACATTCTAAATGAATATTATGATATTTTTTGAAACTTTATCAAGTAATGACTAAATAATTTAATTTCAACTAAAATAAATGTGTCGCATAATCAAGAATAAATGAATTTTTAGATTAAAAAATATCTAATGAACAATATAAAATGAGATTATCATCATTAAAAAGAATTCAAGAGTAATTTTAACCACACACTAAAATAAATATATCTAGTGAACAATACCTACATAGAATAATTTTAACCCCACACTTTGAAAACAACAAAAGCAAAATTTCATTTAAAAAAATACTATTATTTTTCACAAAAGTTATTATCATTATATAATTTAATGATGAAATATATTCCATAAGTACTTATTTGTGTACAATAGATATTTTGTGGATTTAGTAAATCTAAAAAATAGAAACTAAAATAAGTTAAATCAATCATCACATATTTTTTTCTTTACACTTAATAATAAAAATGTAAACGAGATATTATTAGTCTAAAAAGATAAAAATAGCAAATATCGATATCATGTAAAAATAATAACTAATAATCGATATCATATCATAAAATATAAAACAAAAAAAATTCCATTAGAGTTAAGTGGGTTTTTTTTCAAAAATGTCTCGGTAATTTAATATAATAGTATCTAATATATTTATACATTAAGATCTTTTTTTAACAATTAATATGGGCCAATTCTTCTCTAAATTCTTAAAGACTTGTTAACAAAAATAATAATATTGCTTCTTCAATTCAATCATCTCCCTCATCAAGTGTTATATTATAATGAAGGCTTTGGTGCTCTTTCATTTCTCATGGAACCTCTTCTTCAAAAGATGATCCATTATTATAAATGCTAATGAAATTTAATGATTCATAATATAAATTTTGTTATGAAACCTAACAATTTCTTTCAGATCAAGTGATTAAGAGCTTTACAATCTAGCGTAAGAACTAACTTTCATTCTTCTCTGTAGCATAAAAAATATTAGACAAACTCTAAAGTAACAAGGCTTTTATTATATATTTTGTAATTAGTAGGATTGATAAAATATAATTAATTATTTGCATAAAATATTTATTCACCTTCCTTTTAATATGAGGCACAACAACAAAAGTTATTTGAGTGTTAGTAGTTATTTCAAATAATTGATTTTAAAAATTACACATTTTATGACAACCTAAGTCATATATTTATTTCTTTGACATATCATATCTTTTAGAGGAACAATCTTAATAAAAACATATTAATTATATAGTGTTATTATAGTACGCACTGATGAATAATCTTTATCATTCATCATGACAATAATTTTATATGTTTTCTCACATTAATTCTTGCAACTAATATTGATTTTAAATTTTGTAATAACACGGTATTGACATTGTTAGAATTTATTGGAGATTCATGAAGAAAATGGGTAAATCTCCCACAAAACGACATTTCTAATCCTTTTCGTAATTGAAGCCTTCCCTTGTTTTTTGGCTTCATCCCAGATTAGTGCATCTTTCTATCTGAAGATACAGTGTAGTGATACGGTTTCTTGATTTAGGTTTTGGGAGTCTGATTTTTCTTTCCCTTTGTTGGTTAGTCGTTTTTCTTTAGGGATAATTTTTTTTGAATCGACTTGAAGAAGTTGTTGAATAATTCGTACCTAGTATTTTAGAGAGATGGGTTTTATGTATGCATTGGCCTCAGGCAATTCTTTTAAGCATTTCACTGAATTTTTTTCGCTGCGTATATTGATGCAAGGAATCACTAGAAGACGTTTTTCAGAGGATTAACCAGCGGCATAGTAGGGATCAGAATGGCGAAACTAGTTATGAAGATGATGTTTTCGATGGCAGATAGCTAATCAAAAGAAAGTTGAGCCGGTGCACGATGCTTAATTAGTTTAGTTTTCGTATAGAATTGTTGTCGAAAAGGATATATTTTTTTTTGTTTATCCCCTTTTACCATGGTACACCAAGGGAGGAGAGCATCATGATCTACGTCATAAGCTGCTGTGTAGCAGTGACAAGATCATGAATGGTGTTTAAAGGGTTTGAAATTACAGCGAAAGAAATATTGGCTATGTATTTAATATGGATTTGGTGGAGCAGTTGTTCTTAAAAGCCTCTCCAAGGTGGGCAGGAGATGGTAGAGCTGGTTCTGATGGATTCTTGATGAGAGCAATAGTAGTTAATAATCTAAAAGCTAGCAGGAGTCCATTGAAGCTATGGTTTATGTATAATGTAGTACTAATTCTAAATATGTTTTGTAATTTTATAAAACATTTTTTGTATTATGAGTATTATTTTAAATATAATAGATATTTCATGCTGTTTGATCTTAAAAAAATGGAACTTCGTAAGAAGGGTGATGAAAATTTTACATAAATAATTAGAAAGTTGGAAGATAGCTAATATTTACATTGACATTTTATGGAACATAGATCTAAAATGGTTGTTTGTTAGTCTAATTTTGTTTGGATTATCTATGATGAGATTGACTTCACAAAAAGTAGTTATCAATAGAATCATTGAATTCATTTGATGTTTTTTACTAAAGTCTTACATAAAATATAGAAAAATCAAAGTTTTTTCACCACATAAGTTTGCATCGTGCTTCTTTGATCCATTAGCTTTTTTCTTGAGAACAATTTGTTAAAGTGTGCTGGTAAAGACTCAAGAAGAATGAACCAACCAAATTGTTATTGCATGTGCTAAAAGAGTATAACTGCAAGGAAGATGTACTTCGTTAACTTCGATAGAAAAATATTATTGTTGAATTTAAAGATCTCAATTCAATTCCTAAGATCATCAAAACTTATGGAGCATTGTTTGCAATACCAACTACACTACACATGATTAAATTATTGTTAATAATAAAATACTATACTTTAATTAAAAAAATTTAAACTAAGTTAAACCTAAAATTATTTAATATTTTTTTAATCTGAATATAAACTATATTCTTTGAAGTCATCTATTTCATGAAGATTAAATATAAATATAAATATCATAATGCAACATAATTCGTATCCTCCAACGGCTTCATGATATTCTTTTTTTTCCGTTATTATTTTGTAAAATTAAGATTTGAATTAAATTCAACTTGAATTTTCTAAAGCAACATCAAATCAAAATATTTGATAGTTAACTTATATCTATGATTACTATAATGGGGATGTAAAGCCATGCAACAATGCTTCTCTTAGACTTTTACAAAGTGAGAGCAATCATGATGGATAAGAACATGATTGACCATGAGGGAAGAATGCTATAAACAATTTTTGCAACAGATTTATATCATAGATTTGCCTCCTTTGCGTTTTCCAAATTGCAATCAATGTTGACTTGATTATCGTGCTTTTTTGTCCACTACATTTTGTTACTTGTTTGCCTTTGTTCTTGCATTGTATCAATTGGAGATTGCCATGGTTGTTGTAGGAATACTATAATACTAATTTGAGAGTGTTTTGAAAGAGTTTGGAGGACATTTAGCTTTACACACATTTGTTTGGAGGACATTTTACTTGTTGATTTGAAGGGTTGATTATTGGTGTTTAATATTCTTAATCTACATACATCTATTATTGAGATTTAGAACTTTTTGGAGTATACTTACATTAATATTTTTTGTCTTCTATAGCATAACCATTATATGTTCAAAAGTTTTGAGACATTCCTTCGTGCAATATTGTATGTGAAACTTTTGTTAACATTATATTAATTTGTATTGTAGTATTTTGATTGTTCAAATCCAACGTGCTTATTTTGTATCTATTGCCTAATACTTATATAACACTGGCAATAACGATTCTATGAGGTTTTAATTTACCTTTGAGTAATTTTTTTTCTTAAATACTAATCAAGATAAAGAAACGAAGCTTTATGAGACATAAAAATTGTATAAGCTTAGGTACTTATACATCATTATCCATACAATGCATTAACGTGTTTGTGATATAAACTATTTAAAATCATAGCTTTGCATATGACGGTTTATTATTAGTGATATAACATGATTAACATGATTTTCTAACAAAAGATGTGTGTGTCTATTATCTAACTTTCCAGCAATACATTTGCATATATTACATTTATTATTGTTTAATATGACTTTCTTATGATCATTAATTTGTTAGAGTTTATTATAATTGTAAACAAGTATTATATTTATGTAGTTCATAATTAAACGTAAATATATTATGCAAGGTATCAATATTAGCTTTTTAACTATAATTTTGCACTTGTTTTTTACACAGAAATATCATAATATTTTTTTTCTACACCTCTTCAAACCAAACTTTGTTCTCCTATTTTTTTTCTCAAACCTAGCCTTGTCATCACTTTACTTTATCCTTATACCCTAAGGGTACTATCATTGTCACTACTTTCAACAATCAAAGCTAATTCCCACCCAAACTAATCTTATTATCTCTATTAATGTTAAGATGATTATTTTTTATCTTCTAAGCTCATCCCAAACAATAGCTATTATACATTCTCATATTACGTACACTTATTGATCAAATGCCAGACAATGAACGTTATTTTGAGCCTTATCTTTCACCTTCTTATGTGCACAAAGATATTTACTGTAGATGTTCTTTCATTTTTTGCTAATGATATATTAAACTTATGGCTATCTATCTCTAAAAAGAGCTATATTCTTTTGCTTATCTTGAGCTTACACATGTTATCCTTATAGATGAGATCATAATTATATTTTATTGAACCAAAGTCTCATTTATTTTATAAATGAATCTATATTATTAATATGTTTGACAAACTTTTGTTTGAATTTAAGTCATACAAATGAGGAGTTTTTTTTGTAATACAACAAGAAATTGATATAATCAAAATTTAGTTAGAGTAAATAAAATAGCATAAAAATCCTATTTTGTTATCATTTTGGATCAAGAATGGGCTAATAAACTATATTAATTTATAAGTTTAGTTATGGGTTAGGACTAGTCCAACATTTTAATTCTTCATAATTTATATTATTAAAAAAAGATCACTGTAAAAAAAATAAAATATTTGTTCCTACAATCTTATTCAACAATAATTTTTTGGCTCAACTAAAAGCTTAAAAAACTAACATCTAACTTGTGGGTTATATTTCCCGTTTATGTTTACAATTCAATACCTTTCCATTTAAACAATATCAATAAGCAAAACTTAAAAGGTGTACCAAATACTTTACGTAAAATTATCCAAAAATCCTTATTCAAAGTAAATATTTTATATATAAGCCAAATTAGATAAAGCAAATGATGATCGAAGATTGTTTTCAAGCATATAACAAATTTAAATATCAGAAAAAAAATGTCATTGTTTGACAAAGACCATGCATGGGGAAAGGCCAAAGTTGGCATCATAACAAGGCTTCTCCATATTTTCCCAAGAAAAACTTTAATAGCAAAGTTGGCTATGAAGTTTATTTTTGGGATTAGTTTAACATTTCAATTATTTTTTTTTGTTAATTTGTTCAATTTCTTTAATCGAACGATGGTGACAAAATCTCCTTTTTTGTTCTGCACAACGTTTAAAGGCAACACTGTTTAACGATCCGTTAAACGATCATCTTTTTTTATTTCTTTCTCTTTTATCTGATTTCATCACAATGAAAAACAAAGCGCTGTATAATTCTAGCAGAAAAGACAAAATTTTAACAAACATTCAACATATTCGTTTTGTTAAAAAAATAAGTTATTTATATTTTTTTGAACTTAAAGTCATCCAAATTATGTTTTGTTATACCTTTTGACTTCTTTATATTTGAAATCTATATAAATTCAAATTTATGTAACATCTACTGTGTTTTACATATGAGTATATAATTTCTAGTAAATTGAAAAAATAATTTATATATTAAAAAATATTATATGATATTGTAAGATAATAGTTTTAAACCAACCAATATTTAATCCCAACTCAATTTTAGGTTTGTTTGGATCAAAGGTTAATGGTCAAAGTTGTACATAATCACATAAAAAAAGATTAAAATTTTTTAATGATAAATGAAATTGTTAGACATAAAGACTAAAAATTATATATATTATAATTTCTTTGTTTTTAAAGACTAATTAAATTAAATCTCATGTGACACAAATTATCCAAACAATAGTCTAGTTTTAGATACAGAAGTATTTTATAGTAACACTATAAAGTTTATTTAAAATCTACATGATTTGCATAATTATATTTCCATAATAAAATAATAAACTCATAATTTTCTGTATGGCTTAACTAAATATCCCTCTAACAAAAGACACCTCCTTTTCCACCCTCCTTAGTTACCCTAAAGCTTCAGCATCCATCACTTCAGCAACTTTTCTTCTTCTTCCAAATATGCAGCAGTCTTTATCTAGTCCATCACTTCAACAACTCTTCTTCTTCCATATATGTAGCAATCTTTATCCTATCCATCACTATTCTTCCCTCTTCTCTTTCTCTCTAGCATTTCCCTAGAGAGCCTACACGCAATGGGGATGCTCTACCTCTGGGCTCATCGATGACAGAGGAAGTCCTCGTAGTAGAAGGAGAAGAGAGCACATCTCCATCCGTAAGGAAATTAACGCCTGTGATATCTCCGATCCAGCTACAATGGGAGTTTGTTGCAACTAAGCATCTTCCATCCTTTTATGCGTCGAGGATAACAACAGCATCCTATTTTTTGACAAGGAGGAGCTGGGCATTAATCGAAAAGCTCAATGGAGTGGGCTTGGAAAAATATGTGAGCAAAAGACTTCTTTTTTTCGAGATTCCTTCATTCTTTGCTCATCACACTCCAAAGAATGCCTGTTTGCAATGCAAAAGAAGGAATCTGAGCATACTCCATCAAAGGAATATGCCCAGCGATTGATGAGAGGTTCTTTGGACATATCCATAAGAAAGAATATTGTCTATTGGACTATGAAGGTGGATTCTTCTTTTCGTTATCCCCCTTTTCTGATTATTTTTGTCTTCTTTGACAATTATAGTTCCTCTATGTTAGTATTTGTTAGCATATTCTGCACACTTTTACCTTCAGTTCGCATCAATCTGCTTCTTGTAAAAGATGTAACTACATTTCTCTTTATCTAATTTCCTTTACCCTTCTTAATACTTTTTTTGGCTCCTTTATGGTTGATTGAATGTATTTGGGATGCACATTTGTAGTTCATGTGTATTACTACTTTGGGCCTCTGAGTGCCTAATTATCTATAAATTATCTAGACTGCTTCCTCTCTGCATATGAGCTCTCAGTAAGAACCATGCCATATGAGTTTGTTGATCTATATGTTGAATACTTGCACAAATGTCTCAATGCAACTGGTATTTATCTTCTTTCAATCGTTAATAATAAAGCGATTTCAATTGTTTGTGTAGAACGGGAAGGCTTGGATGACCAAATTGCTCGCCATTGCTTGCCTATCTTTGGTTGCCAAGATGGAGGAAACTGAAGTCCCCTTATCTCTTGATCTACAGGCAAACCATCTTCTTGAATGTTATTTTTTCTCCTAATGGCTACATTTGACTCGATGCATTATATAGATTGGGAATGACAAGTATGTATTTGACGGAAAGACTATTCAAAGGATGGAGCTTTTGGTATTGAGCACACCTGAATGGAGAATGCATTATGTGACACCTTTCTCCTTCATGGAATACTTTGTCCATAAGTTTAGTAATGGAAATCTCCCAAAAGAATCTAAAATCAACCATTGCGTTGAGCTCATTTTAAATACATGTAGAGGTTGGTTTTCTTTATTCTGTTGTTATGGAATCATTTGGAAATCAAAAGTGAGCTCTTGTAATCCTTTTATGTAAACATCAATGTAGAAAATTGTCTTATAGAATTCAAGCCTTCAGAGGTGGCTGCTGCTGTTGCACTTGTTGTCTTGGGTAATGCTAACAAACTGTTAATAGACAACGTCTTGAACCATTGTGCCTACATGGAGAAGGTAAGCTACTACATTCTTTATATTTCAAACAATATATGCTGTGGAATTCTGATTCGTTTGTTCAATGCAGACAAGGTAATGAAATGCTATGAAGTAATACAAGACATGTGGCTGGTGGAGATGAGGAGTTCTTTGGTTTCCAAGGCACCAAAAACTCCAGTAGGTGTTTTGGATGTCACATGCCTAAGCTACACTAGTGCTGAAACCACAGCTTGTTCAGGTCAAATTCTCAGAGTTGTGCAGTAGTAAAGAGGAGAAGGATGAACAATCCTTCAGTATGAGCGTATAAGAGATGTGTGTTTGCCGTTTTGAAGTTATCCTAGTGCTTGAGAGGTCTTTTTAGTTTTGTTGCAGAAGAGTGTTTTGTATACAAGGATATTCTTAAAGCAAACCATTGATAAAGCTCTGCAAAGAAAAAGATCATTTAACTATAGCAAGAGCACAAAATATTGAGCAACATGTTTAGTAGTGGCCATGAAAATGAAGCGGTGAAATGAGGCACTCATGAAAGCAGTAAGAGTCAAAGTGATCCCGAGTTTCCAGACACAGATCCACTGACAACGTTCACTCCTTGTTTACATCTAGTCATATCGCACTCTATGTAGGCAAATCAAATGTAGGTGATGCTTTGCACAGCTAGCACTTCCACTATGGGTTTTGTTTGCACGACCATTCATAACATAGAAATCGCACTCGAAAAGGATAACTGCGAGAGCGGTCACAATCTTTATCTTTTTTCCATAAACCTGTCAAAGAAATGGGTTTCCAAATAAAAAAAACAAGTTCTTGATCTTTTTGGTTTGATGAAATTTCGGAGAAGGTCCTGAAAACAAAACAAAAACAAGGCGGATAAGGATTCTGGGACCCGAGCATAGCTAAAATTAAAGCTAACACAAAAGAAAACAATTTCATAAAAATTGAAAGTGGAATAGGAAACTCGTGATGAAGTTTCTGTTCTCACAAAAGGAAAGAGAGACGATTGATTTGATTGATGGAACCACGGAACCAGCAAACTCCAGCTGATCAACCATCATCCTCACGCATGATGGCTTGGCTGTCGACTCCCATCCTCCATGCTTGGCAGAGTAGAGCTAGGTTCCATTTGGAAATGCATAGGAAGTCAACGCAGCAAACCCATGCCCCCTGCGCTTGCTGTACCGCCGACGAAGAATAGGTATCCCCACCCACCCCAGGCAGAGTTTTTGAGCCGTGTAATAGGCGACTTCTCCTTAGTATCTTTATACATTATCGCATGGGTGGTTCTTCTTGAATAAATATCAAAATCTTCTTTTTCTTTCTTAACTTTTTCGTCTTTTTTTCTTATATTTTTTTGAGACTTTGATCTATTCCAGAACATATGAATACTCAATATATTTGTAGAAATGACAACGAAGCATCTTCATCTGGAATGTTAATGGATGGCACGACATCACCAAGATCTAGGAGTGCAAAGGAGATGGGATGCATTACATAGCCCCATAAGGCAGGCTTTTCATAGATGTTTTCCCCTTGAAGGTGATGAAGTGTTGTTCCTATTTTGGTTTGACAAAGACATTCCCATACTGATGGGAAAAATGGAACATCTCCTGATGAGGAAGGAACGAGAGAGAACTGCTTGCCTGGCTGACTTGCCAGCCCGTATTAAGAATCGAATACTTCTGCACCTTCTTTCATCAGGAGAACTTATGACTGAGACCTCTCTCGTAATCCCTTATTAGACTCCAAAAAATCCTTGCTCCGACACTCACCCTTTCGGTATCTATTGATTCTCTCCCAATTGGTTGGATCATCGACAATATGATTTACTTCACGGGCGTGGTCTCTAGTTCAAGTCTAGGATGGCGTAAGGCAAGGTACACCCACCAAGCATTCAGGGGCGGGGTGGGGCATCTCTTCCAATCATGCCTGCCGACTAGTAAGGAGAAGTTCTGCTCAAACTGTTGATCTTGAAATGTTCTCGCTCCAAATTGTCTTCTTTCATCGAATTTCACTTTCAAAGTCAAAGGGCACACTATAAAGATAGATCAATTTACGGAATCCCCCAACAAAATTTTCATTTTCACCCAAATATGGTGATATTTTGATTCTTCGTCGTCGTTCATCCTACAATTCGAATTGAGGATGGGTCTCAGATTCTAACTACTTATATATTTCCAATTGATGAAGCTCCCATATAAGTAGGTGCTGAGCCATCGTTAATCCCATTATGTAAAATATGATTGGCCGAATAGAGGAATTGCCTACTTTTGTAGTACCTGAACAATACTTGGTGGATGAGAGTGGAGGCACCTTCCATGCAGCCAACTGTTTGTTTGTAGCAGACAATTACTTTTCACTTCCAACTTAGATACTTCAGGTCCAAATTCGACGTGAAAGCAAAAGTGCGAAGAGGCCAAAAAGTATTGGAAAAAAAAGAGAAAGTGAAGAAAGAAAAAGAAGATTCTGCATAAGGGACAGTTTTTTTGCCTCTGAATCCCCCAAAGAAGGCCATATTCTTGAATATACCAAATCAAATGGTATCAAGTAGCTTAATGCAAAAGAAAAATCATTTCTATTGATACTTTTTGTTTTTCCAATATATAGAAATAAGTTGATTGTTTCTTTATTGCCAAAGAGGAAAAAAATTTCTAAGAGTTTTTTCACGTATCATTTTCATAGGATAGAACCTTAGCTAATTCCACTTCTCCCAAGCGCCTTTGGGGAAACTTCTCAAAGACAAAAAGGGAGATTTCTTTTATTGATGTTGCTATATCTAGGTCAACAGCAAGAGCACCAGCCATGAGCGGCTTAAAGTGATCAAGGAGAGCAGCCATCTGTTGTGTTCTTTTTGTTCTGACTGACTGTAGATCATCTTTCACTTCCAGACTATAGCTTGATCAAGTCGTGTTGGATTCATCCCATTCCCATAATGGTGAAACACATTCATGAAAAAGTTCTGGAACAGGAGGAAGAAAGCATGGTGAAATTGTATGCCCGACGAGTTGGCCTCTGATCGGCATTGGATATTGGATGGAGGGCTCCCTTTAGGGAACTTTTGAAGCCTTTGGTGAGCAATCATCTTCAGGACCTTTTTCCTTTGGTCGAGCCTCCTATAGACCACTTATTCTGCTCAACGTGCTAATTGAAAAAATCAGTTTTGCTATGCTATCTCATCAACTTCTAATGAGGTATGGTTTCCTTATACTTATTACCTTGAGGTGAGAATAACTTCCATAGTTATTCCCCCTACACCAATTCTAGTTTTGGACTTTGATCATGCATTTTGAAGGTCATCCATTAAGAAAAGACAAATGCATATCCCATTTTTGCATAACAGAAAAAACATAAATAGAATTCTTTGAAGTAACCAGAGTATTCAAACTATGATATTTTTGAAGAAACAATCACAACAAATGCAAAGAAAGAACATCTTTGACCCAAAAGAAAATGGATTGCAAAGGAAAGCAATCGCATAGCAATCCTTAGCATTGAGCAAGGAAGCAAAAACCTCTCGGTAAAGAGGATACCTAAACACTGTCATCAAGTGAGACTCATAATTAGCTTATGGAATGTCATTGACCTTCTCTTCCCTGAGGGACGAAGAAGGGGTATTGAGAAGCGCATATTGGTCTGATTAATAATTCACTTCTGACCCCATGACGAATCAAAGCATGGGCATCTGCAACTTAGAGGTGTCGAAAGTCCAATCTTTTTAGAAGAAGAATCCAAATAAGAGGCCCTCAAGCTGAGCTATCAAGTGCACCCAAGCCTTTATTGTTTAAAAAGAGCAGGTCCTAGAAATGCTTCATTGGAAGAAAAGGATCAGGAACTGGGACAGAGAAGAAAAGGAGGCTCTTGCCCTTCTCGAGATGAATGAAGTTTTTACCATAAAACAAAAAAAATTAAAAAATTTCGATATTTATTGCATTTTTTATTTGACCTTTCACAAATAAGCCAGTTTAGTCCCTTTCTTTCTTCTAGGCGGCCAGGGTGGAGACGATGGGGTCGGTCAACGGATTTTCCTTTCTTTTGAAACATTTCAATAAAACCCAGCTATATTCTTGACGCTCGACAACCAAGGAAATCAAATCTTTTTCCCTTAAAAAGAATCAACTCAAGCAAGAATCATGATAATTAACTCTGAGATTGAATATCACCTTGAAGATATCGAGGACCAATGTGCGAAGAGTGGACTCCTCATTTGCTAACCTCAAAGGCTCATTGACTTGATGAAGAAATTGTCTAAATTCGTCACAGAGAAGAGAATAATCTGGCAGATTCTCCATGTTAGAAGATCAGGAATTAAGAGAAGGGGTTGAGAGGTGTCTGTCAACTTTTACCCTCTTGGTTGTAGTTTTAGCTTTCATCAGTTTATTTGTTTCACAAGATAGGAAGGGGCCCTCTTAAGGGAACTTTTTTCTGAGCACTCAGAGCTTCTTCTTAGTTTGGATCAAAAGTCTTTATGATCAAACCCAATTTGTCATGCATCAAGCTTAGGGAGTGTCTTGTTATTCCTGTTGAGCAATTCCTTTTGTCGTGTATCCTCGATATATGCAAGATATTTAGTCTGCTCTCTTGCGACTAGAAGAGGTGCTAATGATCTTTGTGGTATCTTAGCTTTTGAGTTACTGACTTCTACTGTGTTTCATTTCATGAAAAAAGCCCTAGGTTCCTCCAATGTTTGTTTTTTCTCGGCCAAATTCTTTGTCTCTATAGACACTCTCTTTCATGTTAGAATAGAAGAGTAACATAAAATGGAAGTTTCAGAACACACCAACAAGGATGAGGATTACACACCTTGCGACCCGTAGAAAATTCTGTCAAGAAAAGCATACGAAAAAAGTCTAAAGTTGGACTGATTGGAACCGTTGGCCTCTAAGACTTCACTATAAAGGATATGGCCAGCAAAGGAGCCTGAGTATGTTAGAGTTTGATTCAAAACAGTCAAACCAATCAAAATAGATATGCAGTATTTCAGCTGGGTTAGTGGGTTAGTAGGTTTGCATATTTAGTGTTGTTTGTTAAGCATTTGTTAAGCGTGCATTAGGCTATTTAAGTGTATAATTTTCTTGTGATTAATTAATGAAATTTGAAGTTTATTTTTTATTTTTCCTGGTAACACAACAAGGCTTTTCGTTGTCTTCCACCTTAGGGTTTTGCTTCCAAACAATAACAATTGGTATCAGAGGTAGGCCACGACAGAAGGAAGAAGCACAGGAGCTAGGCCACAGTAGAAGCAAGAAGCAGAGGAGCCAGGCCATGGTAGAAGCAAGAAGCAGAGGAGCCTGTTAAGGTTTCAGTTCCAAACCATAAGGTGGAAGATGATGGAAAGTGGAAATAATAAAAAAAATTGCTTAAAATTTCATTGATTAACTAGGGACTAATTACATGCTTTAAATAATTCTAAATACAATTAACAAACTTCATTAAGGTGCCACTAATCACGCAAACTAATTAACCCACTAATGCAACTAGAAAAAGATAAAACCATTTGACATGGTTGACTGACACGTTTGACTGTTTGACATGTTTGACTGATAGGTTTGAATCAATTTCTAATAGAGCTAGGCCACGACAAAAGGAAGAAGCAGAGAAACAAAGTGGATCTTCAAGTCTCTCGTGCAAAGAGAGACAGACAACGACAACGCCTACGTAAATGTGGGCAAGGAGGAGTTACAGTCAACAACGGTAAGGGAACTAGCATCAAAGTTTGCCACGACAGCAGTGTTAGCTTGATAGTAAAACCCATGGAAGACGAGGCAGTTTAGGAAGGCCGTGAGGAGAAACCTGAGGAGAACAACGAATTCTGAGAGCAAGAGGGCGTCGAACCCTGTAGAGAAAGCACTGGTGGGAAAGAAATCAAGAACAGATGGCAACGAGGGAAGGATTTTTCGAAGACACAAAGGAGAACAGTGCAGACAGCAATTCTGGCAAGGCAATTTCGAGTGAAGCAAAGGCAGTGACTCGGAAGAAGGGAGAAGACAATTGACAGCAAGGCTTCGACAAAGAAGTTTGACAGTGCAAGGAAGCAATGACAGATGTAGCAACAAGCAGCTTGTCTTCATTGTCAATTCCAGTTTTCAAAGAAGAAAATTATGATTTTTGGAGCATAAAAAATGAAATCCTTGTTTAAATCACACGGTCTATGGGATTTGGTAAAAAACAGTGTCCTTGATTTAGATATCAATCTGCAAGATATTCAGAAAAAGGATGCAAAGGCACTGTATATCATTCAGCAAGCAGTGCATGAAATGACTTTTTCCAAAATAGCAGCAACAAATTCAGAGAATGAAGCATGGATCACACTGAAAGCAACATTTTAAGGGAGTTCATGGGTGATTGCAATCAAAATGCAAGGATCGCCCAGAGATTTTAAAACTCTCTTCATGAAGCAGGGTGAAAAAATCCAAGATTTTCTATCACGAACGTCAGGTATCGTGAATCAAATTCATGCATATGACGAGATGACTACAAAGCATACCGTGGTGTGGAAAATTCTGCAAAGCTTGACGCCGAAGTTTGATCACATGGTGGCTACAATTGAGGAGTCGAAGGACCTTGTGACGTACACATTCAATGAGCTCATGAGATTGTTGCAGACGCACGACTCTCTGCTCAACAGAACCGAAGAGAAGGAAGACTCGAAATCTTTGTACAAGAGAGGAGAGTTTTCGGGTAGCCGAGCAAGCAACAGCACGCATGGAAGATGGAGAAGTATGAGTCAACGCGGATGGGGTGGGTCAACCGAAAAAAAAAGGTATTTTGGTTCGACCAGAATTAAACCATGTTCTGCTAGAAATAAACTGAGACTTGCTGAAAATAAAAAGCAGTCTGATGGACAATCGAAAAATATGTTGAGTGTTTTTACTGTCATAGATTTGGTCACATACAGGCTGAATGTTTTAAAAAGCAGAGAGATGAATAAAAAAATGTCGAATGCCACTATTGTCACAAGTAAGAGCTCGTGCATGGCGATTGTTATAAAAAGCAAAGAGATGAAAAGTAGGCCAGTTTTGTAGAAGAAAAGAATGATCAGCAGAAAGTGTTCATGTCTAGAATCAAAAAAAATTTTGACGTCAGCAAAATTTGCTTTTTGGACAGTGGCTATTCTAATCATATGACAGGCTTCAAGCACCTGTTCAGTCAACTAGATGAGACACAAAAATTGAAGGTTTAGTTGGGATATCATAAAATAATTCAAATTGAAGGTAAAGGAATAATTGCAATTCAAACCAGTCACCACAATACAAGGTTCTTGCATGATGTTTATTTCGTTCCCCAACTTACACAGAATTTATTGTGTATTGAACAGTTGATTAGCAGTGGTTATTCTATCATTTTTGAAGAGAAGAAGTGCACAATTAATAACAAGGCTACACAACAAATCATGGCTATAGAAGAGATGGCAACAAATAAACTATTTCCTTTGGAGATTTCAAGTGTAGAGGAGAAGTTGATGGCTATCAAATTACCAAACCCAAATGAGACTTGGCATCTCAGGTATGGGCATCTTAATATTAAAGGACTTAAATTACTTAGTCAAAGGCATTTGGTTTACCAAACATTCAGAAAATTGGTCAGTGAGAAGGTTGTATTTATGGTAAACAAACCAAACTACCATTTCCCAAACATTAAGCAATTAGAGCAACTCAAGTGCTTGAAATAGTTTGCACAGATTTATGTGGACCAATGGAGACTGCGTCTCTTGGAGGTAGCAAGTATTTTCTATTATTTATTGATGATTTTAGACGAATGTCATGGGTGTTCTTTTTGAAAAACAAAAATGAGACATTTGAAATGTTCAAAAGGTTTAAAGTCATCACTGAAAGAGAAACTAGCAAGAAATATAGGTCAGATCGAGGGGGAGAGTACCAATCAAGAGAGTTCAAGCTATATGTGAGCAGGAAGGCATTCAACAATAGCTGACTACACCATATACTCCTTAGCAGAATGGTGTTCCTAAAAGGAAGAATAGAACAGTGGTGGAATTGGCTAGAAGCATGCTCAAATCAAAGGGACTACCAAATCAATTTTGGGCTGAAGCTGTTGCAACTACAGTATACAATTTGAATCTATCACCAACAAAAGTAGTGCTAAACCAAACTCCTTTTGAAGCATGGTTTAAGAGGAGACCAAGTGTGGGACATCTTAAAGTCTTTGGCTGCATTTGATACACTTTGCTTAGTTCACACAATAGAAGTAAACTGGATCAAAAATCAGAAAAATTCATATTTATTGCGTATTGTATACAATCCAAAGGCTACAAGTTGTATAACCCAACAAAATAGAAAATTTGTGGCCAATAGAAATGTATTATTTGATGTAAATGCAAGCTGGATTTGGTGAGAGAAAACACAAGCTATAACATTTGAAGTTTCAATTTAGGATGAGTTTGAAACTGATGAAGATGAGCAACATATATTAAGCTCCAACAACAGCTCAGAATCAACAACCAGAATTCGATCCTCTGATCCTGATTATCCTGCAAGGAAGGTAAGAACAATAAAAGAATTATATGAAACAACTCAAGTGTTCTATGTTGCAGACCGAACAACATTTGAAGAGGCTACAGTGAAGAAAGAATGGCACTAAGCAATGAAGTAGTTGTTAGCAATAAAGCAGAATAAAACATGGTAGTTATCTGAACTGCATCAAGGGCGAAACATAATTGGTGTAAAATCGGCGTATAAGATGAAGTTTCGAGACAAGTTGGGTGTAGAGACGTTTGAATCAAAGGGGAGTGTTAGAGTTTGATTCAAAACAGTCAAACCATTCAAAACAGGCCTATAGTATTTCAACTGGGTTAGTAGGTTGCCATATTTACTGCTGTTTGTTAGGCATTTGTTAAGCATGCATTAGGCTATTTAAGCATGCAATTTGCTTGTGATTAATTAATGAAATTTGCAGTTTATTTTTTATTTTTTCTGGTAACGCAACCAGGATTTTTGTCGTCTTCCACCTTAGGCTTTTTCTTCGAAACCCTAACAGAGTAACCAACTGAAGGGGGCCCCTAGGCATAGCAGCCCTTGCTTAGGAGATCTTCTATGGTCAGAAGCAGGGGAAGCTCAAACTCAACTCACACCATTGTGTAGTTGCTTCGCTTCCCGCCTATGAATATACAAGGGCACATGAGAGTGAAAAAACTTCCCCAATGGAGATCTCTTTTTCTTAAGTGAAGCCCTGAGTTCGTCTATCAAATTGCCTCTTAAAAGGCATGAGGTTAGGGAGAAAAAGAAAAGTAGCTCCAGTTCCTTCAAAAATGGTATTCAGATCATTGAAGAAGGGGTGATCCACCTAGGGTTTTGAAAGAAGAAAGAGCACCCCAAGAGGGAGGTCGACTATGCCGCTCGACTGGAGGGGCCAGCCATTTCAACTGATTGAGCTTGGCATTAGAACTCTAGAGAAGGAAGAAAGATTTGAATCCCAGCGCAGCCACAACTGAATGAACCCTTCCAACACAATGGGTTGAACACCAAGTCAGTGAAAATCCCCATATTTTTTCCCCCATTCTGGAGCATCTGAATTTGAAGGAAAGTAGAGCAACCGATATTGAAGGAAGGGGAGGAACTACAAGATCTCCCAACACCAGCACTATTGAGACAAATCCTTCATCTTGTTGTTTGCAAGGTCTTCATCATTGGACTCGAACAAGGCAGCCATTTATAGCTACATAAATCACTACAATTTGTTTTTCAATTGGAAGTGGTGAATATTGTAGTTGTTTTGGCACTTCCTTTTTCATCTGAGGCCCCATTTGGGGATCTTCTTCAAATCCAATATGTATCTCAAAGTAACGTTTCCATATGTTATATATTAAACATAAAGCCTTCCCAAGAATGGTGTTCGACAGATTTCAGAGATCATCAGGTACAACTCATGACGACCAACGAGTATATCTTGAGTTGGTACGCAAACGAGATCAATGATTGTGAGAACTTTATTCACACCGCATAAGTGGAACTCGCTTGGAGCTAAGCGAATCAACGCAATCCCAAAATGGCGAAGGGAGGAAAGTGGCAAGTGGAGGTGTTTGGCTCTACTGAGACACTCTTTTTCCTCGTCTTAGACAAAAAAGAGGAAAGGGATCCAATTCTGGATTGACTTGCTAAACCAAATGGGGCCTACCTCACTCCATTTTTTCCAAGCAAAGTATCAGCGTGCAAGGAAAGCAGTGATTCTCCTTCCTAATCCTTAAATGAATGTGAATTCGTAGAAAGATGTCAAAGTCAAAAAGAGATTCGGCGCATTTTCGACGATTCTGGTTTTAATTCTATATAATTTATGTTATTAAAAAAGAATACCACTCTAAAAAAAACTATTTTTCTTGCAATCTTCTTCAACAATAATTTTTTTGGCTCAACTAAAAGCATAAAAGAGTAAGATCTAACTTGTGGGTTATATTCCCCATTTATGTTTACAATTCAATACCTTTCAATTTAAACAATATCCATAAGCAAAACTTAGAAAGTGTACCAAATATTTTATGTAAAATTATCCAAAAATCCTTATTCAAAATAAATATTTTATATATAAGTGAAATTAGATTAAGGAAATGACGATCGAAGATTGTTTTCAAGCATATAAAAAATTTAAATATCAGAAAAAAAAGTCATTGGTTGACAAGGACAATGCATGTTGAAAGGCCAAAGTTGGCATCAAAACAAGGCTTCTCCTTATTTTCCCAAGAAAAACTTTAATAGCAGAGTTGGCTATGAAGTTTATTTTTGGGATTAGTTTAATATTTCAATTTTTTTTGTTAATTTGTTCAATTTCTTTAATCGAAAGATGGTGACAAAATCTTCTTTTTCGATTTACACATCCTTTCACGGCAACGCTGTCTAACGATCTGTTAAACGGTTGTCTTTTTTTATTTTTTTTCTTTTATCTGATTTTATCAAGATTAAAAAAAGCACTATATAATTCTAGCAGGAAAAAGATAATTTTAACAAATATTCAACATATTCGTATTGTTAAAAAAATAAGTTATTTATACTGTTTTTTGAACTTGAAGTCATCCAAATTTCGTTTTGTTATATCTTTTGACTTCTTTATATTTGACATCTATGTAAATTCAAATTTATGTAACATTTACTATGTTTTACATGTGAGTTCATAATTTCTAGTAAATTGAAAAATTAATTTATATTATTAAATAATATTATATGATATTGTAAGATAATAGTTTTAAACCAACCGATATTTAATCCCAACTCAATTTTAGGTTTGTTTGGATCAAAGTTTAATGGTCGAAGTTGTACATAGTCACATAAAATTAAATTTAAAGATTTTTTATGATAAAATAAAATTATTAGACATTAAGACTAACAATTATAGATATGATAATTTCTTTGTTTTTAAAGACTAATTAAATTAAATTTCATGTGAGACAAATGATCCAAACAATAGTACAGTTTTAGATATTGAAGTAATTTATAGTAACACTTTAAAGTTTATTTAAAATCTACATGATTAGCATAATTATATTTCCATAATCAAATAATAAACTCATTATTTTCTGTAAGGCTTAACTAAATATCCCTCTAACAAAAGACACCTCTTTTTCCACCCTCCTCAGTTACCCTAAAGCTTCAGCATCCATCACCTCAGCAACTCTTCTTCTTCCATATATGCCATGGTCTTTATCTTGTCCATTACTTCAGCAAGTCTTCCTCTTCCATATATGCTGTAGTTTTTATCCTATCCATCCCTATTTTTCCCTCTTCTCTTTCCCTCTACCATTTCTCCAGAGAGCCTACACACAATGGGGAAGCTGTACCTCTGGGCTCATCTATGATAGGGGAAGTCCCCACGGTGGAAGGAGAAGAGAGCACATCTCCAGCCGTAAGGAAAGTAACGTCTGTCGTATCTCCGATCCAGCTACAATAGGAGTTAGTTGCGACTACGCATCTTCCATCCTTTTATGCGCCGAGGATAGCCGCAGCATCCTTGTTTTTGATGAGGACGAGGAGCTGGGCATCAATCGAAAAGCTCAAAGGAGTGGGCTTGGAAAAATATGCGAGCAAAAGTCTTCTTTTTTCCGGGATTCCATCTTTCTTTGCTCATCGCTCTCCGAAGAATTCCCATTTGCATTGCTAAAGAAAGAATCTGAGCATACTCCGGCAAAGGAATATGCCCAGTGGTTGATGAGAGTGTCTTTGGACATATCCGTATGAAACAATGCCGTCCATTGGACTATGAAGGTGGATTCTTCTTTTCGTTATCCCCCTTTTTCGATTATTTTTGTCTTCTTTGATGGTTATAGTTCCTCTATTTTAGTATTTGTTAGGATATTCTGTGCACGATTTACCTTTCAGTTTGCATCAATCTGGTCCTTGTAAAAGATGTAACTACATTTCTCTTTATCTGACTTCTTTTACCCATCTCAACACTTTTTTTGGCTCCTTTATGGTTGATTGAATGGATTTGGGATGCACATTTGCAAGTTCATCCCTATTACAGCTTTGGGCCTCTGAGTGCCTACTTATCAGTAAATTATCTAGATCGCTTCCTCTCTGCATATGAGCTCTCAGTAAGAACCATGCCATATGAGTTTGTTGGGATCTATATGCCGAATACTAGCACAAATGTCTCAATGCAATTGGTATTTAACTTCTTTCAATTGTTAATAATAAAGCGATTTCAATTTGTTTGTTTAGAATGGCAAGGCTTGGATGAACCAATTGCTAGCCGTGGCCTGCCTATCTTTGGCTGCCAAGATGGACGAAACTAATGTCCCCTTATCTCTTGATCTACAAGCAAACCTTCTTCATGAATGCTATTTTTTCTCCTAATTGCTACATTTGACTCGGTAAATTATATAGATCGGCAATGCCAAGTATGTATTTGAGGCGAAGGCTATTCAAAGGATGGAGCTTTTGGTACTGAGCACACTTGTATGGAGAATGCATTCTATGACACCTTTCTCTTTTATGGATCCATAAGTTTAGTAATGACAGTCCCCCATAACAATCTGAAATCAACCATTGCGTTGATCTCATTTTAAATAAGTAGAGGTTGGTTTGCTTTATTCTGTTGTTATGGAATCATTTGGAAATCAAAAGTGAGCTCCTGTAATCCTTTTATTTAAAATCAATGCAGAAGATTGTCAAATAGAATTCAAGCCTTCAGAGGTGGCTGCTTTATTGCACTTGCTGTCTTGGGTAATGCTAAGAAACTGTTAATAGACAATGCCTTGAACCATTGTGCCTACATTGAGAAGGTAAGCTACTACATTCTATAGATTTCAAACGATATATGCTTTGGAATTCTGATTCCTTTGTTCAATGCAGGGGAAAGTAATGAAATGCTACGAAGTAATACAAGACATGCAGCTGGTGGAGATGAGGATTTTTTGGTTTCCAAGGCACCAAAAACTCCAGTAAGTGTTTTGGATGTCACATGCCTAAGCTACACTAGTGCTGATACCATAGCTTGTTCTGGGTCAAATTCTCAGAGTTGTGCAGTAGTAAAGAGCAGAAGGCTGAACAATCCTTCAGAATGAGCATATAAGGATGTGTGGTCTGCCATTTTGAAGTTATCCTAGTACTCGAGAGGTCCTTTTTGTTTTGTTGTAGAAAAGTCTTTTGTATGGAGGGATATTCTTAAAGAAAACCATGGATGAAGCTCTGCAATGAAGAAGATCAATCAACTATAGCAAGAGCAAGAAATATTGAGCAACATAGTTAGCAGTAACCATGAAAATGAAGCAGTAAAAAGAGGCACTCGTGAAAGTAGTAAAAGTCGTAGTGGTCCCGAGTTTCCAGACACAGATCTACTGACAATGCTCGCTCCTTGTTTGCATCTAGTCGTATCACACTCTATGTAGGCAAATGAAATGTAGGTGATGCTTGTTGCACCGCTGGCACTTCCACCATGGGTTTTTTTTGCACGGCCATACATAGCATAGAAAACACACTTGGAAAGGAAAATTGTGAGAGTGGTCACAATCTTTTTTCTTTTTCCATAAACCAATCAAAGAAATGGGTTTCCACATAAAAAAACCAGTTCTTCATCTTTTTGGTTTGGAGAAACTTCGGAGAAGGCCCCGAAAACAAAACGAAAACAATGCAGATAAGGATTCTCGGACTCGAGCGGAGCTCAAATTAAAACTTTCACAAAAGGAAACAGTTTTATAAAAAAAAAAAGTGGAACAGGAAACTCGTGATAAAGTTTTCGTTCTCACGAAAGGAAAGAAAGACGATTGATTTGATTGAAGTAGGCACGCAACCAGCATACTCCAATAATCAGCCGTAGTGCTCATGCACAACTGCTTGGCTGTCGACTCACATCCACCATGCTTAGCGGAGCAGAGCTTGGTTCCATTTGGAAATGCATAGGAGGTCCACGCAGCAAACCCAGGCCCCTATGCTCGCTGCATGGTCGACGAAGAATAGGTACCCTAGGCAGAGTTTTTGAGCTGTGTAATGGGGGACTTCTAATTATCCTTATACATTATCACATGGGTGGTTCTTGAGTAAATATCAAAATATTATTTTTCTTTCTTCACTTTTTTGCTTAAATTTCTTCTTTTATTTTTCTTTAATTTCATCACTTTTTCTCACACAGAGATTCTGACTCAACTGGGATAAAAATAAAGCATTGGGTCAAAGAGAATAGCTTGACTCTCAAAAAATAAAAGAAAGACAACATCGAAGGAAATCTACTTTCCATCCCTTTCTTCACTACATGCATTGCCATAACAATAATAAGAACAAAAATAAAAAGAGTTTTTGTTGGTCTGAATAGGAAAGAATCACTAAGGAGATCCTCATAACATAAGAATAATGCCTAGTATAAAGATCAAAAAGAGGCTATTAGTTTAGTTCTCTTTTTTTGTTAGCTTTTAGGCCTTTTGTCTGTCAGTTGCTGATGCCTCAATTTATATAAAGAAAAGAAATAAATTATCTATTTTAATTTCAATCAAATTTTTTCAAATCTTTTCTTGTATTCCTTATTCCTATACATTATTGTCGATCATCGAGGAGGCTATGCTTCAAGCATTCGACGCCGGTGATTAATCAGACGAAATCGATTTTTCCATTTTCGTCCAATCACCCTGATTTGAGCCGAAACTAGGAGGATTGTGTCGGGATCATATGACTCAATCATCAATTTCAATGTCTCCTTATCCACACCCTTTTAGAATTTCATAATCAAGGAAAAGAAAGACAGAACTTAAAAAAAAGTACACCCCCTCTTTTTAACACAAGGAAGGTTTTCCTTTGAATGCTACATGACCTAGAAGTAGAAGCAGACCTCGTCTCGAGCAGGCTTCTATTCAAGTCATTTCGAGTTGACTCCTATTGAAGACGTTCGTTAGGCTTGAGGTTGAGAACAAAAGCATCAAATTATTACTTTATATCCAATCTAGAGTCATGGTTCTTCCCAGAATTAGTGCTACCTTTTTATATATATGCAATTTGTAGGTTTCGGAAGCCGATGTGGAAAGTCGACTTTTCCATTTTCACGTCACTCTCTGACTCTAGGAACCTCCGGATGATCAAAGTTGATCACAAAGTTTAATATAATAATCGGGCCAACCAGCTCAGGCCCTAAACAAATACGAGCGAACAGACCGAGCCCCCATCGATAACTAAGATTGCTTGGGGGTTGGTTCATAAATCAATGATCAATCCTGTTAGAAGGTTCTGTCGGAGCTTTCTCGCGTTAGACAGTAGTAGAGACCAATCTTGCATTTTAGCTATCGTGAACATCTCGAAGATTTGAAACTTCCGAATGAAAATAGTAATTCAGTTTTGTTAAAAATAAAATCGGGAGATTTCTTTCTCCATCATGCTATTGTCACTGCTAACCATTTTTGGTCCCAAATTAGAGATAGGTAATCACTCAGATAAGAGAATTACTAGGTTCGACATGAAACATTGCTAGGCTCACCTGACAAGTTGTATAAGAAAATGAAACAAGATCCCCAGAGGGGCCCCTCGGTAGAGTGGGGACTAGCAAGTTTCAATTCGAGCTTCTACATCTACGCTACTAACTAGATCTTCTGACATCTCTTCGTTTGGGTAATCAATGATGGAACAACTCGTCGTTGATAGCCTCCAATAATAAATATATTTTCAAAACCGAAAATAAAAATAAGAGAAATAATTCCCAAGAATATCTCCAACAATCTACTTTCCATTTTAGTCAGCAAAAGGAAAGAGGGATCGTATTGTCATCATGTTCCCCCTTTCCACTTTGATTTTGGAAAGATCACTTTAATGCTATTTTATAAAATGCTACTTGAGAAATCCATCATCAATTATTTCAAAATTCAATAGATTTACATAAAATTAGCCTACAAGAAATACAAGAAGATATATAAGAAAGAAAAGAAAAAGTGAAGAAAGAAAAAAAAGATTCTAATATTTATTCAAAACTAATGTTGGACAACTTGCCTAAAGAGTCTCCCTTTCCATTTACGAAGCCTCCCATATGTCCGGTTTACATAAAATTGTGCTGCCAGGGGCAGGTCAGAAGTGGAATTCAATCATGAATTGGCTCTTGGGGAAAGACCCCAAAATCAAATCCATTTTTGCGCATCTCATGGTTAAGAAATTAGACTTGGGATTAGCGACTTACCCATGGTTTTTGAAAGACTACTGAATCTGTTTTTTATTATTTTTATTTTATTTTTTTATTCTGATTTTTTCTTGAAATTAAGATTTCATTTATTATTTAAAATTAGCTAAACATTTTATTCGAACAAATGTTGACCTAGAACGGATGATTCTTTGTCGGGGAAGGAAAAACGAGTAGTTTATGCTTTAGTAGCTACCATTTCATTGGCTCTTTCTCTTTGAATGCGATCTCAATTCAAGCTACGGTTTCAGAAGGGGCAAACTTGAGCCCCTGGTTTTGATCGATATGTAACAGATAGAAAGAACGCTCATAAGTAGTTGTATTGAAACAAAAAAACTTCTGATAAATGAATTCCAAGACTCAAACCAAAGACTCGCCTTTGTATGTTTCAGGTACAAGTACAAAAGAACATTCTAACTATCTCCAAAGGGGCCCCTATTTTATTAGATCGTAATTTCTCTAATTGAAAGTTCACAACTTCAGAAGAGTTTGAGATTTTGAGTTCCTCAGAATCACATAAGGTGTCTTGAGAGGTTTTAAAGGACTATTTCAAGGGAAGAACAAACTAGAGAAGTAGAGAAGAAAGAAATACGTAGTTTTGGGATTGATGGTTCTATTTCAATGTAGTTTTGGGAAAGGTTATTTGATGATGCTCCTCCTTTCTTTTGTGCTTGTAGGATGAAGAAAGCTGAGATGCTGTCATAATCTGACTGCCCTACCTTTAGAATGTTTTACTCTTTCTTTGCTTCATGAAGAAAGGGCTGATATCTGATGTTCTTCTCAGATATGTTGACTCCTACTGAGGCTGGTGCAAGGTGTGCGTCATAGAATTCTTTTGAAAAAGAAAGACATTCAAGGAAGAAAGATGGATCGGGGTGCAACAGGAATTAGTTCCCCATATTGTGCCCCCTCAAGTGGCACTACACAAGGAGAAGAAAAGGTGACTTCTGGATCAGGGATGATAAATAAAATCCAAACAGTGACTTCCAAAAACATCGTAAGCTAAACTTGTGCGTTCTACTGTGAACATGAAAAACCCAAACGCTCTACCCTTCCAGTCAAGATTTGGGGCATCACAATCACTGGAAAAACAAAAAAGTGGGACTTTCAAGCAAAGGAAAAACTCTTACATATACAGTAGTATGGTTCAGACGAAGGAGCTGGAAAGAATGCATGCATTGGCTGCCTACTACTCCAATATAGGTTTTTGTAAGAGTCAGAGGATCCATGTTACTGGCAACCTACCGGACTTCATATTCCTCATTTTGGCAAGCAGGGGTAAGGGATCTCTTTTTTGCAATGGAACAAAATCTGCTTCGTAGATTGGAGTCATTATAGGGGCCATCTTTAGGAAGTACATGATCCTCCATGCCATAATGGCTAGAGGCAAAGGATTGAGTTTGGGGTCTTCACCACTATAGCATCGTACATTTTAGCCAAGAATAAAGGATGGTCCCAATACCTACTTTGGTGGACAGTTAATTCTCCAGGTATCATCACAGCATATTCGATCAAAGAGATATGATAAATAGGCTCTTAACCATGCCAAAGTGGAATTTATAATTACAATCCCACAAATTTCATTCTTAAGAAAATATTGTTTTTGCGAACTCTAATTGTAATTCAAATTGAACCATGATTTCAATATAAGGGCATCCTAGTTTAGTGATCGATCAGCAATTGAAGAGTTCTTGACTAAAAAGATTCTTCCAATGTCTCATTTCTTGGTCCATGTATGCGGCTTATAGCTTTGTTTTTCCTTGCTGCACTCTTTCCTATTTCAATCCTCCTAGTTTTTCAAAAGAAGAAAGAGCGAAACACTTGAAACAATGTTGAATTCTGCCACGGTGTGAATCCCTGCTCTTCTGTGGTCAGGGTCAGGGAACTAGAACAGTCTGGTAGAGCTGTAGGTCACATGACCTGCACCAAAATGGATTTCCTTAAGGAAATGGGTTCCCTTCTCATTTGAGATTGACTTCGAAAGCGTCTTCAAAAGAGAGAATGCATTTCTGAGGCTTATACGGAATATCTTTCACTCACAGAAAACAAAAACCGGCTCACACCGCCGAGTAGTGTCATCACTTCCAGCCTATGAATATACGGGAACACTTCTTCGGAAATCCTATATTTGACATCTCCATTAGATACCCCCACCAATTCATGTGCAGTAGGAATGCAGAAGCATCGGAGTCCTAAGTCTCTATCGAGTACCTACTTTCTTGACTCTTATTTTCTCTGACGCTCGAATCCATCGTTTGGGCTCATAAGAAATGAAAAGCTGAGGAGAGCCTTTCGGGCTCGTTCCCCCCAAAAACCAACTATACATGAGAGTTTCCCGGACATTAGAAGATTAAGGAAGTTAGACTAGAAGGAGGCCTTGATCTAGTTTGGAAGTCCTTCATGAAGACAATGTCAATAAAAAATAGATAGATATTATCTATCTTTAGATTTTGATACATTAATCTATTTTATGACGTAGAGAGAAGCAAAGACATGGAATCAATCTGAATCTTTCTCTAGTCTAAAGAATCTCCAGAGGGGGCACAATACGGACTTTGAATTTGGACAGATCTTGTGGGCCTTCTTGCATTTCTCTTTTCGGGCTTTTTCTTGCCTGAGCTTGACCCCCAACCGGGTCTCCCAACAGGGGTGATATCGTGGCAATCACAAATGGGTTGGAAAAGCCTCTGCTCCGATTCTTTAGCTAAGAGGGGCCCCGAACAAGAGGGTGGCCCGACCCCAAAATTTTGGGTCCCCAGTAGTGCCTTTAAAATATAAGGTCTATACTGAAAAGAGAATGCAACAGCTCCAGCTTTTGTCTGCCTGTAGTACCATCCAGCGCACACAAGAAGGATTCATCTTCAACCCCCGTCAGTTGTTTGAACAATGCAGGTCGGGCCTCAGAGCTAGACTGACTACACCAATAACACTCATCCATAGACTCAAAATAATAATTGAAAGAATATTGGGTTTTGTGATCAGTGATGTTTTCTCATAGAACTGCGAGAGCAACACTGATGTACAGAATGCTCAGGCTACTACGAGAGAAACGTTCCCGTTCCAAAATGCCTCCCTGTCATAGCTTTTATGATATCAGACTCTTCTCTCGAGGAGGGGCCGACCAGCGCACAATCTAAGGAACTAGATAATCTATTTGATTGGATTCCAATTCGAGTCGAATTCCATTGATTCTCATTGGATTGGATAATGTCAAGAAGGATTGTTCATTGGGTGAATAGAGTTCTCACAATCATCAATCACGTAAGCTGAGCTGGGAATTCCCATATCGGGTTTCCCTTTCCAAAAGTAGCCCATAAATGGAAATTTAAAAAAGAACAAAAGGCTAGAAAAATGACAAAAGCAAGGCTCCCAAAAGACATGTGTTGCACATGAACCACTTTTTGACATGGATCAAAGAAAAATTGATTGCTGAAACAAAGAAGCCTTCTTTCAATTGTATAGGAATTTGTGGAGCTCAACTGGTCTAAAGGATTGGGAGAACGTTCTTTTGGCCTCTTTGTGTTCACCTACAACATCACACAAGATGAAAGTTCCAAGCAAATCCTAAATTGACTTAAGTTCAACTTGAATCCAATATTTTTATATTTTCCGAATCCAATATTTTTATATTTTTTGAGTCTGATATTTTCATATTTTCAAAATCAGATGCCATCAATTGGTCCATTTTCACAAAGACCAGACAACCAGGTAAAGGACAAAACATATAGAATTATGGTATAACTTTATTAGAGAGCATGTATAAAAAATAATTTAGTTGTGATTTGTGCCATCGTCTACCTAATTAGTTGATATTGGTACTGAGCGATTGACTATCGAAGTATTCATTAAACTTAGATTAAGCATAGGTGTCATTAACCCCTTTGAATTATTACAAAAAAAGGTTAGAACTAAGCCTTAGAATTATGGGTGATGGTAAGCTAGAATTCAAGAGGAGTATATGGGTATCATATAAGCTATATACTACAATGTTGAATATTAAATAATTTAATTTTTCCATTAATGTTATGTTTTCATTTAGCTTTAGTTTTATAATCCTCAAGAGGGAGATTGTTAAACCTTTTCATATGATGATCACAAAAAAAAGCCTAAGTATTTACTAATACTTTATTGAACTTAGTATTGTTTTAGTTAGACCTCATGGAGTATTCTAACAGTCTTGATTTGTTTGAGTAAGAACTATAACATAAATATTGAATACAATTTGATGGCTTAATCTACTAACATAGGAGCCAAAGCCAATGGTCTTTGCAGAGTGGCTAATTAAAAAAGAACTACATTTCTAAATTTTTATGATTAACATGTTAAACTTTTAATTGTTTCATAATTTTGCCCAATAGGGTTGCCATCTTTGATGCATATTTAACTTTAGTTCAAGTTAAGTTTTAATTTAAAGCATTTGAGTTCTTAAAAATCTTGTAAATATTAAAATTTTTATGTTATATAAATTATTATTATATAATAATAATATATTTTCCTAAGAACTCTCAACCATTAACCCTAAAAGGCTAGGGTCAAATAGCATGTAGCACCTTGGGGCAAATGATTTGGGGACCCCTGCAAGCTAGGAACCTGATCGAATATGAAATGAGTCAAGCCCAACTATCGATCAAGTCAGGTTACTATTACAGTCACTTGGATTATTTGTTGAAGGCATTACTTATGAATAG
Organism: Vanilla planifolia; assembly: GCA_023846275.1. Lineage (NCBI taxonomy): Eukaryota > Viridiplantae > Streptophyta > Magnoliopsida > Asparagales > Orchidaceae > Vanilla > Vanilla planifolia. Next base: position 903,879 of record JAIUJO010000089.1, read on the forward strand.
GCTTAGGCAGAAAGAATCATTGTAGATTCTTTAATAAATTTAGGAAAATTGAGCTACGTTAGACAAATACATGCCCACTAATGACCCGGGTCATGACTTCTTAAGAACACCTTGGAGTAGCCAACCCATTAGGCTAATCGTAATATATAGTTGATTCATTATAAGCACAAAATACTTCAATTATTTTCCAACGTTAAACAAAACAAAAGAAATTACCAAAATTGAGATTTTCACACTGACTGATCATGCATTATCAAGATCGAGCAGTCACAGTCACAGTCGTATTTTTGAATAGTTAACATTCTTCAGCTACTTGTCCAGAATAGTTGATCGAATGATTTAGAGTCTCTTTACCTATGTGAATAGTAATATGATCATAGTTACTATCCATCCAAATTTTCAATCCAACTCTCTAAATCTTATCTTGTCATGATGAAATCTAGACCGTTTATCATTTTAGTTGATCCAATGCTTACCACTCCATTCGCTTAATTGGACGATAGTTGTATTATCATCTCATTCTTTTAATTTTGCCTTTCTAAATTGTAGATTTTAGCTATTGTGTGAGCTATTTTTTGACTTTTTTATTTTTTTTATAAATAGGGATCATTTATCAGATCTTAAAACAATTGAATAAAAAAAGAAAATTTTCATAGAGTCAAACTGAAGTTCAAACTATAAGCAATGCATTTCTACCTAATTATAAAAGTTATGGATTTTTGTTGATCTCCATTTCTCCCACTTTCCTTCACAATATTTTTGGTATTTCACAAATAGTTGTATCCCGATATTTAATCAATTGACCATGCTAGAATTGTAAATTTTAAAGGTATATAGATTTTGTTAAGCAAAAATTTTAAATTTTAAAATTTTTTCATATAGCCTGAATTTCTCAAATTTTAGTATCTCATTGGAGCACCAACATACCTTTATTTTAACTCTACTAGCTTTGAAAAATGGAGCAGTTAGTAGATGCATGATAAGGGATTGATGGTGGATATAGGAACAGGTTTTAGTTGAACCACTTGAAAATCTTTTATGCATTTATTTTCCTATTAAGAAATTTTATTTTGTTCATAATTTTTATTAAAAAAAGCTTTATTTTAAGCTCACAATTTTTTTCCTAAATTTTTGGAATAAAAAAATTTTGTTAAACACACAATTCAACTCTCTTATTATTCATTTTTCAACTAAAAAACACTTTGTTTCTTGGCAATGCTAGAACCCTTTCCATTCTAGTTCCACAAATTGCTATATCCATATATTTCATCAATTGACTTATGCTTTTGACATTAATGTCCTTCTTATGTTGTTCACCTATCATATCTACAAGCAATGCTAGATAATCAATAAGTATGCTACTTAATTATGTTATTAAAATAAAAATATCATAGAGTAATAGCTCATGGGAATAATGACCACTTTTGGTCATCATAAAAAGTCTTCTAATTCTATGGAATAAATCTTTGCTAAGAAGCTTTGTCAAGGTGCTAACTTGTTGCATGTTGTTAGCAACAAATTTTTTGTTAATAATATTTCAATCTACATTGTCCATGATGGAATGTTGCTTAAAATCAATTTGTTGAATCAAATAGTACTTTGTAACACTTTTAGTTCAGGAAAAAGCATTTTTTTGGAGAATTGTTTGTAAATGTAATGCCATATCACCTAATTTCTTTTTGAAACCAAAACATGTTTTACTAGAAATCCTCCTAATGCTATAGATTGTGGTTCATTTTTTCTTAAAACAATAGTTTCTTATTTTTTTGCTAGATCATTAGTTTAAGAGGTACAAAAAATGATGAAAATACCTAAAATGTTTTTCTTATTTACTCAAGAACATACATAATCTTTGTAGCCATATTATATGAGATCATGACATATGACAATTTTGGGATACCAAAACCTTAACATCTTTGCTTCAAGCAATTATCAAAATATTCTTTTTATAACTTCTAGACAGAAGTCCTTGGGGCTTGATTGAAATTGATCAAAACTTTGTGACACTAAAAGCTATGTCAGGTGTTCTAATAGTCAAGTAAAGAATGTGTCATTTCTAGGTATACCTTGAAATCTAATTGTTTTGCTTTCTCATTTTTTTCAATAGTAAGGTGGGACTCTTGAAAGTAAAAATGCATTTGATGTTTTTATTTACACACAATTTTAACACGTTATTTTTATTCTTGATTTTGAATACAAGGTTACCTTTCTTATCCTCCTTAGCTTTCAATCCAAAGAAATATGTAACCTCATCCATTATGTTGAAGTTGAATCAAACACCTTTATGCTCACTAAATCATTCACATAAGTCCAAGTTGGTTGAACCAAATATAATATTGTTTATATAATCCTCGATTAGAAGAAGTTCATTGGCATAGTTCATGATGAACAAAGTCCGATCTACATTCCAATCCTAAAATAATGTTTGATTAGAAAACTTCTAAGTATGTTCATAACAGGATCTTTGTTCTTGTTGCAATTCATATGATTCTTTCATTAGCTTATGCACATAATTTTGATGAAGAAAATGTTGAATGTAGTCCCATTATCCTACATACACTTTCCCCTAAATAACAACATTTAAGAATGTGCTCTTAAGATCCATTTGGTATAGTTTAAATGACTTGTATTAAGAAAAAGGTAAAAATGACCTTGTTGCCTTCAACCTTACCATTGGTTCAAGTATTCCTTCTAAGTTTAGTCCTACTTACTATAACCCTTTACCACTAGCCTTTCGTTATTTTGGATGGTAACCACATTGTTTTTTACATTTTATATTTTAGTGCCTACTTTTTGCCATAATAGTGTGGTCTCTTGGAATGTCTATTGATTCCAAAACATTCACTCTCAAAAAAAAGTTGAAACCATCAAACTTGGCCAAATAAAAAAAAATTTTCTCAAGGGTTCACTTGCATTTTGAGGTACAAATTTAGAAATAGATGCACCATATATAATTTCTTTTTAAACAGAGGCATTAGTTTATACTCCAAAAGAGAGGTCACTTAAGATTACATCTCTAAAGTGATTTTCATTTAATGCTAACACTTTTGGTGCAACTATTTTATTATTTTGTTATGTTTTAACATCTAATTTATATGATTTATTGAATATCAAGGATACTTTTCTCGTCCTAGTTAATTTGCATTCAATAAAATAAGAATCTCACTTATTATGTTCATCTCAAATCTGACACCTACATGCTTAACAATTAATTCACATAAGTCACAATTTGTTGTTCCAAATATGGCATCCTCCAGGTAATGTTGGACTAGAAAAAGTTAATCAACACAGTCATTATTGAACAAAATTCTATCTATATTCCCAACCTAAAATATTGTTTGAGTAGAAATCCATAAAGTTTGTCATTCCATGATTTTTGCTTTTCTACCAATTTTACTTTCCCAAAGTCTTTTATGTCTTGTAAATCTACCTCTTTGTTTCGATGCATAATTTCATCAAACACTACTTGAATAGATTCCATTAGTACTATGTTTCCTTATTAAATAGGTTATTGGTTTATCTATTTGAAGAATATTATGAAGAAATAGCCTCCATTGTCTTGGTTTCTAATCTCCAATTCCTATCTACTTATTGATGTAACTCTACTATCAAAATATGCCTAAGTTTTCATATTTTGGCTTCTTGTTATTGAATAGTACATATAATATGTTATTCATAATTAGTTTCACAATAAATCTATTTAGAAATTCTGATTATCAGAGTGGCTTAATTATTATGGCATTCTGATTTTTAGTTCGTATATCACCAAATAAAAAGTTAAAGTAGCTACTAATGTTTTAATAAGGAGATAAAAATTGTTAGATATATAAAATAGGGGAAGCTTAGTATAACTTAATGATATTTGCTATATCCGTATTAAATAGAATTTACTTTAGTACATTTGTCATTATGGCATATTGATAGTAAGAAGTTATTATCTTAAGCTAGCTTGTCGATGTGAGGAAGATTAAAAGCTAAATATTTTTGGGTAGAGACATTAAATTAGAATTAATTGAAAATGAGGTTTCGATAATAAAGATTAGTATTTTACCTATTAATAGAACATTTCTTTTGTAAAAACAAACTATGTTGACAAAATAGTAGGGCTCATTGAGTTGGGCAAGAACTATTATATTACATTAGGATTCCAAACTTACATCATACTTTTTTAAAAGGTTGTGCAAAGCATATTATAAGAAACTAAAGTTTAACACAACATTTTAGGCTAAAATAGAAGTCAATGAAAGAGAATATTTAAAACAATTAAAAAAATGTTTAGTCCATCAAAATTATGTTTCTTATGTATTTAAGATAATAAGTATTTGACTTTTAATTAATTTGCATACAATAATAATTGTTATCTAGCACAGATATGATGCCTTATAATGTTTTATATAATATATTGTGATATTATCATTATGCTGATATTAACAATTTACTAGTACTCTTCTTGATATAGATATGATTTTAGAAACTATTAAGAAGATCCACTCAAACGAAGCATGAATTAATAAAGAAATGGTTCACTCGATGGAACTTTTGATAAGAAAATAAAGAAACTAGATTGTTAGTAAGAGGATCATTTATTATTGTAAGCAAGCCCAATAAAATGCATTATAAAGTTTGAAAAATGAGGATAACTAAAGAAAATGAATTTTGTTCTTTTATAAATTATTGAAATAAATTGTTACATTACTTATAATATAGTTTTGTCATTATCATTAGTCAGGGAGCATAATATTTTTTTTTCTTTTTGTTTTAGTAAAATTTGTTGCTAATGCTACTTATATATTTAAACTTGATCAAAGTAACATGATGGTGCATCCTTGATTATTTTATAAGGAAAGGCCAATGGGGTTCATAACATGGGAATTCAAAAAACCAAAGAAGGGGAGCATTCCATGTTGAATCTATAATGGATAAGTTATAGTAACTAGTAGAAACTTGGGAAGTAGAGGAAGAGTTTGTTTAGAGGCATCCCAATATTGCTTGAACTTGAATGATTAAAATCTTATATGAAGGGAAGTTTACAAAACATTCAATAGACTTCAAAAATTTTTTCATATTTGTCGAATAAATGTAAGTGTATATAAAATTTTTTCTGAATGTGATTAAATGAAATTTTCATATGTATATTTTATTATAATATCACAAAGACTACCATTTGAAAGAACTAACAATATAAATGAGAATTCAAATATGGCAGAACAAATGAAAATGAACACTAAATAATAATTTTTATTCAAATTAAAATGGATATGCCATTAAAAATACCAAAAGCCTTTAAAAAATATTAATTTATTTCTACGGGAATTTTTAAGGACAAAATAATAAAAGTGCCAAATGATTTTAGAAATATATTAATTATTTACTTAAATAAACAACACTTGGAGTAGTATTTTTATGGAATTTGTTGAAAAACTTTTAGAAGTCATTTTCAATTGAATGTGTAGGAAATTGTAATCTTTATAAGGTTTTGGTAACAATGGATATCTGATATAATAAAAATTATGTACTAAATGAGGAGAATTATGAAAGAAAAGCAACTAATAACAAAGATATTATAGTTAGGACTGAAATGAAAAACTATTATAAAGGCTAAGAAGAGGGAGACAAATTAGATAATTATGAAGGTGCCTTTAAGCAAGGAGAAGGAACAAGTTTTATGATTATATGATGCTTTTTTGATGAAGGAACCAAAAGTGTTTTAGAAAGGAAACTATCACTATCAAATGATAGTTGATAGTTTTATGATAATTCATAAAGTATTTGATGGTTCAACGTATTATGTTGTTGAACCCTAGTCATGGTATTTTATTTGATAATAACAAATCCTAAGAATTATTAATGAATTTCTTAAAGAGATTTTGTAAATTTTAGAAAACTAATGTTTGTGTTCATAGGAGAATTTCAAAAGAAGAGGACTTATGGTTTGAATTTAACAATGGCATTTATTTTAAATTTAGTTTTAGCTATTCCAATTTTGTTTTTGAATTGAAATTAAGCATTATTTAGATCACTAATACAAGGTAAAAAAATTTGGCCTTATTTAAATTAATCATCTTTAAAAAGTATTAGGATTCTAAAATCTTGATCTTATCTTTACCATCTAAGAATCATTTATTCTTATTGTACCTTTGAAAAGTCTCTTTCCAAAAATTTTTATAAAAAGTGTATTTTAATTATAAAAAAAATTTGTAAAAAAATAATGATATAATTAATACAACAAAAAATACATATTACTAAAAAGAGCAAAAAGTCTTAGTTAGAACACAGTGCTTGAATATAGCTAATAACATTTATCGTGTCAATAAAATAACTCTCAAATCTATGAAACAATTTTGATTCATTCATATCTCAAGTATCCAAACATAACTTACATCTATAGCATAGTAAGGGGTAGACAAACAAAAGAAATTCAAAATGTTCGATGTAAGAAAGATCTAATAAAGCCATAATAATCAATCATTTATTCAATGTAAGACTAAAAAAACTTGTAACCATTTATGGTTCGACTGAAAAGTTTTGGAGTGCTTTTGCTATCCAATCACAATTATGTGATCGAATGATTCTTATATCATCCACTTTTAAAAAACTTATTTAGGCCCTCATACACAATCACATAAATTTGATATCTCACAGTCCATGTTTTATCTGCAAGGAATAGCTAAATCTTATAGTCAAATCATGATTTAAATTTATCAGTTCAAATGAAATCATAATTTCTAAATAGTTCTTTTAATCTTATCCATCCAATTGAGAAGTTTTCACAATCAAAAGGTTTAAGAGCCTTTTGATCGAGTGCTTCTATGTAGTGAGTCTTTTTAGAGCTTTGGATTTTTATAATTTATTAATTAAAAACTATGGTGGACATTTCAATTTAAATAATAATGAGTAGTTAGTTAACATTGCAAGTGCTTTTAGTCATTAAAATTGTTTATAGAAAAGTGAATTCTTGAACAAGATAGACTGGTAAAAGTTTTACAAAATCTGAAGATAACTTTTTAAGCCTTGATATTCAAACATTTAGTTTTCATTGCTCATTGACATTTTCTTATGGAACATGCTTCAATCAAAAATTAATAATCTCTTCTTAATTTTCAAATAAGGTAAGTTCTCAATTTTCTTTAATGATAATTGATTTAATTAACACACTAATTTCTCAATAAGCTTTTATCAAGCATAAGATTTTTTTAATTAATTTACATTTTGTGTCATCGAATTATTTTATCCTATTAACATGTTTATTATGGTGTATGATTGTAGGGGTGTTTGTCTATTTTTTCTTATGAGGATTTAGCTATTTTGGAAGCATGTTTTATATGAATAAGAATAGTATCTTAATTACATCTAAATGTGTTGGAGCTAAAATGGTTTGTGATCTCAAATCTAACACTAAAAATAAAATATTATGTACTGCAACATTGATCAATTACTTCTAACTAAAATAATACACACACACACACATGCACACACACGCACAAAAACACACACACACACATAGATATATATATATATATATATATATATATATATATATATATATATATATATATATATATATATATATATATATATATATATATATATATATATATATTACAAATAAGATTTAAAAAATTATGTTTAGAAAATAAAAATAAAAATAAAAATAAAAATAAATAAAGAAAAAAGTCAAAAAAATCCTAAAACTTTAAGTTTTGGTAATCATCTTCCAAACAAAAAAGTTGTAGATGAATTATGATTGGTGTTACACCTTAATCTTTCTTAACCATACTCCATTGTAACAAATATTTAGTCATGCATTACACAGGATAGCATAAATAACAAATTTTGGTAATAGCTAGAAGGAAAGGAATAAATATATTTGAAAGAAATTATGCAAGTCTTAGAACAATAGATATAGGTAAAATTGAACATAATAGACTTAAATAAATTGATTAGTTGGTTGATAATTTCAAAAAATTATAAATTTGTGAAAAATCTACTAAATATAGATTAACTCTTTTTAGGTGATGATAAAGTGGGGGAGAATAGAAAGTGAAAGATTAAAATGAGCATAAATTATAGGGGAACATTAATCTAGTTTGTACATGTAAAGGAGCTTATCTTTAACAGTTGTGCATTTTATTTTTAAAAATAATTTATGCTTTAATGAATTTTATTAAAAGTTATGTTTTCATCAAGAAAGAGAGGTTGTTGTGTTGACCCATTGTCCTGATGTTTTGTTTGATCATCATAAAATCTAAGTATTATTAATTAATTTTCTTAAATAAATTTTAAATTTTCGATAGATGATACCTCTATTCAAGGAAAACATTGAAAAGAAAGAAAAGCAAAGGTTAAATTTTGTGATGATCATTTGGGTTGGATTAACAAATAACTAAGAAATATTTTGAATTTAATTTTAGATATTATAATTTTTTTTTTATTAGAATATTAAGCTTAATTAAAATCACTCTTTTAAGGGCCAATAACAAAATTTTATTTAAATTAATCATTTTAGAAACAATATTAGGATTTTAAAATGTTAATCAAAAGTATGAGAGTATTAGCAATAAGGGAAATCGCTTCAGAGTGAACCAGGGGTTTACTAAGCCCAAACAATGCACTTATTATGTGGCATAAAAAAATTCTTATAAAGTAATAACAATCCAATCTGGGATTGAAATGTGTAACCATTTTGCATGACTATACTCAAAATTATTAGGGCGATTCTATCATCTAATCATGCAATTATGTAATCAAATGATCATATTCTTATTTGCCTTTTAAAACCACCAAATTAGGTTCATTATTCGATAACCTAATTTCATAATCGAACACCACTCATTTTACCCATGCATAAGAGAAAAATCTTGTCATTATATCACATAGATCAACTAATCCAGATAAAATAGTGCTTTTTAATCCAAGCCATTTGATCATGTCTATTTCATGACCAAATAATCTAGGTGCCTTTAGTTCGGGCGGTTCTTGTGTTATGGCTCTTTTAGACATTATTTGAAGACATTTGGATTTTCATTATTTATCCATAATGATTAAGTGATAAGTTCGGTAAGTACTTTTTGTAATTAAAAAATGTTTATAAATACGTCAATTCTTGAATAAAATTGATTGATCAAATTTTTACAAAATTCAAAGAAAAATTTTCAAGTGATGACATTTAAGCAACTAGCACCCAGTGCTCATAATCACATCCATATGCTTTGTTCTTCACATATCAAACTAGTAATGTTCACTTTTTCTCAAATTAGTGAAGTTTTTAATTTTTTTAATTAATTCAATTAAAATACTTGCACAACATTCAGTATTTTTAAGTATAAATTTTTTGTATTAATTTTTTTTGCGATGCTAAATTTTTTTATTTCAGTTTGTTAGGTTGTGAGGCCTTAGTCAATTTATATTATTTTATAATTGTAAAGTTTTAACCTGCCAATCATTCGACAAAAGAGTTATATTTGTTATTTTTGTTTTTTTTATATTTTGGTAGGGGTAGATAAAGTCTTCATTTTAAGCTAAATCACTTGAAAATAATTTTCCTATCATTTTTTATTTATAAATTTTTTTTGATTTTTTTTAAAATTTATTATGAAAAGAAAATCAACATATTTTATAATAGAGTAATTGTTTAAAAAAATAAATTTAATATTGACTAAAACTCATTTTTAAAGACATACTTATTTTTATTAAAAAATATATTAAAGAATTATTTTAAATATTTTAAAAGAAAGACAACGTTTTATTCTAAACAATTCACCCCATCCTTTTTAAATAATACTTTATAAAGACATAAGATGTAGTTTAGGTCTATAAGAAGCGGATGAGTTGTTATGAATAAAAATTTAAGTTTCTCACAAAAATACTCCAATAATTTTTTTAAAAGAATTTTATAAAAGTTTTAAGTTTATATTAAAAATATTAGTTTTTTAAGTAAGAATAATTTATATGAAAAAACATGAAAATGAAATAGGAAAATTAATAAGAACTAAATTGTACAACAATGATATTTAGGTGATTCTACTTAAACAACTACATCTAATCCCATAAAAATCTATTAAAAAAATTTACAAAAACCATTTAGCAAAAGCCTTATTTCTCTAGATCCTCATAAAAGCAATAATTTATGATAGCTTTACAGCAAAATCAAATGACAATAGGGGAAAAATATTTGGTGACAAAATAAAAATCAATACAACCAAAATCCTATGGTTAATGAAATGATTAAAGAGGCACAACTATCTTAAATAAATCAATTAGAAATAGAGAAAATTAACAACTTATCTGACTTATGAAGAATGCTATAATTAAGAATGTCACGACTAAAGGAAGTAGCTATAGTAGTGACAATTATCATGGGCTACTAACGGCTTAAAAATATTTTTCTTATTGCATAAACATTCCTCAAACTATTTTGTTCAAAACTTCTCTTATTTATAGACTTTTTCTAATCTCTAAAAAAATTTATTAAACAAGAAAAAGAAGCATTATTGTATTCTCTATGTTTTAGCTGAAAAATTATTGTTTAAAAATAATGTTCTAAAGGCTTAAAAAACTAGAAGGGATGCTGCACATGAGTCGCTCAATTAGACTAACTAAGAATATTTGTTCAAGAAAACTGCATGTTGAACGAATGAGATTTGAAGAGAGTGTTTAGAAAAGAATTTCATCGAAACTGTTAAATTTATCTTGATCTATTGCTTACATTTCTTTGGCTTTATAAAAAAGATGGAAGAGATCAAGATCATTTGATCATGAAATTGCATGATTAGAAAGTTCTATTTAGTCATGTGAATTAGAAGCATGTTGTGCAAAAACAAGGCTTTAACTTTAGTCCCATATTATGAAAGTGACTAAAGATGTTTTGTATAAAAAGCTTACATGATTCTCAATGTCAGCTCATTTTGGGTTGACTGCCCCCTGGTTTGCTCGAAAGGTCATTACGCATAACATTAGTGATGGTTTACAAATTGTATATGTGGATAAGAGAGTATTGACCCATTCTATGACCATAAAAAATATTTGTAGTTGCACTTAGTATGACAATTGACCGACGAGTTTTGGAAATTGCATTCCAGAATGCTTAACGATAGCGAGCATGTTTTAGGTGCTGTAAAGCCCTTTGGTTCTTTTATTAATAATAATAATTATTTTAATTAGCATTTATTTTTTAATTTATTATTATAATTAAATTGTGCATTTTACAAATGTTATTTAATAAATAATAAGATATAATAGAAATATAAAATGAATTCAAGATAACAAAAAAAAGAATTAAGTTTTTTAATACTAAATATTTTTTAAAATATTAATTTTAATAAAATTTAACTTTTGTAAATTGTGATAAATATTTCAATCAAGCTTAACATTTTAATCAAAGTAAAATTAAAGTCCCAAAAATTTAATTCAAAGTGTATCTTTTGATAGTTTGTTACTCAAACTAAAATGGTTTTCATAGAATTTTGCTTTTGCTACACTTCTTTAAGTTTTCCCATCAATACAAACATTATCTATCTAAAATTTTAAACTTAACTTCAAAAATTTTTTAAAAGTACTTAGTGTTTATTATCAATAAACAAAATATCGTGACAAGAGGTCAATAACACAATGTCATTTCTATTTTGATGATAATAAAATTAACAAAAACATAAATTATTTAGAAAAGGAATATACAAATAGTTAATGATGAACTTCTTTTACATGTATGTCATTACTTGATTAATGCTCTCCTTTAATTTATGATTATTTCTTTGGAATTATTTCAATTTCTATTCTTTTTTATTTTTTACTATCACTTAAAGTTACTTAATCTAAATTTTGTAAATTATTAGTAACCCTAAAATTTTAAGAAATTTCTACAAAATTGTTAAAGTAGTTTATTTTTTAAGGAAAACCACTTTGCTCCAACTACACTTCATTGAATAGTCTAGCTCACACAATTCTTTTCAAATTGATTTAGTTTATTTTTTAGCAATTATTGAAATAAATTATTTATGGTATATTTTATTCTGATTGATTCAAAATTTGTAAAAAAGATTAATTATTATGATTATTGGCATACTTTTGTGTTTGATGAATCAAACAATAAATGTTTAACATTTTATTCTAACATGCATATTCACCTTGAAACAAGTTTACTTGTAAAGAACAAGTGATTCATTTTTGAGTGTTCTGCAAGCTTTAACCATTGAAAACATGTGCATTAGTTTTGTTAACATTTTTTTACTATGAAATAGAATTTTAGCTTATTTTTTTTTAGAAATTTTTTTAATTTTAATTTTAAATTATATTTAGGCATCCAAATTATTCAAACTTCTTCTTGATTTAGCAAATAAATAAGAATCAATTTTTTAATCTCTCAAAGTTTTTATTAATTTAAATCTTAAACTATTCAGTGATTTAAGAAACATGATTCATATTTTCAATAATTTTTTCCTAGGTTAAAATCACACTTTTATATTTTTATTAAATTCTTTTATGTTTATTATTAAAAATAAAAGAATGAACTGAATGATATAACTCAATAACAAGTTAAGTTCACATAACAGCAATATATCATTTGAATGAGGATATCGTTTGCAAGACTCTTAACAATGTCAGCACGTAGAAATGCAGTGTAAATAGACTCAAGTTCTGATCCGCGGGAGTCAAACTATTAAATTTTCTTCCATTTCTTTTTTAAAGAATCTTCTACTTCTTTCCACTCCAAATACAACTTGTTCAAGCATTGAACCACAGATGTCAATGTATTAATGCTAGCTCGTAGTCCAGCAAGATATTTGGTGTGGTTATTGAAAATGAAAAATGAAATTTGCAGTTTTTTTTTATTTCTCCTTGTAACACAACCACGTTTTTCGTCGTTTTTCACATTAGGGTTTTTGCTTCCAAACCCTAACAATTGATATCAGAGCTTGGTTTCGTTTTTTTAATTGCTCTTTTGACATCTGATCTGGAAGGAAGAAGCAGAGGGGCCAAGCCACGGCAGAGGGAACAAGCAGAGGAGCTAGGCCACGGCAGAAGGAAGAAGCAGAGGAGCCAGGCCATAGCAGAAGGAAGAAGCAGAGAAATGAAGTGGATCTTTAAGTCTCTCGTGCAAAGAGAGACAGGCAATGACAGCGTCTACATAAACGTAAACGTGGGCAACGAGGAGTTACAGTCAACACCGGTAAGAGAACCAGCATCAACGTCAGTGACCACAGTGTCAGCGTGAATGTAAAACCCAAGGAAGATGAAGCAGTTCGAGAAAGCTGTCAGGAGAAACCTGAGGAGAACGACGAGGTCAGAGAGGAAGAGGGCATTGAATCCTGCAGAGAAAGAACCAGCGGGAATGAAGCTGAGAGCGAACGACAACAAGTGAAGGACTCTTCAAGGCACGGGGAGAGTGATTGCCGTGGAGAAAGAACAAAACAATTTGGAAGAAGGGAAAGATTTCGAAGACACGAAGGCGAGCAACGCGAAACAGTTTGCAAGAAGGGAGAGATTTGAAAGACACGAATGTGGGTAGCACGAACAGCAATTCTGGCAAGGCTCAAGGAAGGCCTAAAGGGAGATTTGGTGAAAGAGCTGTAGAGAACTCCCATTACAATGCAAGAAAGCTGTGCAGAAAAGAGAAGGCTGGAGATGTTGCGAATCCTCTAGATTTTGTCAGTTCGAGAAGTATTGCAGAGCTGAGAGGAGCAAGAGCTTATGCAACCAAGAATATTGATTCTAGCTCCTCTTCGAAGCCTGAGAGCATGAAGTCCTTGAAGGAAGCAGAGCTTCTAGTTTATTATGTTTCTGTTTCATTTGAAGGTCCAAAGACACTTAGTGTTCTAAAGTGAAAAAATAGGTGCTGGGCCTCAAAATAGAACAATCTTGGTTGCCAGCAACAACAGAAAAGAAGAGAATGAAGTGAAATTGCATTCAAGAAGGGATGCACACAAAGGAAAGCATTCAAGGAGGGATGCACACAAAAGAGATTTCGAAAACTATGATCTTATTGGAGTTCATCAACCAAAGGTCGAAACATGTGCTAAAAGAGGAAGCTTTGAATCATGCAGATGCAGATAGAATAACTCCTGGGCAGCATGCCATTGGAGATGAAACAGAAGCTGTTGCAGAATGAAGAACCTCTGTATTCTAATACGATAGATGGTGGATGCAAGGCTGAGGTGGGTGTGGATTACAACAGGAAGTATGACATCACATGATGCATGGATGTCGACCCCGATGAACATGATGAAGAAGGTGACTTTGTCAAAAGGATCGGCCTCATTTACTCTTAGGATTCAACTTGTGCTAAGATTCTAGGAGTTCAACTAGGATTAGTTTGTTGGGACTAAAGATCATACAATAGATGTTTTGACAAAGTTAGGTGTAGTGATGTTTGAATCAAAGGGGAGTGTTAGAGTTTGATTAAAAATAGATTTGCATGATTTCAACTGGGTTAGTGGGTTTGTAGGTTGGCATATTTAGTGGGTTAGTCCGTTGGTGTATTTAGTGGTATAGTGGATTTATTTGTTAGGAGGTGTTTAGGCTATTTAAGTGTGTAATTTGGTGTGATTAATGAAAATAAAAAATTCGCAGCTTTTCTTTTCCCTGGTAAAGCAAACTAGTATTTCCCTGGTCTTCTTATACTGTTTTTGCTAAGGAAAGCATAAGTTCCCCCGGTCCCAGAGCATGCAGTAATTTGATTGAGGTGTGGAGCGATCCCAACCCAAGTGATAGAGCAACCCATCTCTCATTCTCTGTGCTCACTCTACTTGTTAAGGAAAGCATGCAAACTAAGCCCCTCTTGAGTTTGCCAATTGGAGCCCCCTCTGGGGATCATTAACATACACTTTCCTTACCTACTATGTGTTTAACATAAGGACACTAACTTCAATGGATTGAAAAAATAAAAAACAAACAAACCAAAAAGAGTACAAGTTCGCAAAGGTTCTTGTTGACCTCGTTCTATTTGACTATTTCTTAGAATAGAATCTTCTATTTATATTATTGATATTATATTATATTATTGTAAAGAAGTTCCAAAAAATCAATATCCCAGAGGGGGGAACCGTGCTGACTTGCTTGGTTTGTTTTGTTAAACACATTGGGTTGTGGAGATAGAGTAATCTTCATCGAATCAATGCAAAATTCTTTTTTGCTCCATTTCAGCCCATGGTTTATGGAGCCTTCTGGTAGCATGTCATGGAAAAAAAATGCATGTTTTGTTCTTTGAAAAGGGAGATCAAACTTTTATCTTGATCAACAATTAGAAAGGCCTAATAAAGTCTAACAACTTATCAACAATTATAATCTTCTATTAAAGCTCAATGAAGTGGAATTTTCCCATTTTCTCTAATGCCCAGTTCAAAATATAACTTTAACCAGTACAAACAAGAGATATTTCCACCCATTAAAATGCTGAACAGAAATATTTTGAATAATGGTGGCCCTCTACATTGAAGTGTACCAAACACTATAAGAGATTCGTCCAAAACTAATATAAAATAAAATAACGAACCTTCTTATTTACAATGAGGATGATGGCTTGTGCTAGATTGCAACGAACAGAAGCCGGGAGGGTCTGAACTTCATATTGAAGGAGATGAGAGACTAATGAGAAAATTCAGCGAGGCGTTGGTGATAGTATGGGGTCATTTGCGCCAGGAACATCGTGAGGTCACCGAGATCCTTCGAGATCACTAGGTCCGACGACGAACTTAGTGCAGATTACTGAAGGAAGAGATGTAGGGATGATTCGAAGTGGCCATAGATAAGGAGATGCTCTGCCTCGCGTCCTTCTGGGTCAAGCTTCATCTTGGATTGAAGCAAAGGAAGGCTCAGCCTATCGGCTGCCTTTCTAGATGTAGAGAAGGAATCCGGTAAGAGGAGGTCACCATCGCTAGTTCTACAACTCAATTAACAAAAGTCTAGTGTAAAAGAAGCTCAGAAGAACGAAACTAAGGAGCTTATGCGGTTTTGGGATGGCAAATTTTTAAATGGAAAAGATAATTACTATATATTAATAATTTATTTAACAAAAGAGGGGAGTATTGTTTCGATTTTGATTGGCGACACGAGGATTGCTCTACGCATTAGTACGAGATTAAAATTTTTAAAATATTTTAATAAAAGCAAATTTAATAATATATTTAATTAAAAGATTGAGGTATTATTACTAAATTTTGATAACAATAATATTTTTTATTATATTATTATTAAATAATAATCTATGAATAAACACATCTTTATGGATAAAATTTATCATAATTTTAAAATGCATAAATGTGTATCACAAGTTTTTGTCATCAGTCTATGATATAGATATATGATAAATAATAGAGATGTAAAGTAAGAGATTCTTTTACTTAATGTTAGACTCTTAAGATGCAACAGCTTGAGGTTGGACAATTAAGAGTGAGTTGTCATCGCTAGCAATGCGATCGCCTAATGAGATAATGCACATGATTCATCCATCTCGTACCCATGTCTTGTGCATTAATCATAAACCACCATTAGCCTCAAGACAATGCTTTTGGCAATGTTGGCACCTAAGGAGGTAAGTATAAAGTTTAACTATCCCTTTGACAATGTCTTGTAATGCCACATGCAACACAACCTCCAAGGAAATAAAAGAAGAAAAACAATATTTGCTCGTTCTTTGTAGATGCACAAACTCAAATAGGAAGTGACACTTAGGGTTTAATTGAAGGCAATAAATATCCTTACTTGAATAATAAACACATTTCTAAAGAGAAATGGAATTTTAGTTTATTCTCCTGGTTTTTCTTGTCCTCCTTTGTGAACCTCGACCTAGGAGTCCCCAAGTTATTACTTAATATTTTTTATAATTGCACTCAATAAGGATTTTTACTAAGTTTTTGTTGATTCCCTTGTTCATATCTAACTTGTTGATTAAGAATATTATACCCAATCTCCATTATATCATGGAATATAACTTTCACATATAGTTTGTATCATTTCATCAAATGTTTCATTTTGATTTTCTTTATATTAAAATGTAACCCTAAATCTCATGTCATATGACATTTATATCACATTGATTTGGTTATATTACATTTCTTCAATATATCACATTTCTCCTTTAATATATATTTCCTTTGCATTAAAATTAAAATTTATTATGATTTATCTTTATTTACCTTGTAAATGTAAAGTTTTTCTAAACTAGGTTTGATCAAGAAACAACACACATCTTTGGATTCATCTTCATGAGCTCTATAAAGTGAATTATGCATTTTGATATTTTTAAAAATTTTTTAAAGAGTTTTGGTGAACTTTACCAAATGTTTTCATTCATATATGATTCTACTATTGAGTATGTTACACTTTACATCCTAACTATCTTGGAGACTAACTTTGTCATACAATTTATATCATTGTTCCCAGTTTTCACTTAGATTTTCATGTATTATAACGATACTCTAAATAACCCAAGTAGGGCCTTCACATCGATTTGGGGATATTTTATTTATATATTATTTATTTTTGTAATTTCAAATAATTTTTACTTGATATTTTGTTATTCCTAGTAAAAATATTATAATTCTTACCTAATTTGATAATCATGAAAGTTACACTCATTCTCTTGAGTATATTGGAATGCAACATTCTGGTAAACTTTATCTCTCGTGCTACATTCATATGTTCTTGATTTTATTATATTATATTGCTTTAATTTGTTTCACTAAAAGTTTAATAATTATTTACTTAATAATAAAATAATAGCTTATGATTATTTATGCTCTTTTATTTTGATATTTCTTAATAAAAAATATGAGGTCTGATTAAGATGAAAAAAAGTTATTAAACTCGACTTCATGGGCACCATCTTATTAAAAAACCTTTTTTAATTATTTTTAAATATTTTATTTTCATTCTTTTTGGCACTCTTTATTAGGTATTTTATTTTCTACCTTATTTAATGATTGACAATGTTACACCAACCACCAAATCAACATGAAATTAAATGTTCCTATACAATTTATCTTAATTCTTTAAATTGTTTGCTTTGATTTTCTTATATTTCTATGAAGCTCTAAATCTTCTCGTTTGTAACCTTACATCACTATAGTCTTGTTGTATTACATTATTTTAATTTATCTGACTTTAGCTATAACATAAATTTACATAATATTAAAGTAAAGATTAATTATTACTTTTATTTAATTACTTTGGTAATTTCAAAAAATTATAAACCAATTTCAATGGAGATGAAACAAATACCATTATTGTCATCTTATAGAGTTCCACTCAATTAAAATTTCATTTCTTATAATTTTAAAAAAAATATTTTCAAAAGTTTTTATATGCTATGCAAGTCATTTCAATCCAAACCTCATGTGACAGTTTTTCTATAATATTTATCACTTTTCCAGAAATGTTTTTATTTGATTTGGTTATATTACTTATTAACTTTACATCTCCTCGAATGTGACCATTTAATCACTTTTATTAGTTGCAATACATTATTTTAATTTAACTCAATTCAATTATAATATACGTTTACTTATTATTAAGATGATACTTTATTAATATTTATGCTTATTTGTTATTGTAATTCATATTTTCTATAAAAATATGTTTTGAACGAGATGAAAAAAAAAGTTGGTTTTATTTTTCTCAATATGCTCTATCTAATTAAATATTTATTTTGTTATTTTTATATAATTTTTATTATATTTTTTCTTACTTTATAAGATATTTTTACTCATACTTGATTCCATCCTTGAGGATGTTATACTTGATCTCCTTAGTACCTTGGAGGATAACTTTACCATACAAGTTTTTTAAAATAATTTAGCTCATTTGATCAAAGATTTTTCTTTAGTTTGGATATATTATTATGAAACTCTAACTCTTCTGTGGTGTGACATTTACATAGTTTTTATTTAGATATTATAAATTCTTTTAGTTTGTCTTATTTTAGCATTATTATGTATTTATCAAATTTTAAATTACTAATTTATTATTATTTACACTTATTTAAATTGATATTTTGTAATAAATCCAAACAAGTTCTAATTGAGTCATATCGAACATCATCACCTTTCTAGTTTAATAAGTTTTATAAATGTAAATATTTTATTATCGATGGTGTTTGCACTCTTATAAGATATTTTGATTTTTACAAGGTTGTTGCACACATCCTCCTAGTATTTTTGAATACAACTTTTTTGAAATAATTTATCTCATTTCATAAAAAAACTATTTTATTATATTATGGTGAAACTCAAATTCTCTACACATGTAAATTTAATATCACTTCGATTTTTTTATATTATATTTTTTAAATTTATTCTATTAGTATTTTGGAATATAGCTTTTCTTATATTATTTATCACATTTCTTGAAATGTTTTACTTTTATTTGGTTATATTTTTATGAAACCCAAATTATCCACTCATGTAAACTTAACATCACTTTGATTTGGTCATATTTTATTGTTTCTATTTATAAACTTTTTAATGTTAATACATATTTACTCTTATTTGTCATCACAATTTACAGTAATTCCAAGCTAAGTCTGACCAAGATAAAATAAATATTATTGAACTCGTCTAGAAGAAATCTATTTTATTAAATATATATTTTTGAATTTTAAAATATTTTGTTTTCTAAGATTTTTTTTCGTCTTTTATGATATTTGGATTTGTATCATTTTTGGATTTCTTGAAATGTTTCACTTTTATTTGGTTATATTTCTATGAAACTCAAATTATCCTCTCATGTAAAATTAACATTACTTTGAATTTGTCATATTTTATTATTTCTATTTATAAAATTTTTAGCATTAATATATATTTATCTTATTTGTCATTACAATTTACAGTAATTGAAAGCTAAGTCTAACCAAGATAAAATAAATATTATTGAAGTTGTCCAGACGAGATCTATTTTATTAAATATACATTTTGAATTTTAAAATATTTTATTTTCTAAGATTTTTTTTCACTTTTTAAGATATTTGGATTTGTATAATTGAACACAACTTTCTCGTAGAATTTATCTCGTTTCTACAAATGTTTCATATTGATTTGGCTATATTGTTATGCAACTCAAAATTTCCTATCATGTGGCTTATATATCATTTAGATTTGGTTTTGTTACATAACTTTTATTTATATCATCTTTGCTTTAATATATCTTCATTGAATATTTAAATAATAAAAGATCATTATTTGTGATTATTTATTTTGATAATTTGTAGTAATACTAAATAAGGCTTGATTAATATTAAAAAACCATGTTAGTCTCATCTCACTGAGCTCTCTTTAATTAAATTATTTTTTTTATATTTTTAAATATTTTTTCTAAGATTTTTGCATTTTTGAAAATATTTTTTCATTTATACATGACTTGATAATCGAGGATACCATACCTTATCAACTTGGTATCTTAGAATGTAATTTTCTTATACAATTATCTTATTTCTTCAAATTGTTTGTTTTGATTTAGTTATATTACTATATAATCTTAAGTCACCTCTCCTATGAGGATTACATCACTTTAATTTGGTTAGATTATGTTGGTTTGATTTATCTCTTTTCTACTTTAATATATATTTTCTTAATATTGAAAAATTTTATAGTTATTATTATTTATTATTTTCTTCTTTTATAACAAAAGTCATAGGAGTCATTTAAAAAAGCTTTATCTAATTAAAATTTCATTTATGTGTTTTTGAATCATTTATTTTTAATAGTTTGGCATGCTTTATGAAACATTTCTATTCATGTCTTATTTGATGATCTCAGATATTACAGTATCTCCTTAGGTTTTTTTAATGCAACTTTCTTATACATATAAATTTTTTTCTTTATTTTGTTATGTTAGTATCAAACAATAATCTTCTTTTGTGTGACGTCTATCTTGCATTGAATCGGTTATATTACATTGTTTCATGTTATCTTATCTTAGCTTTAATATATATTTATTTAAAAAATATATAATATTTTTTAAATATATAAGCTTATTTTTCTTGATAATTCACAATAATCCTATGCAATGCCTGATCAAAATATAACAAATATCATTAGAGTCATCTCAAAGAGCTATTTTCATTTTAATATTTTTTTAATATTTTCAAATGTTTCATTTTCTTGGCTTTTTGAATTTCTTACGAGACATTTTTATTTATGTCTTATTTGATTAACCATGATGTTACACTCGATTTCATATGATTTGGTTATATCATATTTTTTTAATTTATCATATTTTATATTTATTAAATGTTGAAATATTAATTTATTATTTTTCTATGTTATTTAAATTAGTATTTTTGAAGTAATTCAAAATAGGGAAAGATTGAGAGAGAACAAACTTGGTTACACTTGTCCCGATAAGTTTTGTCTAATTAAATATTTATTTTTAAACAGTTCAAAATATTTTTATTTTTAATAGTTTTTTAACTGATTTTATTTGATTTTGTTGTATTGTATTTTTAATTTATCTATTTTTTGATTTATTACATATTTATTAAATTTTAAAATATTAAAGTATTAAGAAAAAAATAAAAAAATAGAGGACGTGACACCCGATCCTAAGAAAAGCAAGCTTGGTCACCACAACTATGCTCCAATCTTATGCAAATCAAGCAACATGATTACATTATTGTACATGTGTTGCAAAGAGACAAAGATGATTGATAATGAAATAATTGATAACATTGAGATTAATAATTCGATTCAATTATTAGACAAGTTAACTAAGCTATTTAATGAAGTAATCTAAAGCTTCCAGCATCCTCAAGAAGTTGGTTATTAAAGGTCATATATTTGACACTTACAAGGATAACATACTTGATTGTCAAGACAACCTTATCTAGTTTGGATAAAGGATTATAACAATCTTTTCCATAATCTTTACTATAAAATAATAATTTTATTTTGCTAAAAAAATAGTTATAATATTATCCAAATTATCCATTTAGGTACAAGGTCTTAAACTAATACCTAAGCCACCAAACACAAAGTATTAATGACACTAAATAATGTGATTAGTCAATATCAAATAAGTATCTTGAACACCCTACAAATTGCAATGGAATTATATATTCATATAACATGAGGATAATGTTTCAAGAAAACTCAATATTATTTTTTATTTAATTTTAGTTAATCTAAACTTATTTTAAATATCACTCCATAACTTAAAAATAAAATCTATATATTATATTTCTAATATAAACTAGTTCGCATGCTATCGGTACGATTTAATGTATGTACCTTATCATAAATTAAATGCAAAAGATCCATAGAAATTTAAAAACTATGAGCCAATGTAATACAAATACTTATAAAGATAACTATATCATATATCAAAATACACAATATAAAATGGCTTATAAGATGTCTTAATTTAAGAATAAATTCTCTATTAATTTAATATTATATTTATATTACCATTATCAAACTTTTCTACCTAAATTTAAGGTGAAGGTTCTTAATCCTTTATCCTTTTACTTCTAGTTTTTCTACAAAGTCATAGATGCATGCACATGAGTTACTATATAATCTTTAATAATGAAAATATCTAAAATTCCTTAAGATTATATAACCCAAAGTATTTCTCTACTTTCTCTTCTACTACAAAAACATCAACTATATGATTCCCCCATCGTGTTGTACAATTTGCAACTCACTAAATCATTGTTATCAATTCTTCACTTATTGTATTATATGGCCTCTCCATCAAACAGTGTGATTCCTTCAACTACCTAAATATGGTTATCAAAATCTCATCTTACTCTTTGACCTTTATCTAATCATATTGTATGAGAAGCTCATGGTACAGTATGATCGCTCCAACTATGATATGATGAGATAGTTGGACCAGACAATATCCTTTCTTCTTGAACCACTTAACTCTAATTGAATTATATATTCTCTTAATGGTATGATATGTTTATTAACTCCTCAAAAAAATTATTGATAATCATGTTGTATATTAACTCTAATCATGTAGTAGACTCACCTCCAAACCAAATCATAAGGCCAAAATTCAGTTATATTTTTCTATAAGACAACTCTAAACCCCCATAATTATCATATCATTCTTAACTAGTAAAATAAAATAAAACCACTAATTCCTTTATAAAAATGAATAAATTCAATAAAAAAAATAATTTCAACCTTTTTTTAATTTTCAGTCATTGTAGTAGCTTTCTAGTACGTTCTTCCTTTTCTTGATTCTTACAGTAATAATAAGTCTCCTTTTTGTCTTCCTTACTACTCTCCTTATGACCAACACAATTTTTTCTTCTTTTTCTTATTGTTCTCTTGAATTGAGACTTTCTTCTTCCCTCTTCTCTTTGTTTTCTCTTTTTCTCCTTCTCTTCCTCCATTTTTCTTTCATTAGCTACATCTCTAAATTACCTAAAACTTTTAGTGATAACTTATTTAACACTAATCATATAAAAGATAATTGGCTTAAATTAAAAAGTATTATTTGTGATTTCTTTTTGCTAAATTTTGTGCTAAACTATTAATATGAAAACTTACCTCACCTCCAAATCCATGGAAGAGGTAGAACTGGAATCCAAATCACATTTGGTGGCTTTGAAGGCCATGTGTTCTTCCTTCTTCCTTTCATGCTTTAACTTGCTTGTAGAAGCCTCTTCCGTAAGTCTCCTAGTCATCTCTATTTCGGTAGTGAGAAGTTCCCCAAGGAGTTCATCCAATGAAAGTTTGTTGACATCTTTAGCTGCTTTAATAGCCGTTGCAAGGAGATCATATTCCTTTGAAAAAAATTCTCAAAATTTTCCTTAATAGGTCACCATTTGAGAATGCCCTTCCAAGATTTATCCAACCATTTGTTATGTCATTAAATCTTAAAAACATACTTTTAATACTATCATCAGGATTCATTCTAAAAAGGTCATAGTCATGGGTGAGGATATTGATCTTCGTCTCTTTCACTTGTGAGGTGCCCCCATAAGTTACTTCGAGTATTTTTCCACACCTCAAATGTTGTATGCAAATTTATAATTTTTGTAGATTCACTAGGACAAATTCCACAATGAAGATAGTTCATGGCCCTAGCATTCAATTGAGCCAATGTTTTATACTTAACATTATGCTTACTAAAAGGCTTGATTTTATTAGTAAAGGAATTTCTAGGAAGTTCACAAGGCATAGCCATAACTTCCCATAATTCTAAATCGATAGATTGAATAAAAATTCTAAAATGGTTTTTCCAATATACTTAAAATTCTCCTTTAAACAAGGGAGGCCGAATTGAAGAAAAACCTTCACACAAGGTTGCACCCATATCAACCAAAGAGGAAGCCATAAAACCAAAAATCACAAAACCACAAAGAATGCGAGAAAGCCTTCACTTAGCACAAGTGGTCTGCCACGTGATGTTACTCATGTAATTTAAGATTCCTCCCTCTGATACCAATTGAAGTTCTTTGTGCTTAAGACAATCTCACAAGTGGGGGTGAGTAGTGGTAAATAAAATATTCTTTCGATTTTTGGTTTTAATTAAAACTTCAACCTTTTAAGCTAGAATAAGAAAGAATAGTATACAAGAGATTTTTAACGTGGTTCTACCCCTAATCGAGCCTACATCCACCCCAACCAGTGTTGAAAAAAAACACTAAAATCACAAAATTACAAGCGAGGTTTTTTCGTACGGTTCACCTCAAACCTACTTGGGATTTTACCTATGGCTAATCCCGAACCTAATTGAGTTTTTTGGGCTCAACTCAAACCCCAAGCTTTTACACAATTGCCGAGATGCCCTTACCACAAAGAAAGTAATACAAAAAATTTGCAAAACTGAAGATAATTTTAAGAGAAATATGAGACACACAATACTGAAAACAGAGAGGAATATAGATTAAAAAATAATTGAAGCAAAAACCTCCAATTTTGGGTTCCTTCTTGCAGCTTTCACTTTGTGACTTTGGAAGCACCATATGCACTAAGAATTGCTCGATATTCTGATGTGAAATCTTTCAAATCTTAGCAATGGTAACCTCTAAAAGTTCTTCATCATTCCCTATTTATAGAGCTTAATTTGAGCTCTAAATCCACTCCCAACGGTTCTAAAATAAACTAGCCATTTGGGTAATGGACAGAAAGCAGTCACAGTTCGATTTGGAGCCTGAAATGGACATTTCTGATTGAATCTCGAATTTACCATTGGAGATCAATGTTGGCCAATTGATCTAGGCAGCCTTGATTTGGGCCATTGGATGGCGCATTGGTTGTCCTACATATATGAAAACAATTTGCATAGAAATCAACTAAAATAAAAACTTACTGCAGTTGTTCCGCATTCCCTTGTACATCTAGCTCGGTTTCGAATCTCCTACTTGGCGTTTTACTCATTTATCATGCAACAATTTACCTAGATAAATCTAAGCCGTCCGACCACCCCCACCCTTCCGCCTTCTTTGATAATCGAATGGAAGTTTAGTCCCACATTGTCCAAATGTCTTTGCCATGGCTCTCTATAACACTTTTGGTTCATTTGTCTCTCAAGCAGTTTTGAGTTGGCTCCCCCCTTTGTAGACCAAGATTTCATCACTTGGTCCTAGTTGGCTTGATTTTGCGCTTGCTCTGGTTAGCTTTCTCTATGGGCTGAGTTCGCACTAGTTTCGTTCCGCAGCTGCGGGTTGATTTCTCACTTGTTCCGTTCAACAGCTCTTCCTGTGGCCGTTAGGCTTTGCTTACCCCTTCCAGGTCCATGAAAAAAATTTTACTTTATTTTATTTTTTAAATCCTTAAAGCCTTCACGGATCAGCCGTCAGGTCGGGTCGACCCGCCCAACGCTACAGAGAAAATTCCCGAGACTAAAGTTGTTTTATAGTGTTTTGTGAGAATTTTTGTGTCAAACTTTTTAATATAAGTACATCAAAAAATTTTATATTATGATAGTATTACAAGTGTCCTAAATGACTATGAAGAGAAATTCATGAAAAATTATTCCTAAATAATATTAAAAATCAAATACCGATGTCTATACTTTTCATCAATAATGCTTGGCCCAAAGATAAAAAAAATTAAAAGCTTATAACATTTTCAAATATTAATACAATTAGTGTGCCATATCATCTCAAAAATTGGACATATCAAATTCAAGAAAAATAAATAGATATTCAAGTATAAAGATTTGGGTGCATGCCTTCAATTTCCTTGAAGCTTGCCATTACTCCAAGAGTCTTGAAAACCACAATTTTAGACATTTAAAGTTCATGGCTTGACTTAATTGAATATTAACAATTTAACTTAAAGCAAGCCCATATGAGATATAAACATTTATGCTTGACTCATCAAACACAAGGGTGCAAAAAAAAAACTCAATATTATTTTTTATTTAATTTTAGCTAATCTAAACTTATTTTAAATATCATGCTATAACTTAAAATAATATATATATATATATATATATATATATATATATATATATATATATATATATATATATATATATATATATATATATATATATATTTATTATATGTCTAATATAAACTAGTTCTCATTCTACCTATATGATTTAATATATGTACCTCATCATAAAATAAACAGATGAAAGATCCACAAAAATTTAAGAACCATGAGCAAATGTAATACAAATACTTCTTATCAAGATGACTATGTCATATATCAAAATACACAATATAAATTGGCATATAAGATATCATAATTTTTAGAATAAATTATTTATTAATTTAATATTAAATTTATATTACCATTATCAAACTTTTCTACCTAAATTAATGGTGAAGATTCTTAATCCAGTTTTCTTTTCTTTATGTTTTTCTACCTCATAGATGAATTCACATAAATTACTATATAATCTTTAATAATGAAAATATCTAAAATTCTTTAAGATTATATAACCCAAAGCATTCTCTCTACTTTCTCTACTACAAAACATCAACTATATGATTCCCCCATTGTGTTGTATAATTGGCATCTCACTAAATCATTGTTATTAATTCTTCACTCATTGTATTATATGGCCTCTCCATCAAACAGTATGATTCCTTCAACTCTCTTTATATGGTTATCAGAAGCCCATCTTACTCTTTGACCTTTATCTAATCATATTGTATAAGAATCCCATGGTACATATGATATGATGACATTGTTGGACCCCACAATAAGATTTCTTCTTGAACCCACTTAACTCTAATATTATTAATATTATTATATATTCTATTAATTGTTTGATATGTTTCTTAACTCCTTAAACAAATTATTGATAATCATATTGTATATTGAGTCTAATCATATAGTAGACTCACCTCCAAACAAAACCATAAGGCTTAAATTCAACTATATTTTACTATAAGAAAACTTTAAACCCCCATAATTGATTATCATAACATTCTTGTACGATAAAATAAAACCTCTAATTCCTTTATAAAAATGAATAATCAATTAAAAAAATATAATTTCAACTTTTTTTGCCCTATTTTCAATCATTGTAGTAGCTTTCTAGTACGTTCTTTCCCTTCTTTATTCTTATAGTACTAGAAAGTCTCATTTCTGTCTTCCTTGCTACTCTTCTTATGACCAACACAATTCTTTTCTTCTCTTTCCTGTTGTCCTCTTGAATTGAAAATTTCTTCTTCCCTCTTCTCTTTATTTTCATTTTTCTCCTTCTCTCCCTCTATTTTTCTTTCATTAGCTACATCTCTAAACTACCTAAAACTTTAAGTAATAACTTATTTAACACTAATCTTGTTAAAGATAATTGGCTTAAATTAAAAAGTATTATTCGAGATTTAAATATTCATAATATATATATGTATAATTAAAAAAATTATAATTATTTATGTAGGTCATAAAACATTATTAGCACACTACATTTATATTCTTCAAAGAGAGTTCTTTTTAATTATATGCTTTAATAATTTTTTTTTCCATTTAAAAATATGACACACTTCTCAAAATAAAATTATTATTATTTTCTTTTAATTAATGAATGTATTATTTAAAAAATAATTTTATTGTTATTTAAATTCTCATAATTACAATTATATCAATCAAATCTCAAGATTTGTAATATATTATATAACGCAAAATTTTGAGATATTACGATAACAAAATTCTATTTTTGTATGCATTATTTCATGAAAGCATATATATTATCATGCATATCATGAAATATAAATATCATTAAAATATAAAATGATATACTAATAAAATATTAATCAACATCTTAGAAAAATCATATTCTATGTAAGAGTAAAAAAATAACAAATAATAAGCCAAAATATCTTAATTATGAAACATTTCATATATTAATTTAATATTGTGCATATATCAAAATTACAAGTTTTACTTCTTGAATTTAAGGCGAAAAAATCTTTTTCAAAATATTTTTTTTATTTTTTACAAATATAAACATGCATATTTATCACCAAAAAATTTTTTAAATATATATATATAGACACACACACACACACCATATTTCTTATGATTATTTCACTCAAATTATCATCTTTAATTTTCCCGCTATTATAGTATTAGCATAACTTATTTTATACCTATTGTATTATATATTTTGTAAAATTTTTTAATAGCATACAATACATTAAATTCATTGTATTATATGTTTTATGTAAAACCACTCTACGACTAATCCTATATTATTGCTGATTCCTTAACTTTTATAACCTAACGTACAATATGTTGAGCATCTTGTATGGCATGCACAAATCGCGTATATTGTACTCTAATACAAATGAATAACATTTGCCTCCACAACCTTAATGGCAATATGTTATGTAATTTCTAGACATCATTATAGAAGAATGTTCAATAAGATGATATATTTGTAAATAATAGAATATTTAGGTATTTTATAAAAATCTCATGTTGAAACTCATGGGGAATAAGATTTTCAAATCCTCAATAGTCATGGTATGGGTAGGATAAAAAATGTTTTTAACTACCCTCACTTCACAAGCTTCATTCAATAGTGAGCTTTGAAGTGTTCAAGTCATCACGACCTTGTTGACTCGACTTATAAATAAGTCTAGTAGGCCCAATCCAATGAGCTTTTTCATATAAGAAAACTGAGAAGAAAAGTTGTGCCATAGAGGAGAGTTGCAAAGGTTTGAGTCATCGATGATGTATGTTTTTTTAGAATGACTGTAAGAAAGATTGAAAGGCATCAAGGAAAGGATGTTAACTTAGCCGTCTCCCACACAAGCAAGGAATTTATTTAATCTCTACGTGTCAATTATAATCGAAGGTGTCCCTTAAACAAATATATATTTCATGCTATTTTGACACGAGAAAGTTGGTCATGTTTTGGTTGTTGCTCCAAACTTGCTTGCGTTGCCCGTTAAATATGTATTCACAATCACCTGCCGAAAAATCGAGCATGGAGATCGAAATGAATGGAGAAAGTGAAATTATTTTTACTTTTTGCAATCAGTTGATCTCACAGAAGACACAAAATTAATGGATATTCCAGGAAAATATAAGAAACTCTAGAGCAAGTGGGATGTACCTATTTCGATAATGGTAATCCTCGCGATACAAATTTTGCTCATCTTCCTTGGACGTTAGAGAAATTCCTCATTATCGAGAGCAGGGATAAGAATGGCTGTTTGGAGCAACTATCTTTTGGCCAACTGGGTTGCCAACTTCATTCTTGGCTAGCTAAGCAATAGCAAGGACGAGAATAGCAACAACGCCTTCCTTGCATTCTGTGTGCCTTTCCTTCTGCTTCACCTTGGTTGCCCAGTCACCATCACTGCCTATTATAAGTTGTCGGCTCGTCACCTTTTTTCCATCGCCTACGAGCTCATCATTGCTGTCTATGTTCTGTTATGATCTCTTCCAAGTAACCTCCTGCTCGCTCCCACCTTGCTGATATTTTTTGTTGCCATCGTCAACTACGCAGAGCAGCCTTACTCGCTCTATAGAGCCAGCATTGATGGTTTCCGCAGCTCCGTGGTCATTTGAAGCAAGCAAAGTCAATTAAACCAGATTTCTTCCAACCATAGAACAATGGTAGCACGTGTGCAGGACCAAAATGAAAAAGACGAATATAATTCTTTAAAAGGAGCTTTCGATATGTACTCGGTTTGCAAGCCTTTCTTCGTGGACGTTATTCCACTTGTGGATGTATACAAGGTAATCGGGGACACGTTGAAGGAAATGACTATCAAGGAAGTTTTGGGCCTGACAACCAAGGAACTCAGCTATTCCTATGATGAGATGTACATGAATGGTGTTGTTAATTTCTCCAGTATGGGTTGTCCCTACATTCCTTGATTTGACAGAAGGCTTGTCAGTCGATCAGCAAGTTCTTGTGTGGCACATTGCGTCACAAATATGCTACTACTAGAAGCCCCAGAAGATACACCCATTGCATCATCCTTATGAAAAACAACCACAGTCTAAGGGGTTAAGAGCACAGATGAGCACTTGGCGTGGGATGCAGGCATGCAAGTGCCTGATCGACTATATATTGTATCTGGTGTCGATGCGACCAGAGATAATGGCAACCATAGGAGGAGAATGCCTGCTGATTTACTGGCACGCTTGCTATGATATGGTACAGTTCATCGAATGGCATGAAGAGGATTTGACGTCGACTGTGAACAGCAATGATGAGGTTGTGGGGAAGGCCTACAGGCTGATGCTGACCGAACCTATAAAATGGATCACATATGAATCTCTATTTCAGATACTGCGAGTGCTTGCTCACCTAATTCTTGTGCTTGGGGAGGACAAAGGTGGCAGGTGATCACGTCGGCAGAGGTGGAGCATTTGATGCCGGGAGTGAAGAATACTCGAGCGAGCATGCACAGCAGGGGAGGCAACATTCTAACTTTTGTTTTGCTACTTGTGAAGCATGTGGGAATGGTGGATGCTTTGGATATTGGTCCATACATGACCGGTGGTGTGCTGGACACAGCCAAAAAACTACCATCCTTCATTAAACTATATTTAAGAAGGTCCTCTTTGATGACGACTGGTGAACAAGTGTGAATAATGTATCCATAGATTCAACTCCGGTGAAATCACAAATTCTCCTTCAACTGGTCTACAAAAATTGGTCCTCATAGCAATATTGAAGATAATGACACTCCAAAATAAAAAGTCTTTGAAAGCATAGTTTTTTTACATTTGCTCATTGAGAAAGATGAAAGAAAGAAAATATAATTTATTGAAAAAAATAATATATCAATGTTTGTTCATAAAGAATAATATAATCACATAGAAATATTTTATGATAATAAATTAATAATATCAATGACAAAAAATCTTATATTTCATGAAAGAACAAAAAATATACTTTTTTACTCTTTATATTCAAGTTGTTGTATTCAATTAAAGTTATCAAAGCAGAAATATAAAGAAAAATTATAATATTTGTTCAAAATTTATTTTATAATTTTTTTCTCATTCAATATAAGTAATCTCAACAATTGTTCTATTCTTCTTTTTTACAATTTTATTTTATTTTGGTACTTTTCTAATAAACAATTGCTTATGAAATTCATGTTTTTGTGCAAAAAATCAAATTCTTTAGATAAAAATTTTTCTTCTCTCTTAGTTCAAATAAATTTTATATTAAACCAAATTTTTTATTTTTATAAGACCTTCAAATTCCTTATATTTTTAAAATACATTTAATTTATGTACTACAAAATATATCCAACTCATATGAATGAGGTCATAACTAAATAAAAAATTATATCTATTTTTATTTTGAAAAAAAATATTCATTCATTACAAATATCAACATGAACAAACTCAAGAGACTACATAACTTTCTAAACCTTAAAAATGATGATTATTGGTACTTATAAAAAATATAACTTTCGCCAATATAATCAACATTAAAAAAAAAATATCATTCAATATTTTTTATTTTATAACTTAAATATAACAAAAAAGAAATAATCATTCGAAGAATATCACAACTAAGATTTATTCTTAACCTCTACTACAAATACATTACTTTTAATATGATATTTTTTTTTAGAAGCACCTGATTGACACAATTCATCCACAAATATACAAAATAATGTTATTATATTACTTATCTAATACTTAATGAACCACATGCTAAAAATTCAAATACTAAAGAAATATCATGACACAATTTTTTTTATCATTTATCCTTCGTTATGATTTAAAAAAGTGTCTTGGCATCTATTCTATTAACTTAAGCCTTTACTCATATTCACATAAAAATTTCTAGAATTTGAAACTTAAAAAAGTCCACATCATTGTAATACTAGAAGTTGAATATAAAAGTTAAATTAAATTCAATACATTGTTTAAGGCGGCCTTGGTTTACACATCCTTTACACCTCTTTAAAGGGAAAATATTGATTAACTCAAAATTTTAATCAATAATTATATACCTCATACATCACATATATATCTTTAACGATTTGGAAACTAATCAGAATGATAAAAGGGAAGTTAACTAAAGATATGGGTCCTACCAAAAAATGTTATCCCAGATTGTTGAAATCAATTGGAGTTCCCTAGCCTCACTTCCATGCTTTCCTTCCCCTAAACTACTTACCACCTTGCCTTTGCCACTTTTTTCTCTTGACAGGAACGAGCTACTCTTGCTCTTTTGGTAGCCAGCAGCATCGTCTTCGAGTGCTACTTCTGCCTATTTCTTAGCCCATCAGTCTGGTTAAACTATAATAGCAACTTATCTCAAGCCGACCTAGATAAAAATAAGCTTTGAAATAACAAAATCATGTAACAAAACAAAAGCATGATGCTCTTGTAATTAAAAATGGCAATTATAACTATGACATACCTTTTTTTTGTTCCACAACAGTTTTAGCTTTGTACTTTTCTCTATCCCCTCTACCAGCTCGAACGAGAGCTACTCTCTCCAGCATGCTGAGCTTGCTCCTGATTTTCGCCTAAAAAACAACACATGATTAATTTCCTAATAGACCATGTTGAGACAAGGCCTTCTTTGCCTCTTCATTTTCCTAATAAACATTTGAATATGATTTCTCAAGTTAAACTTCTGGTCAAGACATGAAGACACTGCATATAACTTATGCTCATTTATTTGATAACAACAGAGACTGCCTTCCACTGAAAAGCTTGGTCAAGAACATCTGCATGAAAAAGGTAATCTTTGCCAAAGCGATGCTATCAATAAATACAAGATAATCGATGAGCTGCTAAGAAAATTGAATATAGAAGATAAAAGATGAAGTCCACCTTTAGTTCTTTGAAACGTTGGAAGTCTTCATTAGAAATAATATCATCAGCTTCATTAGTTAAAACTTCAACAGCCTTGATTACTGCAAGTCTTTTAAGAGAATGCGGACTTGCATCAACAACATTATACAACAAAATTGCCTAGCTTCCTTTTCTTTCTATTTGACGGATCTTTCCCATCGTCAGCATCTTCATCTTGCCCATCAATACATATGGCTTGCACTTCTATTTCTTCGTTCAATTATTCAGTGTCACAAACATTAGCATATTTCCCATCATCTGAACCATGTTCATCACTGTCATTCCTACAGGCATCATCTTCCAAACCATCAATTCAACAAGATTGTCCACTTAAGGGAAAAATTCAATGTCAATCTCTCCGTCATTTTCTATAGAATACTCATCTTCTTCAGATGCAACTCTAGCACAAATATCATTGTCAACTGGTGTGGAACAATTTTCAGCTTCAGAACCATAACCAGCCATTTCATCCTCAGAACTACTATATAAAGGCTTATCATTGTCTTGTCTAAGTAAAATGACACCGGGCACGTCATTGGCAACACTGAATTCTCCAAATGCTTTTGGTCTGTCTTTTGAATCAATGGGACGACCTTGGTCTTTCTTGACCAAAAAATGAAGAGCATATCTATAGAAATGAAAACAGAAAATTAAATTATTTTTTCCAAAATATAACAAATTTGTCGTTCTTTTTTCATTACACCATTAAGGATGCCGTAAAAAAATAGCAAAGTCAAAAAAATACCTCTCTTAATAATGTGATCAAGGAGCACGCAGCAATTGGAACAGCTTTCTCATGCGACTTTTTGTACAAGACCAAGTAGATTATGCTTATTTACTTATATTATAAGCAAAGATACATGCATATACAAAGCTAAGGGTTCTTAAAATATAACTTAAGATTTTGAATTAAATAGCATATTATTTTTTAAACTTTGTGAAAGACATTAAATGTGAAGACAATTGTTATACTTAGTTGACAAAAAATACATTTATATACTTTTCAACTTATCTTTCATTTGATAGCTTGCGATCATGTTTGCTTCTTTCTATGCTATTATTTTATCTTAAGATATTATATTGGATATTTTATGCTTTTCATCACCCCAACTCAATTTTTGAATTGTGTCCTTTAGATTTGTCACATGCTCTCTTTATTGTACGGTATTCTAATATTGTTGGTATATTTTAATATTAATCCAAATAGGGAATGATAATTAGACCATCAAAAGTGCTAATACAATAAATGTGAACTTTAGGAGTGCATGGACACTGTTGGCTTACGAACAGCTCTTTTCCACCTGCACCAAATTGGATGCTGGTAGAAAGGCATACAGTGCTGTCCCTTTCAAGGAGAGCCACTTGAAAGCCAGCACCATCTGTGAAAAAAGTAAGTTGGACAAAAACATTCATCACAAAGGAAACCAATCAAGAAGAAAAGCATCCATTAAAAAAACACAAAAATACTCGACAATAGTCCAAAACAATTGATAAATAAAATTGCTTCAAAGCATAACAAGTTAAACAGAAACCCAATCAAATGAATAGAACACATACCATTGGCATCCTGAAACACATCTCACGTACCACATTTAACCCAACAGCAATTGCCTAATAGAACACAAGCAGTAGATTGAAATCAGAACACCACTCAGTAATGACAAAATATTCAATATCTAAACAGAGTATAAAACACCTCAGGACGAGAAGAATCATGCACAAATTGATTCACTATTTACCCAAATTGCAAATTGATAGGAAATTAAATTTAGTCCATCCATAACTAAACATAGCTCCACCAGCAAATACAGTTAATGGAATCAAAAACCAAACCTATCATTCTTTGTATTATTATCTACTATGAATAACTCACTGCAATCATATCAAAACATAAGTCAGTTTAGGAAGGGAAATGAAATGTAATAGGCTGCCATGTACTCAAGGAATTGGTAGTGGCAAGAAACTGAGATTAAAATTTTTCTTCAATCAAAACCCTTATAAATTGGTCCAGTAAGAAAAATGCACACCCCAATCCAATATATTTGACGACATTCTATACCAACCCTAAGATGTTATCCACTTTACAATTCAATCTCTGAGCAGCCAAAAGAAGAATCAAAATGAATATGCAAAGAAGTACGATTCTAATCTTAGAAAAAAATAAATTTGACAATTGCCTCTTGTGACCATAAGCTTCAAACGAAATTTCAACAATTCTCAATAAAGATTTTTAAAATTAAAAAGATCATAAAAGGAAGCGCTAGCTACTGCTCAACCAATCATGACCTTGAAATTAGAACATTTTGTTAAAAAAAATACGAATTCAACTACAGGAATATTTAACGATTTTTACTTGAAAGGCTGATTTATTACGCTTTATGTGGAATTAACCTCGCTTGACCAAAAAATGGACCCATTTTAAAGCTTTTCGTAGATTCTTTAGCATCTTTACAATTGCCAAAAGTCCAACAATATTTTAAAATACTAGATAATATTGTACAATTACAAATTTTCAAACTAAGTAGTTTTTAATAATACAGATGAACTATGAATCGAATTCAATGTTCCTCATTCAATCTTCAGTTATATATATAATAATGACCCCCAACACACCCATGTAAAAAATCTGGAGCCTAAAAAAGAAGTTTAAAATTAATCAAAAAATGATAAGGCAAGAATGAAAAGGGAAAATCTAAGAGAACCAAAAAATTGCCATCAAACTATAGGTATCACCATTCAACCATGTAAGGGGAAGTAGACATCATTAACAGTAGGGAGAAAACACCATTATAGAAGAAATCACGGCCAAGAAGTATAAATCAAATTATCTAATAAGTGTCTGCAAACTAAAGACATAATATAACTACATGGAGATCGACAAAAAAGCTAGCCACCTCAAATCATTCATTGCATACCTGAAGATGAGAGAAGAGCATCTCAGCAAAGCCCTGTGGAGTTAGACAAAGTATGAATTACGGCTCGGATCAAGAATTTTCAAAAAAAAAAGCAGGACATCAATTCAAGGTTTATTAACCAGTGCATCTATAAGACAAATAAGAGGAGGGTAGGAGTGTGCTACTTCATTTTTTAATGATTGAAGTTGCTGCCTTTTCATACCGCGAACAGCACGTTGCAAGTTTGCCTTTTTCTTTTTCTTGCTCAAAGTAGTGCCCTTGTGTTGTGCCCAACTATGTACAAAGATATCACTATTAGAAAAATATTTAGGAATTCCAGTACCTATCCCAATTCTACAGCAATGATCATACGAAACATGCGTTAATAATGAAAGTATTCCATAAGTCAAGTTTTTCCTTACAATACAATTACCATCACCAACATTTTTTTAATCACATAGACTGTAGGTAAATGAAAAAAAAATCCTCGAAAAAGTTGAGAGACAATCGAGACCTTTCAGTGGAAATAGCGCATTTTTTTCAATTTAATAGCATAAACTTTAGTTAAAACAAAAATGTAAACTCATGCTAAAAGTTCAGCAGAACAGAGTGAGCAACATGGAAATCTACCGATGGAATTGATGCAAAAGAGCTAAAATTGAGAAGATACATATCGAAGTTCTGATGAACAATTTCTTTGAAATTTTTTTGGTATGCTTATATCACCCAACAAAATTATAGAGGCCATCTGTGAATATTTTTTTACTTAAGGTATACCGATGACATTTGAAAATTCTCGAATTTATGAATATCAACTTCTCCACCTCCAAGTGA
The DNA here is from genome assembly GCA_023846275.1 of Vanilla planifolia. Lineage (NCBI taxonomy): Eukaryota > Viridiplantae > Streptophyta > Magnoliopsida > Asparagales > Orchidaceae > Vanilla > Vanilla planifolia. The sequence goes on from JAIUJO010000089.1 coordinate 940,804, forward strand.
CTAGGTTATTTTTTATGATGAATGAGCATTGTCACAAAAAACTTCTCTTCTGAATACATAAGAGAAAAAAGATCGTAATAATACTGCAAATCAGCAAGTAAGAAAACCGTTTCCAATATAGCATTCCATTCAAACATGCGAAAAATAGACTGAAGCACTTATACTAACTCAAGCATGTCTTAACCAAAGCACAAACTTTGAGTCAACAACTAGGCACAAAAAACTAATTGAATGTCCTCAAGTCAAATTGAACAATATTAAAGAAATTTACCCAATTTACTCAACAGAAAAGACCTAATTAGAATAACACTTTATTTTTTAATTATTTAGGATTTCTAAAACATTAATAAAGAGCATTTATTAGTCAATCGAAAGAATAACATGCTGGAATGACCGTCCTTGTAGATGGAAATCGACATAGAAATTAAAAACTAAATACTCGGTTGAAACTTTTGCAACTAGAACAAGAAGGCTTTTACTTTATTGAATCAAGACTTACACAATAGTTTCAATATAAACTATTCAATCCAAAATCTAAGAACTTATGCAAATATTTTGAAAGCCCCATCATCATCTCAAAGTTAAAGTGAAATATATGTCAATCATTGTTTGCTGACCATTAGCACTACAACATATCACAGACTCTAACACCACCTAGATTATCATATGGAATAACTATGACATCACATCATGCTTATTGCATCTTCATCACTCCACACAAGAAAGCAAAAAAATAAATTGTAGGCACCAACTACATCCCTCAACAACAGCTTCCCTACTACGAACGATTTGTGGATTTTGGATATATTCGTCATCCTCATCACTTGAGGCTTCACTATCATCATCATCATCATCATCAACACACTAATAACCAAGAAGGAAACACAGAGCCGATACCATGACCATGTGTTCGGCAAAAATAAACAATAAAAAGGCATAATAAGATAACTAATGGGACTTTGCCAATTGAAAAGATAAGGAAAATCTCAACCTTCAAAATCTGTGAAAGCATGCTTTGCAAATAGAATTAGTAGTTCGATCATCAAACCATAATTTTCAAACAAGAAATCATACATCAGTTATTATATTCAACAAAATTAAGAAAAATCAGAAAAAATAGAGTATATATGACAGCACACATCTACAGAAATGAGAAAAGAATATTTTGAAGCTTCTTTATTTTTTCTTCATTTCTATGTTTTTCGTTCATGTGCTAAATACTGTGCACAACATAGGAAAATGCAAGTTTTACGAGGTTTTGATCACCAACAATCTGAAAGTCCATATATAATTCAAGAGGCACATCCAACTCAACAATCTGCGTATACAAATAAGCAAATCATAATTAAAAGCATAAACTTTCAAAACAAACAATAAAAATCAATAACATGCTAGAGAACTTAAATTTCTGTAGAATCATTGGAGCAACATACCTCTTGCAATACTAAATAATATTACGAAAAAAAAATTTATTTTTGTTATTTTAAGATCATTTGGTTTAAGCCCATAAACTTTCATAGCCTTCATCTAGGCATTTTAAGTAGGTAAAATATTTCACATAAGCCATTTCTCTTAGCCTATAGTATACACTTAAAAACCCCACTTATCCATGTCTCCTTCCCAATTCTTTTAGTTGACCTCTAGGAAACTCTATGATGTATCTTTTCTATTTATCTTGGGCGCCTCCCAACCATCTACTTCTATGACTTGTACCTCTCCATTGTCCTCAAGGTAGACAAACCAATGCAATGTATGTCCAAAATACATTAAAGCTAATGCTTAGGACTTTTAATTAGCAATGCGTTATATTGTTTAAATATACTAAAAGATTAAGAAAGATGGTTATATCAACAATGAGTTCATTGAGAAGAAGTAAGGATTCCTGCACCATCATGGATGGATACGTATAAAGAAATAATTTCAAGAAACTATAATTAAATCATAAATTCCACTAAGTTAATTAAACATCATGATTCATAAGAAGATAAATGTTACTGTTGTTCAACAAACTAGGCACATTGTCAGAAAACCAAGGTTTTACCAATTTTAGAATTCAAGCTTCAATACTCAAGTAAGAATTGAAATAGAAATGGGTTAGTACAATTTTGGATAAGTCTATAAACGATTGTATAACGAATTTTTGTTATTGGAATAAGGAGCTTAATGAAGAACATAAAATGATTGTAACATTTTCTTATCTTTACTTCAAGGAACAAAAAACAATTTCTTAATTCTGCAATGGAATCATCATGAACTCAAATTAATATTATTATGATATTTCCCTCACATGCTCGAAAAAGCATTAGAAAAGGAAAAAAAATAAGCTAGCTTTGTACATATTGAAATTATGAAAAACATGTATAGCAAAGCAATGATGAGTGTATAAGGAGGCTTTATATTGATAAGGCTTTAGAACAGAATAAAAATTATCTAAAATTGTATATATTAAAAATAATTTTGCATGCCTAAGGAGAACATATTAAAAATTTCTTAATTAAAATTGAATTTCGTTATGGCTATGCTTTAAGTCCTCGGGTGTGTTTGTAAACTTAATTTCAAAAATGTTTTCTACCTATACACTAAAAGCATCAAAAACATTTTGAAAATTTCTCACAACTCTCATTTTTGCACATAAAAAGATAATGCTTCACAAGTACTTTTGCACTCCTCTTTCACAAAACTTTCTAACAACATAAGCAATAAAAGACAACTTTAATTTTACACTAATTATTGATGCAATTGTAAAATTCAAGATAAACCATTATTATACATTTTGCTAATAACTTTATACCAATCGATAAGACTAAGCAAAGAGATAAATCAAAACTGAGACTAAGCAAAGAGATAAAAAAAACTAAGTCTATGAACAATGACTCTGAAATTTAAATGGTATCACATTTCTAGTTCTTATAATAAATATAAGGAATTTATATTTAGACAAGTAATTCCAAAAACATATTGATTGTAATAGTTATCATAAAAAAAGGAACAATAAAAAAATTTACTTATTTTTAGCCTATATTTCAAAATGATAGAAAAATTAACAAAAAAATATCACTAATATGATCCATGCACCGAACAAATAAGACTAAAAATAAAACATACTTCTGAGTGTTGTATCGTCAAAATATCACACTCAAGAATAAAGGCAAATTTATAAGATTGAATGGTATCAAATGTTAATGTATGAGTACAAACACACAAATAGAATAATTGCTATAGAGATAAAGCTTTTAAGTTTGAAAAGTAACTTATTATAATAGAGAAAGTTGAAATTCTACTAATTGAAGACAAGCCTAAAGAAAATCAATCAAGATGGTTTGGTTATATTATGAAGTTTACTTTGTTATTCTATAAGAGAAGTAGATTACTGAATCTTTCCTATAAAAAGGAAAAAATATAGAACAAAAAAATGACTATTGACTATTGGAAATGGCTTTAACAACTTTGGATCTAAAAGAAAGGTAGCTATTGAAAAGAAACAATAGAATCTTAGAATCAATGTATCTTACCTCACTTGATGTGTTAAAGGACTGTTCTTGTAATTATAGTAACAGAATATGAATTCGATGTTGGTAGCCTAAACATTTTTAATATAAGAATCTAGCAAAAGAAATATACAGCCTCATTAAAAATAGTTAATATTCCATATTTAAGAAATCATGGGAAAAAAGTGCCTGTTTTATTCTTTGCAGAGGGAAATCAAATCTTTACCTTGAGCAACAATTAGAAAGGCCTAATCAAGTCTAACAACTTATCAACAATTATAATCTTCTCTTAAAGCTCAATGAAGTGGATGTTTCCCATTTTCTCCAACGCCTAGTTCAAAATATAACTTTAATCAGTACAAACAAAAGATATTTCCACCCATTAAAATGCTCAACAGAAATATGTTGAATAATGGTGGCCATCCAAATTGAAGTGTACCAAACACTGTAACAGATTCGACCAAAAAATAAAATAAAATAACGAACCTTCTCATTGACAAGGAGGATGATGGCTTGTGCTAGATTGGAACGAAGGGAAGCTGGGAGGGTCCGAACATCAGATTGAAGGAGAAGGGAGACTAATGAGGAAATTCAGCTACGCATCAGGGATAGTATGGGGTCATGTGCTCCAGGAACATCGTGAGGTCACCAAGATCCTTCGAGACCACAAGGGTCTAACGACGAACTGAGAGCGGATTGTTGAAGGAAGGGATGTAGGGACGATCCATAGATGAGGAGAAGCTCTGCCTTATATCCTTCTGGGTGCAGCTTCATCCTTAATTGAAGTAATGGAAGGCTCAGCCGATCGGTGGCCTTTCCAGATGTAGAGAAGGAATCCTGTAAGAGGAGGTTCACTGTCGTCGCCATTTCTACAGATTATTTAACAAAAACCGGTTTGAACGGAAGCTCAAAAGAACAAAGCTAAGGAGCTTACGCGGTTTTGGGGTGGCAAATGTTTAAATACAAAAGATAATTACTATATATTAATAATTTATTAAACAAAAGATGGGAGTATTGTTTTGAATTTGATTGGCGACACTAGGATTGCTCTACGCATTTGTACGAGATTAAAATTTTTGAAATATTTTAATAAAAATAAATTTAATAATATATTTAATTAAAATATTGTGGTATTATTACTAAATTTCGAAGACAATAATATTTTTTTTATATTATTATTAAATTATAATCTATCAATAAGCATACCTTTATTAATAATATTTATTAAAATTTTAAGATGCATAAATGTGCATCACAAAATTTTGTTATCAATCTAAAGTATAATTATATGATAAATAATAGAGATGTAAAGTTTGAGAACCTTTATTTATAATACCAACAGCTTGAGGTTGGACAATGAAGACTTAATTGCCATCGCTTACAATGCTATCGCCTAAGGAGATAATGCACATGATTCATCCATCTCATACCCATGTCTTCTAGTAATGTTGGCACCTAAGGAGGTAAGTGTAAAGTTTAACTATCCTTTTGACAATGTCTTGTGTCGCCACATGCAACGCAACCTCCAAGGAAATAAAAGAAGAAAGATAAAATTTGGTCAATCTTTGTTGATGCACAAACTCAAATAGGAAGTGACACTTAGGGTTTAATTGAAGGCAATAAATTTGCCTACTTGAAGAACAAATATTTTTCTAAAGAGAAATAGAGTTTTAGTTTATTTCCTAGTTCTTCTCGTCCTCCTTTGTGATCCTCGACTTAGGAGACCCCAAGTTATTACTTAATTTTTTTTGTAATCGCACTCAATAACAATCTTTACTAAATTTTTGTTGATTCCCTTGAATCTAAATTTTTCATTAACATCTTTAAACAGCATTTACAAGAAACTAGATAAGTAAGCTAAAATGGAGACTAAGAATCTATGATATTGTTTTTTGAAAGAGAATCTCTCAATACTTTTTGTTAAGAAGCAAGTAAAGTGCCTTACATTTCCACCTCATTAGTTTGTAATCTTTCTACTTCATCCACCAACAATAATTTCCATTTATTTTAATAACAAATAAAATATTTTAGCAAATTTATTTCTTCTTATACTTTAAAGGGGCATATAAGGTAATTTAATAACTCTAACAAGGGTGACAACACCAAATCCCTCTTCGTGAGGATGATGATGATCGGGAAGTGGTTTCCCCAAATCTGAAATGAGGGGTTCTGGTCAGCTGGAAATATGTAGGAAGTTAGAACTTGAGCATCTTTGAATCTCAAAAAGGTTTCTTGGGAACCTTGCCTGGGCCTTGGCTCATATGCAATCTAAGAGCTACAAGAAATAGAATCGAACTGCTTTATAGGTTTGTTTTCATGCTCTATCTATTTTCTGACTTCCATCTTTGAATTGGAAAAATTACAATACAAAATGATGTCAACGAGACAAGCCTCCAAGGAGTACACTTGTTTCATTTCTTTCTTTAGATGTGATGGATGGGCTTAATGATGTCAAAAGGCTGCTACCAATGCTTTCTATTTTTTGTATGTCCATATTTCATTTTGATTAGATTAGAATTAGATTGGATTAGCATGATCACTTTGCAATGTGCATATGAGCATGTAACACAACCTAACTATTCATTGATCCTAGGAGGAAAGCTCTTGAAAGGCTGCAACAAGATATGTAACATGAAATTGTGCTATCTTTTTGATACAAATAGGAAGGGGTCCCCATTTTTTAGTGGTTACTTCTCCCTCTTGTGAGATGTGAAAAAGCCAACCCAATGATGAATCCTACTTGACAGAAGTCCTTTTAATGGGCTTGGGAAATTCTAGATGAAATCAAGCAAAAGCAAAGCCTGATCAAAAAGTAGGCAAAGACAAGAAAGAGGCGCAAAGGACAACAACTTCTACTAGTGATGGGAAAAGCCGCAAGACTCTCTTCTCAGTTTATTATTTTAGGCAATGCTCACCTACTTGTGTGGTTCAGTTTGGTTTACACGGCCTCAATTGAGCTTTTAGAGTCTCAAGTTATGGACCCCCTACTCTACATGAGGTGGGATAGATTAGATCTATATCTATGCTTTGGCCATTGAAGCATGAATTCCTTGAGTGGGCAGTCAACTTTTGATATTTGATCATCGCTTCTTTCTTCCTTCCTCGGATCATTTACCCGATGAGATGGATCCTGACAATGTCAACTTTTCATCATCAAAGCATACTCAAGTTACAAACTTGGAATCAGCTTACTGTCATGTAGCTGTTGCTTAAGCAGGTCTTTGTTCGTCTCTTGTTCAATCCTATAGAAGAGTAGCCAAGGTCTGACGGGTGATCTGAGGATCAATTGTTGAGTCAATTCTCGTTGGTCTAACTGAGCTTTGATACATGAAAAGAACAAAGGGGGCTGGGGCCTCCCCTCCTAGGTGCCCCACTCTAGGGTGACTTTTTCATTTACCATAGCCCAAGCACTTGAAAAGAATCTGGCACATCAAAATAGTAAGCAATCACACCAAAAAGTATGGAAGACATATCTATGATTAACTTATCCCTCAATCTTTTATATCGATGTTTCGTACTCTAAGTAATGTGCTCACGACGAATATGATTTGGATTGGAACCAACATCCCACTCTATCTAGGGAAACTTTGATTTCGCATTTTTTTGAACGAAGGATTTGGGAAATCCTATGGATTGCTTCTTTCTTTAGACCAATTACCATGGTGGAAAACAATTTCTACTAGCCTTATATCAAGAGAGATATAGCCAAAGCAAAGATGTACGGAGATGTCCGGTTTGTCAAATAGTTAAGGGAGGAAAGGAAAGCAAAACATCGGCATATACACACCTCTGCCAATTCCCCTGAAGACGCTGGAAGATGTCAGCATTGACTTGTGCTAGGCTTACCCTGCATAGCCAAGGGAATTGGTAGTATAATGGTTGTTGTTGATAGATTTTCAAAGATGGTCCATCTGACAGCATGTCAGAAAGAAGTGATGCTTCTTTTATCGCCACTAATTTCTCGAATGAGATAAGAGAATAGTGAAGCATCATGGCTTACTGAAGACCATAGTGTTTGAAAGAGAGGTCCAATTCATGAGTGACTTTTGGAAAGGGGAGGGGTACCACCTGACGCCCATTTTCTGCATCCACTATGATTATTTCATATCCTCCTTTTTCTGGACATACTATTCGACTCACTATACCAGTTGATGTAGCATTAGAAACTGTATTGTTACTCTTGCTAGTGTCAAGTTAAATCTGGCCCCTTCCTCTGTTCCTACCTATATATATGAGATATTTTCATATGTGAGCATCTTCTTTTGTAGTAGGGTCAGGCAAAACAATGGTGAAGACAATTTCACTATATTTCTTAAAAGGAACATGACCTACCACAAGAAGATTTTTGTGATTAGAATGATAACACTGAAAAAAATGATTGACCATCTTTTCTTTCAATTCAGAGAAATACGATCGAGGGGGGGTGGGTGTGTAACGGGCTAATTCAAATCTCTCGTGTATAATAAGGACAGCTCCTACATTCAAAGATCCTTTTTTACCATTAGCGAGTTTTTTTCAATTTGCATATCATAAGGAATACGAAAAATCTCTTCAAATATAGTATCAAGTATAGCTTGTGGAACTTCAATCACCACTAGGTTATTAGCTAAATGGCAATTGGCACATACAATTCAACCAGTTGCTTCTCGGAGGACAGGGGTAGGGGGCTAATTCGAATCGTTCGAGTGTAATAAGGACAGCTCCTACATTCAAAGATCCTTTTTTACCATTACCAAGTTTTTTTTCAATTGAATATCATAAGGAATACGAAAAATTGCTTCAAATATAGTATCAAGAAGTACAGCTTGTGGAACTTCAATCTCCACTAGCTTATTAGCTAAATGGCAATTGGCACATACAATTCAACCAGTTGCTTCTCAGGGTTTTTTGTAACCCTGTTGTCCAAAAATGGGATATTGATTTGAAAAAGATGGTAGAGTTATTACATATATAATGATCAATATAGAAATGGATCGAGTCATCTGTTTGTTTACACAAGAAAAAGTCTTTCATTTTTCATGGTCCATTCATTGATCCTAAAATTTCTACAAGAAATTGGATAAATAGCTGGTAGAATTCCCTATTGACAAATTGGCCATTGTATTGATTGTACTAAAAATAATTGGAATTTTATTGTAATTGTTACACAGTATCGAGACCTTGAATCGAAAAGGTAGAAGTATAAGAAGTATAAAGAATAAGTTAGATGAAAAATGATTTCTTTATACACTAAAAAAGAATCTAATTGGAATGATATCGAGAGATCTGATGAATTCTTCATTCATTCATTGAATGATAAATTTTGACAAGATGGAGATACACTATTTCCAAAATGTAAGATCCTATATGGCTCATTTACATATATAATCACTCAAAAAATGGAAACAAGAAGAGATATTTGCTCGTTTTGAGCAAATAAAAAATAATTGTAGATTGAACGAATCATTAAATCCCAACCATGGCTCAAGTGAAATCCAAAACATAAATCAACAACAAAAAGAATAAAAAAAGCTTTGATTGTGTCATTGTAGTTATCGGGAAATTCCTATGAAAATATTGAAACAGACTAGATTGGTAGAGAAATGCAAAATGATATGGAAATGAGATTCATTGTGTCTTTCGACTAATTGTATCATTTCATTGTGCATTTCTATATGAAGCCTTTATATATCTGTCTCCGAGTAGTCCTTTATCATCTCGTCCAACAAGAAGAGTTCCTCGAATTCCATCTATTTTTTGGAACATTTTCCTCTTCAATATCATTCAAAAGGATTTCAAATTACCAGGTATTCCTCCAATGAAGATCCAAGTTTCTAGAGCTTTATCAAGTGAGAGAGAAATCAACCAGGCCCAGAAGAGTATAGCTATAAGATATGGGAGAAAAGCTGATGTGTTTTGTTTTCATTGGAAAAGGTACCTTCTTTTATGGTTCTATTCTATATTCAAAGACACAATTCTGACACAAAAACTAAAATAGGAAATTCTGATACGTTGTTCTTCTTCGAATTATAACCTCTTGTTCTAGAACTTGTATAGAAATCTTAGATTTAGAGAGAATTGACAAAAGAAACAAAATCATTCCAAATTGACATTACATATAAAGAATGAAAAAAACAACAAAATGAAAGGGTTTGATAGCGTTCATCTTGAAATCCAAATAAGATTCATTCCTTCAAATGGATTGTTCGAGTCTTCATCGAAACGAAATAGAATATAGCCTAAGCATCTTTTGCTGAAATGAATAGTTTAAAAAGTATGCCCCCACTTTTTGATGAAGCTTCAATTGTCTGAAAAAGGCAATTCAAAAGTTTTTTCCCACATAGTTATGTTGATTCTTCAATTCATTTCACTTTAATTCACTTCTTTATACCATTCAATTGGTTTGTGCAAGAAAAAAGCCAATTCGACAACTTTCGTTTATAGCAGTGTCCAATTATCATCAGTACCACCAATTAGCATCAGTATGATTGAAGGAATTAGTTCCTAGGCTCTTGATCTCCATTCTGATAGATTGATTATCTTTCAAAAAGAAATGAAGGAAGATGCGACGATTTATTCTATTAAAAAGGTCATGACCACTATCAACATTCCATGCAATTGTACACTACAAATTAGAACTAATGAATAAACCTACAATCCCTTAGAAAGACATCACGATACCCTGAAAAATCTACGATTAAAAGCATAGAGCGTAGGAAATGGAGCTATACACCCTTTGTCTTTGAAACAATTGAAGGAAAGAACAAATAGAAGATTGACAAGGATAAGAATTGCTTATAGACTTTGAACTGCAAGGTTGAGCTTTCAGCCTTCTCAAGTGGGGACCCCATAAGGGTACTATTGAAGATCGGGGGTAGGGCCTCCTTTGGGGAAAAGACCGTTGGGGATCTTTTTTGGGGAACTTCTTGACTCATTCTCCTTGGTTGGCTAACTGATCTGTATCAACCAAAACATCAAAGACCCATCATGGCCCAAGAAGCAGCTCAGGTCAATGATGAATGGCACCACCTCCGACAACCGCCCGAACTGCAAACCCACGAAGAGTGGAAGAAGTTTTTTCTTTTTCTCTCACTTCTCCATGCTCTCCAGAACTCTTCGATTCAGGGGCTCTTTTGTCCACCCCATTCATCTAAGTCGATGATAAACCATCTCCACCAGTCAAAATCCTCTTGGGACTTCACCTCCATGGTGAACCTAAGATTTCCTTAGGTAGGGTACCTGATGTAGGTAACTCTTTTTGCCTTAACCCAACTTCAACATAATTCGTGGAGGAGCCCTCCACGCTAATACCTTGTGCCTTTTATAGATAAATCCACTTCAGGGCTTCCCTTGTTTCCAAAGGGCCTCCATAAGTTTTTCTCTTGGCATCTCGTCTTTCCAGCCTCCATGGACAGAGGTAGTTTTCTGCACTTTGAAGCTCCTCTTCATGAACCTTGCAAGACTTTTTTGTTGATTATCTTAAAGAGGTCAGGATGTCATCCTATGAGGATAAGAGGAACCCCAGTGGAATCTTTGGTCTAGAAGAAAGCGATTCCTTAACCTCTATTACATAGTGACATACTCCTAATCCCGTGTCTTCTTCCTTTTTTCTTTTTCTTATTAAAATTCATCAAAGGGGGGCCCCTGGGTTCCCCATAAGGGGACCCAACCCTTTGTTCTAATGTTTATGGAATCGACTTTTGGCTAGTGACTTAATATTCTATATTATAAACCTTGTCTTACATCAATTTCTGCAATTGCCTAATGCACTAGCTTAGGCAAACCTTGGTATACATATGTGGGCTTTCCTCTTCAACTTCTTATATCGATCATTCGTTCGGTCAAGTTTTTAAGCAAGAATCACAGTGTCATCTTCGTTGATTTTCATAGTCAATGTCCACGAATCCTAAGTGAGGTAGATTCTAGAAGCTGACTCTTTTATCAATATGAAAGCGCTAGGGCACCTCTTCAAAAAGAAGTTCCTTATATTGTTCCCAAACCCTAGACCAAGTTCAGTTCCTTTGAGGCAATTAGCCCTAAGGATTTTAGTTGACCCGCCTACCCGACCGAGTTGTTTGATTTAGTCGAGGTTGGCGATCTTTTTCTTCTGCTTTCATTACTTAGCTCTCTTTGTTGTGTGCCTAGCTCTTCAGAAGAAGGTTGGAAAGGCTTAGTGATTCTACATTTCATGGAATTTTTCAGTGTTTCTAGCTAATATTTATCTCAAAAGAAAAGAACCTGTCCTTGCACTTCTAGTAAAATATGGTCAAAGTCACCCCAAAGAAACCCAAACTAGTCAACAAAGACATATTCATCGACACCTTGACCAGGAATAAGAAACTTTGATTAAAATTCCCTCGTGAACCTTCAGCAACGGTAACATCGCCATCCGGCTTCATTGTTTCCTCTCATTTGATCAACACAGGTCTGATATCCAAAAATTTTTTAGCTATTCCCCTACCAGGTAGGCACAAACCATCAGAATTGGTAGGATCACATAAAAAAGTAGTAAAAGAATTACTATTCATAACAATGATAACAAAATCAATCGGGCCCCAGCCCAACCCCCCTTTTGTTTATATCTGCTTCTCTTTTCTTTTGTGTTTGAACTGTGAGAAAGTTGAAATGTTGCCACAATCTGACTACCCTACTTTAGCATATTTGAATCTATTTGAATGTGGTTTTTCAAACTTCTTGGGTGAAAAGATTTTGTTGTTCTACTTTTGTTTTTGTTTTGGAGTGAAGAATTCTTCTTTAATCTTTCACCTCAAGTTTGAAGGATAACAATTGAGGTTTTTTTTATTGACTATTGCTCTTGAAATAAGTAATCTATCTACTTTGTGTTCTTTGCAAGAGTTTAGCTTGCTCAAATGGCCTTCACAACTATATGAAATTGAGATCTACCCTTCCACAACCTTACCATCATTTTCTTTATCCTAGAACCTTCAAACCACCCCTCCATTTGTTCCCTTGACTTTGCCCATAAGCTTCCTTTCACTTACCATCAACCCCTTACTCCTACTCCAGTCATCCAAACCGGTTTGACCAGCAACTCTTTTCAATCAAAATCTTTCTGATCAGCTAGCAGGTGTTCCTCTAAATCCCATTTTTTCATCGACAGGTAGGGGCTATTGCTGGATGTCATGGTTCTACCCTGCTCCTTATCTTCTCGAACAATCTAGGGCTTTTGCCTTCAACTTTCATACGTGGGAACAGCTAACTCATCGAAGAAGTCAATCGCTCCAACTTCGCATCGGGTCGGGCCCTCTTCTCTTTAGTCATATGTAATATGTATCGCACCTAAAGAAAAGTGGAGTGAGGCAGTCCCCATTTAGTTTGGCAATCATAATCTAGAATCGGATCCCTTTTCTGAGAATACGCACCTCGCTTTACTACAAGTTTGAACTGGTATTGTCCTCAATGGAAGATTGATAGTCCAAATGATATGCTAAGAAAGTCTAAACTACCAAAGTAGGCCTTGTTGTTGGAAACTCTATGCCTTACCTTGTTTAACCAGTGACTCTCTAGCTAATTTGACCATTAAATCTTGCAACTGCTAAAATTTCTACCAATTCGCTTGTCGCTTTCTATTTTTCTATGTCGAAGAAATCCAGGCATTAGGAAATAGCACCAACTAAGAAATCGGATAATCTATATGGAAGACATATATCAAGACTATCCAAGTATAGTGAAACTAACTAGTAGTGACCAGGACCTATTAAGCTAACAAGCCAAGTTTTTCAAAGAAAAAGAATGGGTCTGTCAAGAAGACAAGCTCCATGCTCAAGCTCAAGTCAACAGATCCTCAAAGGCCCCTTCCCAACCCCTTATTGAGTGCCTAACAAAAATAGACTATTGCTATGGGGGTCAGGGATGCGCTTGATCCAGAGATAGGCTTCTCAAGCGGAATCTTCGACTAGCTACTAAGTCACAGCCAGAAGTTCCCCTATGGGGGCCCTTGGAGGCCCTAACTTAGAAAAAGAGATGAACTAGTATGATACTTTGTCACAAAGGTTTTTTTAACAAAGGAAAACTTCATCAGTAGTGGAATGGAATCATTCAATCCATGCAACAAGAAATTCTCTCCCTTTTTGAGGTATTCAACTTTCAGACTAAAGACCTGTTCCACATAAGGCCGATCAGTTCATAAGGTAGGGGCATAGACTCTCTCTCCTTAAGGCAGATTGACTGGATAATGAATTATAGATCAAAGTCAAGGAAGGCGTTTTGCCCTCCCACCGAAGATAACTAACAGTTTCTAATGCTTAATCGAATACTTATCTACAGTATCCTCCATTGAATGAAGGCTTCGCTCACTCCCCCTACCCCTAACTCAGAGTGATCAACTACTATTGTAACTCAACTACTAATTCATAATCAGACAGGAAGTTGATTAGCAAGAAAAGTGTCCCTACGGCTAAGTCAGTCTTAGCTCAATTAGTTTAGCCAGGTCAAGGGGTTGAGGGGGGACTTTTGAGAATAGTCTTTAGATAAGGATGTGAAAGAGTTTTTGTGGCATGATCAAAGAAGCAAACTCTCTCCATATATTGGTCCGATTCATGTGGGCATGATGGTGACAAGTCGGGTATGACACAAATAATTGACAAGCAAAGCGGATCTCCATATCATCTATTGTCAAAAGAAGAAAAGAAGGAAGTTTTGTAGATAAAGGCTTGACTTGAATGAACAACTTCGATCCAAACCTGTCCTCATGAAAGCGGCAATCGCAGAGTTCACACTTTCTATGGTGTAATTGAATAGAAAAGTAAAATGAGACTTGGTGGATGAGAGTAGAGGTACTAGGAAGCTCCAATTCCATCTTTCTTGTTTTCTTTGAATCCATTTTCAATTTTTCAGTAGTCCATTTTGATTCCTCTTTTTGGTGAACATAAGAAGGGGACTTAGGTCGACAGAGATTGAGAAGAAAGCCTATTTGACCATTGATTGTGAAAAGACTTTAAGCCATTATGCTTATTTTTCAGAGTCAGATTGTGTGCATCGAATGAAAAGGGAGTTTCTTTTGGAAGTTTGAGAGTTAATGAGGAGAAAAACAATTAATAGATATACGAGGAGGACAAACATTGAAGCCAACACCCAAGCCCTATTTTCAAGCATTGATCATTGACTCAAGCAAGTATTGCCAACTTCACATTACAACATGTCCCCTCAACAAAGAGTGCCTCCCTCCACACTAAACCAAGAAACTGGACCCCTTGAACCGAACCAACAAAGCATTCCATTGATTGAAGCCCACTTCCCTCCTAGAAAGCCACTTACGAGAGAGAACTCTTGCTCCTCGACTCCTTGAATCTGGGAGACAAGACAGAAGAAGAATAAAATGCAAAGAAGACTATGGATGCAAAGTGATCCTCTATCCTATGTCTAGGAGTAAAGAAGAGACCACCTTCAATCAACAAAGCAATTATTTCTTGCTCGGCCAAGATGTGTGAAAGGGAACCCCCTTCCAAAATGTCTCTAAAGGTGGATAATGGAACTACTATTCTGCTACTTTGACTTTAAATTTTTTCAACTACTGTGATGAAAGAAAGCAAGAAAACTCAGCTTTTTGTAGGTCCGAATAATCAGGCCACTAAGGTCCACTAGTCAAGTAAAGCCTCACTTTTTTTGATTCACTAAACCTACCTATTGACATCGCAAGAAGATCTAGTATCATACATTAGAAGGTCAGATTCTCTATAAGCATGTCTAATCAACAAATTTCACAACAACTTGAAACTTGGGTACAAAAAGGTAAGGTACTTCTAGTCCACCACTAAGAACTTTTGGCCATCAGATTAGCTGTTATGAACTTCACAATAACAACTCAACTTGCATAATGCCATGATGCTTAATGTGAATGCCCTTTGAAATTGTCCTGAGATGAAATTAAAAGAAGACCCGCATGTGAAACAACCTTAGGCCAGGAAAGACAGACTACAGAAAGAAATCCCTTCCAACAAGTCAACCTACAGAGTTGAACACAACAATGACTTCGACCATGTTCTTCTATCAATCTTCTGACCCTTACTAAACTCTTTATTCTGTAAACCTCTCATTGATTTATCTGATTGAACCACGTGAGCACCCAACCTGATTCAAAGTTTCTCCAAAAAAGATTCCCAGAATCCTATCTAGTTAACCAGTGTGGACCCCCAAGTGTAATCCTCAAACCCGGCTCCCCTCAATTGTCAAGTGAAGTTCCCCTTCTCTTCTCGAAGAAGAGAAGGATGACGAGTGATAGGATATCATGTATTACATGAATTACCAACCTGTTGATTCAGGAAGTTCCCACTATAAAGAATGGAGCCATATGACGCAAGAGTGCCACATAGGATTCATATGAATTCAAAGGATACGTTTACGTCGTGGCGATGAAGTACATCAACAAATGTCATATTTTCGATGTATTCCTCAGGTATATTTTCATAGGGAGTATATAGCCAATGAAGATGCCTTCAGAATCAACTTGTTCATCAGTACGCTAAAAGAAAGCACATTCAACTGCTATGTCATGCTTCTAGAAGGCTCCATCAACCATCGGTTGAAATGGAGCGAAAAAGAATTTTGCATTGATTTGATGAAGATTACTTCTCTCCACAGCCTAATGTGTTCAACAAAACAAACCAAGTGAGTCAGCACGTGGTCCCCCCTCTGTGGTATTGATTTTTGGGAACTTCTTTACTATACTATAATATAATATAAATAATATAAATAGAAGATTCTATTCTAATTAATAGTCAAATAGAACAAGGTGCACGAGTACCTTTGTGACCTCGTACTCTTTTTGGTTTGTTTGTTTTTTTTTCCAAACCATTGAAGTTAGTGTCCTTATGCTAAAGACATAATAGGTAAGGAAAGTGTATGTTAATGATCCCTAGAGGGGGCCACAATTGGCAAATCAAGAGGGGCTTAGTTCGCATGCTTTCCTTAGCAAGTAGTGTGAGCATAGAGAATGTGAGATGGGTTGCTCTATCACCTGGGCTAAGATTGCTCCATACGTCAATCAATTTATTGCCTAGTCTGGGATCGGAGGCACTTATGCTTTGCTTAGAAAAAACAACACAAGAAGATTAGGGAAATACTGGTTTGCTTTACCAAGGAAAAGAAATAGTGCGAATTTTTCATTTTCATCAATCACACCGAATTACACACTTAAATAGTCTAAACACTTCCTAACAAACAGGTCCACATTACCACTAAATACGCCAACCGACTAACCCACTAACCCACTAAATACGCCAACCTACTAACCCACTAACCCCACTGAAATAATGGAAATCTATTTTGAATCTAACTCTAACACTCCCACTTGATTCAAACTTCACTAAACCTAACTTTAGTCAAAACATCTGCTATATGATCTTCAGTCCAAATAAGCTAATCCTAACAGAACTCTTGGAATCTTAGCACAAGTTGAATCCTTAGAGTAAATGAGGCTGATTCTTTTGGCGAAGTCACCTTCATCATGTTCATGGGGGTGGACATCCATGCATCCTGTGATGTCATACTTCCTCTTGTTATCCACACCCACCTCAGTCTCGCATCCACCATCTGTCGGATTAGAATACCGAGGTTCTTCATCTTTTGTAGTAACTTCTGTTTCATCTCCAATGGCATGCTGCCCAGGAGTTATTCTGTCACCATCTGCATGATTCAAAGCTTCCTCTTTTAGCCCATGTTTCGACCTTTTGTTCATCAAACTCCAATCTAATCATAGATTTTAAAATTTCCTTTGTGTGCATCCCTCTTTGAATGCTTTCCTTTGTGTGCATCCCTCCTTGAATGAAATTTTACTTCATTCTCTTCTTTTCTGTTGTCGCTGGCAACCAAGATTGCTCCTTTTTGAGGCCCAACACACTTTTTTCGCTTCAAGACACTAAGTATCTTTGTACCTTCAAACGAAACAGAAACATCATAACCCGGACGCTCTGCTTCCTTCAAGGACTTCATGCTCTCAGGCTCCAGAAAGGAGATTGACTCAATATTCTTGGTTGCATTAGCTCTTGCTCCTTTCAGCTCTACGAGACCTCTCGGACTGACAAAATCTAGAGGATTCGTAGCATCTCTAACCTTCTCTCCTCTACCCATCTTTCTTGCATTGTAATGGGAGTTCTCAATAGCTCTTCCACCCAATCTCCCTCCAAGCGTTCCTTGAGTCTTGCAGAATTGCTGCTCGCACTGCCCGCCTTCTTGTATTTGAAATCTCTCCCTTCTTGCAAACTATTTTGCGCTGCCCGCCTTCTTGCCTTCGAAATCTTTCCCTTCTTGCAAACTGTTTTGTTCTTTCTCTTACGACAATCACTCTCCCCGTGCATCGAAGGGTCCTTCACTCGTTGCCGTCCGCTCTCGGTATCATTCCCGCCGGCTCTTTCTCTGTAGGATTCGATGCCCTCTTGCTCTCGAACCTCGTCGTTCTCCTCAGGTTTCTCCTCACAGTCTTCTCGAACTGCTTCATCTTCCTTGGGTTTTACGTTCACGCTGACTTGCTGTGGCCGACGTTGATGCTGGTTACCTTACCAGTGTTGACTGTAACTGCTCCTTGCCCATGTTAACGTTTACGTAGATGCTGTTATTGCTTATCTCTCATTGCATTAGAGACTTAAAGATCCACTTTGTTTCTCTACTTCTTCCTTCTGCCGAGGCCTGGCTCCTCTGCTTCTTCCATCTATAGTGGCCTGCCATGGCATGGTTCCTCTGGCTGTCCCTTCTGTCGTGGCCGGCTTCCTCTGCTTCTTCCTTCTAGAGTAGATGTCAAAACAGCAATTAAAAAAAAAACCAGGCTCTGATACCAATTATTAGTTTTGGAAGCCAAAAGCCAAAGGTGGAAGACGACAAAAAACCTTTTTAATTACCAGAAGAAATAAAAAATAAACTTCAAATTTCATTTTTCATTTTCAATAATCACACCAAATATATTGCTAGACTAAAAGCTAGCATTAATACATTGACTTCTAAGGTTCAACTCTTGAACATGTTGTGTTTGGAGTGGAAATAAGTAGAGGATTCTTTTTGAAAGACATGGAAGAAAATTGAAGAGTTTGACTCTTGTAGATCAGAACTTGAGTCTATTTACACTGCATTTCTATGTGCTGACATTGTTTAGTCTCTTGCACACCATATCCTCATTCGAATGATATGTTGATGTTATGTGAACTTGACGTGTTATTGAGTGACATCCTTGAGTTCATTCTTTTTTTTTTAATACTAAACATAAAAGAATTTTATAAAAATATAAAAGTGTGATTTTAACGTAGGAAAAAATGATTGAAAATAAGAATCGTGTTTCTTAAATTAATGAATAGTTTAAGATTTAAACTAATAAAAACTTTGAGAGATTAAAAAATTGATTCTTATTTATTTGCTAAATCAAGAAGATGATTGAATAATTTGGATGCCTAAATATAATTTGAAATTAAGATTATAAAATTGTCCTAAAATAAATAAGCTAACATCTTATTTTATAGTAAAAAAATCTTAACAAAACTAATGCACGTCTTCAATCCTTGAAGCTTGCAGAACACTCAAAAATGAATCACTTGTTCTTTACACATAAACTTGTTTCAATGTGAATATGCATGTTAGAATAAAGTGTTAAACATTTATTGTTTGATTCATCAAACACAAAAGTATGCCAACAATCATAATAATTAATCCTTTTTACAAATTTTGAATCAATCAGAATACAATATACCATAAATAATTTATTTCTATAATTGCTTTAAAAATAAACTAAATCAATTTGAAAAGGATTGTGTGAGCTGGACTATTCAATGAAGTGTAATTGGAGCAAAGTGGTTTTCTTTAAAAAATAAACTACTTCAAAAATTTCTTAGAAATTTCTTAAAATTTAAGGCTTATTAATAATTTACAAAATTTAGATTAACTTTAAATGATAGTAAAAAATACAAAAGAATAGAAATTGAAATAATTCCAAAGAAATAATCATAAATTAAAGGAGAGCATTAATCAAGTAATGACATACATGTAAGAGAAGTTCATCATTAACTATTTGTATACTCCTTTTATAAATAATTTCTGTTTTTTCTAATTTTATTAAATATTTTATTATCATCAAAATAGAAATGTTATTGTGTTATTGACCTCTTGTCATGGTATTTTGTTTATTGATAATAAACACTATGTACTTATAATAAATTTTTGAAGTTAAGTTTTAAATTTTAGATAGATAATGTTTGTATTAATGGGAAAACTTGAAGAAGTATAGCATAAGCAAAATCCTATAAATACTATTTTAGTTTGAGTAACAAACTATCAAAAGATACACTTTGAATTAAATTTTAGGGACTTTAATTTTACTTTGATTAAAATGTTAAGCTTGATTGAAATATTTGTCATAAGTCACAAAAGTTAAATTTTATTAAAATTAATATTTTAAAAAAATCCTTAGTAGTGAAAAACTTAATTCTTTTTTTGTTATCTTGAATTCAGTTTATCTTTCTATTATATCTTACTATTTTTAAATAACTTTTGTAAAATGCACAATTTAATGATAATAATAAATTAAAAAATAAATGCTAATTATAATAATACTAATTATTAATAAAAGAACCAGAGGTCCTTACAAGACCTAAAACATGCTGGCTATCATTATCTGTTCTACAATGCAAGTTCCAAAACTCCTCGGTCAATTGTGATAGTAAGTACAACTACAAATAATTTTTATGCTCTTAGAATGGTTCAATACTCTCTTATCCACATATACAATTTGTAAATCATCACTAACAATATGAGTAATGAGCTTTTGAGCAAAACAGGGGGTAGTCAACCCAAAATAAGCTGACTTTGAGAAACATGTAAGCTTTATATACAAAGCAACTTTAGTTTCATGATATGGGAATAAAGTTAAGCCTTGTTTTTACACAACTTGCTTCTAAATTGCAGGACTAAGTAGAACTTCCTAATCATGCAATTTCATGATCAAATGATCTTGATCTTTTCCATCTTTTTTATAAAGCCTAAGAAATGTAGGCAACAGATCAAGATAAATTTAACTGTTCTGATGAAATTCTTTTTCTAAACACTCTCATCAAATCTCATCATTCAACATGCAGTTTTCTTGAAAAAATAATCTTAGTTCGTTATATTGAGCGACTCTTGTGCAGCATCCCTTCTAGTTTTTTTAAGCCTTTAGAATATTTCATTTAAACAATAATTTTTCAACTAAAAAATAGAAAATACAATAATGCTTCTTTTCTTGTTTAATAAATGCTTTTAGCGATTAGAAAAAGTCTATAAATAAGAGAAGTTTTGAACAAAACAGTTTGATGAATGTTTATGCAATAAGAAAAATATTTTTAAGCCATTAGTAGCCCGTGATAATTGTCACTACTGTAGCTACTTCCTTTAGTCGTGACATTCTTAATTATAGCATTCTTCATAAGTCAGTTAAGTTGTTAATTTTCTCTATTTCTAATTGATTTATTTAAGATTGTTGTTCCTCTTTAATCATTTCATTAATCATAGGATTTTGGTCATATTGATTTTTATTTTATGTCACCAAATCGTTTTCCCCTATTGTCATTTGATTTTGCTATGAAGCTATCATAAATTGTTTCTTTTATGAGGGTCTAGCAAATAAGGCTTTTGCTAAATGATTTTTATAATTTTTTTCATAGATTTTGATGGGATTAGATGTAGCTGTTTAAGTAGAATCACCTAAATATCATTGTTGTACATTTTAGTTCTCATTAATTTTCCTATTTCATGTTTTTTCATATAAATTATTCTTATTTAAAAAACTAATATTTTTAATATAAACTTAAAACTTTTATAAAATTCTTTTAAGAAAATTATTTGAGTATTTTTGTGAGAAACTTAAATTTTTATTCATAACAATTCATCCGCTTCTTGTAGACCTAAACTACATCATGTCTTTATGAAGTATTATTTAAAAAGGAAGGGGTTAATTGTTTAGAATTAAAAAATTGTCTTTCTTTTAAAATATTTAAGAGAATTCTTTGATATATATTTTTAATAAAAATAAGTATGTCTTTAAAATGAGTTTTTGTAAATATTAAATTTATTTTTTAAAAAAATTACCCTATTTAAAAATATGTTCATTTTCTTTTCATAATAATTATTTAAAAAAATATCAAAAAATTTGTATGAATAAAAAATGATAGGAAAATTATTTTCAAGTGATTTAGCTTAAAATGAAGCCTTTACCTACCCCTACAAAAATATAACAAAAAAAAAATAACTAATATAACTCTATTGCAGAATGATTGGTAGGTTAAAACATTACAATAACAAAATAATAGAAAAAATGAATGCAAAAAAAATTTATACTTAAAAAATGTTGAATGAGGTGCAAGTATTTTAAATGAATTAAATAAAAAAATTAAAAACTTCACTCATTTGAGAAGAAAGTGAAGATTACTAGTTTGATATGTGAAGGACAAATCATATTGATGTGATTATGAGCATTGGGTGGTAATGGCTTAAATGTCATCACTTGAAAATTTTTCTTTAAATTTTGTAAAAAATTCATCAATCAATTTTATTCAGGAAATGACTTATTTATAAACATTTTTTAATTACAAAAAGTACTTACCAAACTTATTAATTAATCATTATGGATAAATTATGAAAATCCAAATGACTTCAAATAATGTCTAAAAGAGCCATAACACAAGAACCGCTCGATCTAAAGGCTCCTAGATTATTTCATCATGAGAAAAACATGATGAAATGGCTTGGATTAAAAAAAGCACTATTTGATCTGGATTAGTGTATCTAAATTGTGATAAAATGACAAGATTTTTTCTCTTATGCATGGATAAAATGAGTGGTGTTCAATTATGAAATTGCATTATCGAACAATGAATCTAATTCAATGTTTTTAAAAGGAAAATAAGATTATGATCATTTGATTACATAATTGCATGATTTGATGATAGAATCGTCTTAATAATTTTGAGCATAATCATGCAAAATGGTTACACATTTTAGTCCCAGATTGGATTGTTATTACTATATAAGAATTTTCTTATGCAACATAAGAAGTCCATTGTTTGGGCTCAGTAAACCCCTGGTTCACTCTAAAGTGATTTCCCTTATTGCTAATACACTCATACAATATTAAATTTGGATTTTTTGAGTTATGTATTGAACAAAATTTTTTTGATGAGTTTAGTATTATTTTATCAATCTGATAAACCCAACCACACATATTTAGAAGCTATGCACTAATCGAACACTTTTGATTATTATTAATAATAGGTTTTTCTTTTTTAATATTTTTAATTATAATTTTATTTTTATGTAATCAATTATTATAATTGCAATACACTTTTTAGAATAAGTTATTCATATAAAAATTCTAATTATATTATTAAGAATAAAATAATTCTTTAGATGGCTGACTTTTCATTAAGATTTTAAAATCCAAATATTGTTTCTAAAATGATTAATTAAAATAAAATTTTGTTATTGGCCCTTAAAGGAGTGATTTTAATTAGGCTTACCATTCTAATAAAAATAAAATTATAATATCTAAAATTAAATTCAAAATATTTCTTAGTTATTTGTTAATCCAACCAAAATGATCATCACAAAATTTCACCTTTGCTCATCTTTATTTTCAATGTTTAGCTTTAATAGAGGTATCATCTATCCAAAATTTAAAATTTATTTAAGAAAATGCATTAGTAATACTTAGATGTTATGATCATCTGACAAAATATCAGGACAATGGGTCAACACAACAACCTCTCTTTCTTGATGAAAACATAACTTTTAATAAAATCATTAAAGCATAAATTATTTTTAAAAATAAAATGCACAGTTATTAAAGATAAGCTCCTTTACATGTACACCAGACTAGATTAATGTTCCCTTATAAGTTATGCTCATTTTAATGTTTCACTTTCTATTCTCCCCCACTTTGTCATCACTTAAAAAGAGTTAATCTATATTTAATAAATTGTTCACAAATTTATAATCTTTTCAAATTATCAACCAACTAATCAATTTCTTTAAGTCTATTATGTTCAAATTATACCTATATCTATTGATCTAAGACTTGCATAATTTCTTTCAAATATATTTAATTCTTTCTATATAACTATTACCAAAATTTGTTATTTATGCTATCTTGTGTAATGCATGACTAAATATTTGTTAAAATGGAGTATGAAAGATTAAGGTGTATCACCAATCATAATTCATCTACAACTTTTTTGTTAGGAAGATCATTACAAAAAATTAAACTTTTAGAATTTTTTTGACTTTTTTATTTATTTATTTTTATTTTTATTTTCTAAACATTATTTTTCTTCTCACTGGAATATTGATAGGTCCCAATGATATGCTAAGAAAGTCTAAACCACCAAAGTAGGCTTGGTTGTAGGAAACTCTTTGCCTTACCTTGTTTAATTGAAGTTTCTCTTGCTAATTCGACCATTAAATCTTGCAACTGCTGAAATTTCTACCAATTCGCTTCTCACTTTCCATTTGTCTAAGTCGAAGAAATCCAGGCATTTGGAAATAACACTAACTAAGAAATCAGATAATCTATATGGAAGATATATATGAAGACTATCCAAGTATAGTGAAACTAACAAGTAGTGACCAGGACCTGTTAAGTGAACAAGCTAAGTTTTTCAAAGGAAAAGAATAGGTCTGTCAAGAAGACAAGCTCCATGCTGAAGCTCAAGTCAACTGATCCTCAAAGGCCCCCTTCCCAACCCTGTCTCGTATTGAGTGCCAAACCAAAATAGTTTATTACTAAAGGGCTCAGGGATGTGCTTGATCTAGATATAAGCTTCTTAGGGGAATCTTTACGAGCTACTAAGTCACAGTCAGAAGTTCCCCTATAGAGGCCCCAGAAGCCCCTAACTTAGAAAAAAGAGATGAACTAGTTTGATTCTTTTTTCCAAAGGTTTTGTAGCAAAGGGAAATCTTCATCAGTAGTGGAATGGAATCATTCGATCCAGGCAACAAGAAATTCCCTACCTGTTTGAGGTATTCTACTTTCATACTAAAGACCTATTCCAGATAAGGTCGATCAGTTCATAAGGCAGGGACATAGACTCTCTCTGCTTAAGGCAGATTGACTAGATAACAGATTATAGATCGAAGTCAAGGTAGGCGTTTTTCCCTCCCACCCAAGATAACCAACATTTTCTAAGGCCTAATTGAATACTTATCTATAGTATCCTCCATTGAATGAAGCCTCCACTCACTCCACCTACCCTTAACTCAGAGTGATCAACTACTGTTATTACTCGACTACTAATTCATAATTAGAAAGGAAGTTGATTAGCAAGAAAATGGTCCCTACGGCTAAGTCAGTCTCAGCTCAATTAGTTTTGCCAGGTCAAGGGGTTGAGGGGGGACTTTTGAGAATAGCTTTTAGATAAGTATGTGAAAGATGTTTTGTGGCATGATCAGAGAAGAAAAGTCTCTCCATATATTGGTCAAATTCATGAGGACATGCTGGTGACAAGTGGGGTATGACACCAATAATTGCCAAGGAAAGCTGATCTCCATATCATCTATTGTCAAAAGAACAAAAGAAGGATGTTTTGTAGATAAAGGCTTCACTTGAATGAACTACTCCGACCCAAACTTGTCCTCGTGAAAGAGGCAATCGCAGAGTTCTGTCTTTCCATAATCAGATTAAATAGAAAAGTAGAATAAGACTTGGTGGATGAGAGCAGAGGTGCAAAGAAGTTCAAATTTCATCTTTCTTCTTTTCTTTGAATCCATTTTCAATTTTTCAGTTGTCCATTTAGATTCCTCCTTCTGGTGAACATAAGAAGAAGGGGACTTACGTTGACAGAGATTGAGAAGAAAGCCTATTTGACCATTGATTGTGAAAAGACTTTAAGCCTTTATGCTTATTCTTTTGAGTCAAATTGGGTGCATGGAAAGGAAGGGGAGTTTCTTTTGGATGTTTGAGAGCTAACGAGGAGAAAACCCATTAATAGATATACGAGGAGGACAAACATCGAAGCCAGCACCCAAGCCCTATTTTCAAGCATTGACCATTGACTCAAGCAAATATTGCCAGCTTCACATTACAACATGTCTCCTCAACAAAGAGCGCCTGGCTCCACACTAAACTGAGAAATCGGACACCTTGGGCCTAACCAACAAAGCATTCCATTGAATGAAGCCCACTTCCCTCCTATAAAGATGCTTTCGAGAGAGAACTCTTGCTCCTTGGCTCCCTGAATTCGAGAGACGAGACAAAAGATGCATAAATTGCAAAGAAGACTATGGATGCGAAGTGATCCACTATCTTATGTCTAGGAGTAAAGAAGAGACCACCTTCAATCAACAAAGCACTTATTTTGTTGCTCGGCCAAGATGTGTGAAAGGGAACCCTCTTCCAAAATGTCTCTAAAGGTGGATAATGGAAGTACTATTTTGCTACTTTGACTTTAAATTTTTTCAACTACTGTGATGAAAGAAAGCAAGGAAACTCAGTTTTTTGTAGGTTCGAATAATCAGGTCACTAAGGTCCACTCGTTAAGTAAAGCCTCACTTTTTCGGATTCACTAAACCTACCTTTTGACATTGATAGATGGTCTAGTATCATAGATTAGAAGGTTAGATTCTCTATAAGCATGTCTAATCAACGAATTTCACAGCCACCTAAAACTAGGGTACAAAAAGCTAAAGTACTTCTAGTCCACCACTAAGAACTTCTGGCCATCAGATTACCTGTTATCAACTTCACCCTAACAACTCGAATTGCATAATACCATGACGCTTAATATAAAAGCCCTTCGAAATTGTCCTGAGGTGCAATTACACAAAGACCCACATGTGAAACAACCGCGGGCCAGGAAAGAAAGACGACAGATAGTAATCCCTTTCAACAAGTCAACCTGCAGAATTGAACACAACAGTGACTTCGACCATGTTCTTCTATCAATCTTTTGGCCCTTGCTGAACTCCTTATTCTGTAAACCTCTCACTGGTTGATCTGATTGAACCTCATGAGAGCCCAACCTGATTCAAAAGTTCTCCAAAAAAGATTCCATGAATCTAGGGACCCCCAAGTATAAACCTCAAACCCGGCTTCCCTCAATTATCAAGTGATGTTCCCCTTCTCTTCTCCAAGAAGAGAAGGATGTCGAGTGGTACGATATCATGTATTACATGAATTACCAACCTGTTGATTCAGGAAGTTCACGCTACAAAGAATGGAGCCATATGATGCGAGAGTGCCACATAGGATTGATATGAATTCAAAGAATACGTGTATGTTGTCGCGAAGAAGTATATCAGCAGATGTCGTATTCTATGAATTCCTTGGGAATATTTTCATAGGGAGGATATAGCCCATGAAGATGCCTTCAAAATCAGCTTGTTCTTTAGTATGCTAAAAGAAAGCGCATTCAACTGCTATGTCATGCTTCTAGAAGGCTCCATCAACCATGGGCTGAAATGGAGCAAAAAAAAAATTTGCACTGATTCGATGAAGTTTACTTTATCTCCACAGCCCAATGTGTTCAACAAGACAAACCAAGCGAGTCGATAGGGGATCCCCTCTCCGTGGTTTTTGATTTTTGGGAACTTCTTTACGATACTATAATATAATATTATAGTATAAATAGAAGATTCTATTCTAAGAAATAGTCAAATAGAACGAGGTGAACAAGTACCTTTGTGACCTCGTACTCCTTTTAATTTGTTTGTTTTTTATTTTTTCAATCCATTGAAGTTAGTGTCCTTATGCTAAACACATAATAGGTAAGAAAAGTGTATGCTAATGATCCCCAAAGGGGTCCTAATTAGCAAACTCAAGAGGGGCTTAGTTTGCATGCTTTCCTTAGCAAGTAAAGTGAGCACAGAGAATGAGAGATGGTTTGCTCTATCACTTGGGCTAGGATCGCTTCGCACCTCAATCAATTTATCTCCTGTTCTAGGACCAGGGGCACTTATGCTTTCCTTAGCAAAACCAGCACAAGAAGATGAGGGAAATACTGGTTTACTCTACTAGGGAAAAGAAAAACTGTGAATTTTTCATTTTCATTAATCACACCAAATTACACACTTAAATAGTCTAAATGCTGTCTAAAAAATAGGTCCACTTTACCACTAAATACGCGAACCGACTAACCTACTAACCCACTAAATACGCCAACCTACTAATCCACTAACCCAGCTGAAATAATGCAAATCTGTTTTGAATCAAACTCTAACACTCCCCCTTGATTCAAACTTCACTACACCTAACTTTAGTCAAAACATGTGTTGTATGATCTTCAGTCCCAATACGCTAATCCTAGCTAAACTCCTGGAATCTTTGCACAAGTTAAATCCTAAAAGTAAATGAGGTCGATCCTTTTGGCGAAGTCACATTCTTCATCATGTTCTTCGGGGTCGACATCCATGCATCCTGTAATGCCATACTTCCTCTTATAATCCCCACCCGCCTCGACCTCGCATCAACCATCTGTTAGATTAGAATACCGAGGTTCTTCATCTTTTGTAGCAGCTTTTGTTTCATCTCCAATTGCATGCTGCCCAAGAGTTATTCTGTCACCATCTACATGATTCAAAGCTTCCTCCTTTAGCACATGTTGCGACCTTTGGTTGATCAACTCCAATCTGATCATAGTTTTCGAAATTTCCTTTGTGTGCATCCATCCTTGAATGCAATTTCACTTCATTCTCTTCTTTTCTATTATTGCTGGCAACCAAGATTGCTCCATTTTAAGGCCCAGACCCTTTGTCGCTTCAGAACACTAAGTGTCTTTGGACCTTCAAATGAAACAAAAACATCATAACCTGGAAGCTTTGCTTCCTTCAAGGACTTCATGCTTTCAGGCTCTGGAGAGGAGATGGAATCCATATTCTTGGTTTCATCAGCTCTTACTCCTCTCAGCTCTACAAGACAATCTTGGACCAGCAAAATCTAAAGGATTCACAGCATCTCCAGCATTCTCTTTTCTACACATCTTTCTTGAATTTTAATGGGAGTTCTTTGCACGTCTTCCACCAAATCTCCCTCCAAGCCTTCCTTGAGCCTTGCCAGAATTGTTGCTCGTGATGCCCGCCTTCGTGTCTTCAAAATCTCTCCGTTCTTGCAAACTATTTCACATTGCCCTCCTTCGTGTCTTCAAAATCTTTCCCTTCTTGTAAATTGTTTCGTTCTTTCCCCTACGGCAATCACTCTCCCCACGCCTCGAAGAGTCCTTCACTCATTGCCTTCCACTCTCGGTTTCATTCCCGTCGGCTGTTTCTCTGCAGGATTCGACGCCCTCTTGCTCTCGGACCTCGTCGTTCTCCTCAAGTTACTTCTCACAGCCTTCTCGAACTACTTCATCTTCCTTGGGTTTTAAGTTCACACTGACACTATCGTGGCCAACGTTGATGCTGGTTCCCTTACCGGTGTTGACTGTAATTCCTCCTTTCAAACGTTTATGTTTACGTAGACACTGCCATAGCTTGTCTCTTTGCACGAGAGACTTAAAGATCCACTTCGTTTCTCTGCTTCTTCCTTCTGTCGTGGCAAGGCTCCTCTGCTTCTTCCTTCTATCGTGGCCTGGGTCCTCTACTTATTCCTTCTACCATGGCCTACTGTGGCCTGGCTCCTCTGCTTCTTCCTTCTGGAGCAGATGTCAAAACAATTAAAAAAGCGAAACCACGCTCTGATATCAATTGTTAGGGTTTGGAAGCAAAAACACTGGGGTGGAAAACGACGAAAAATGTGGTTGCGTTACAAGGAGAAATAAAAAATAAACTGCAAATTTCATTTTTCATTTTCAATATCACACCAAATATCTTGCTGCACTAAAAACTAGCATTAATACATTGACATATGAGGTTCAATGCTTGAACAGGTTGTGTTTGGAGTGGAAAGAAGTAGAAGATTCTTTACAAAAGAAATGGAAGAAAATTTAATAGTTTGACTCTCGTAGATCAGAACTTGAGTCTATTTACACTGCATTTCTGCGTGCTGACATTGTTAAGAGTCTTGCATATGATATCCTCATTCATATCATATATTGCTGTTATATGAACTTGACGTGTTATTGAGTTACATCCTTGAGTTCATTCTTCTATTTTTAATAATAAACATAAAAGAATTTAATAAAAATATAAAAGTGTGATTTTAACCTAGGAAAAAATTATTGAAAATATGAATCATGTTTCTTAATTCAATGAATAGTTTAAGATTTAAACTAATAAAAACTTTGAGAGATTAAAAATTGATTCTTATTTATTTGCTAAACCAAGAAGAAGTTTGAATAATTTGGATGCCTAAATATAATTTAAAAATAATATTAAAAAAATTTCTTAAAATAAATAAGCTAAAATTCTATTTTATAGTAAAAAAATGTTAACAAAACTAATGCACATGTTTTCAATGGTTGAAGCTTGTAGAACACTCAAAAATGAATCACTTGTTCTTTACAAGTAAACTTGTTTCAATGTGAATATGCATGTTAGAATAATATGTTAAACATTTATTGTTTGATTCATCAAACACAAAAGTATGCCAACAATCATAATAATTAATCTTTTTTACAACTTTTGAATCAATCAGAATAAAATATACCATAAATAATTTGTTTCAATAATTACTAAAAAAATAAACGAAATCAATTTGAAAAGAATTGTGTGAGCTAGACTATTCAATGAAGTGTAGTTGGAGCAAAGTGGTTTTCTTTAAAAAATAAACTACTTCAACAATTTTGTAGAAATTTCTTAAAATTTAAGGTTATTAATAATTTACAAAATTTAGATTAAGTAACTTTAAGTGATAGTAAAAAATAAAAAAGAATAGATATTGAAATAATTCCAAAGAAATAATCATAAATTAAAGGAGAGCATTAATCAAGTAATGACATACATGTAAGAGAAGTTCATCATTAACTATTTGTATATTCCTTTTATAAATAATTTATGTTTTTGTTAATTTTATTAAATATTTTATTATCATCAAAATAGAAATGTTATTGTGTTATTGACCTCTTGTCACGATATTTTTTTTATTGATAATAAACACTAAGTACTTTTAATAAATTTTTGGAGTTAAGTTTTAAATAGATAATGTTTATATTAAAGGGAAAACGTGAAGAAGTGCAGCAAAAGCAAAATCCTATGAAAACCATTTTAGTTTGAGTAACAAACTATCAAAAGATACACTTTGAGTTAAATTTTAGGGACTTTAATTTTACTTTGATTAAAATGTTAAGCTTTATTGAAATATTTATCACAATTAACAAAAGTTAAATTTTATTAAAATTAATATTTTAAAAAATCTTTAGTATTAAAAAGCTTAATTCTTTTTTTGTTATCTAGAATTCATTTTATCTTTTTATTATATCTTATTATTTATTAAATAACTTTTTTAAAATGAACAATTTAATTATAATAATAAATTAAAAAATAAATGCTAATTAATATAAAAATAATTATTAATAAAAGAACCAAAGGTCTTTACATCACCTAAAACATTCTCGCTATCGTTAAGCGTTCTGGAATGCAAGTTGCAAAACTCGTCGGTCAATTGTCATACTAAGTGCAACTACGAATATTTTTTATGGTCATAGAATGGGTCAATACTCTCTTATCCACATAAACAATTTGTAAACCATCACTAATGTTATGCGTAATGACCTTTCGAGCAAACCAGGGGGCAGTCAACCCAAAATAAGCTGACATTGAGAATCAGGTAAGCTTTATATACAAAACATCTTTAGTCACTTTCATAATATGGGACTAAAGTTAAAGCCTTGTTTTTGCACAACATGCTTCTAATTTACATGACTAAATAGAACTTTCTAATCATGCAATTTCATGATCAAATGATCTTGATCTCTTCCATCTTTTTTATAAAGCCAAAGAAATGTAGGCAACAGATCAAGATAAATTTAACAGTTTCGATGAAATTCTTTTCTAAACTCTCTTATCAAATCTCATTCGTTCAACATGCAATTTTCTTGAAAAAATTTTCTTAGTTCGTCTTATTGAGCGACTCATGTGCAGCATCCCTTCTAGTTTTTTAAGCCTTTAGAACATTATTTTTAAACAATAATTTTTCAGCTAAAACATAGAGAATACAATAATGCTTCTTTTTCTTGTTTAATAAATTTGTTTAGCGATTAGAAAAAGTCTATAAATAAGAGAAGTTTTGAACAAAATAGTTTGAGGAATGTTTATGCAATAAGAAAAATATTTTTAAGCCGTTAGTAGCCCATGATAATTGTCACTACTATAGCTACTTCCTTTAGTCGTGACATTCTTAATTATAGCATTCTTCATAAGTCAGATAAGTTGTTAATTTTCTCTATTTCTAATTGATTTATTTAAGATAGTTGTGCCTCTTTAATCATTTCATTAACCATAGGATTTTGGTTGTATTGATTTTTATTTTGTCACGAAATCTTTTTCCCCTATTGTCATTTGATTTTGCTGTAAAGCTATCATAAATTATTGCTTTTATGAGGGTCTAGCCAATAAGGCTTTTGCTAAATGGTTTTTGTAAATTTTTTTCATAGATTTTGATGGGATTAGATGTAGTTGTTTAAGTAGAATAACCTAAATATCATTGTTGTACAATTTAGTTCTTATTAATTTTCCTATTTCATTTTCATGTTTTTTCATATAAATTATTCTTACTTAAAAAACTAATATTTTTAATATAAACTTAAAACTTTTACAAAATTCTTTTAAAAAAATTATTGGAGTATTTTTGTGAGAAACTTAAATACACTTACATTTATTCGACAAATATTAAAAAAATTTTGAAGTCTATTGAATGTTTTGTAAACTTCCCTTCATATAAGATTTTAATCATTCAAGTTCAAGCAATATTGGGATGCCTCTAAACAAACTCTTCCTCTACTTCCCAAGTACCTACTAGTTACTATAACTTATCGATTATAGATTCAACATGGAATGCTCCCCTTCTTTGGTTTTTTGAATTCCCATGTTATGAACCCCATTGGCCTTTCCTTATAAAATAATCAAGGATGCACCATCATGTTACTTTGATCAAGTTTAAATATATAAGTAGTATTAGCAACAAATTTTACTAAAACAAAAAGAAAAAAAAATATTATGCTCCCTGACTAATGATAATGACAAAACTATATTATAAGTATGTAACAATTTATTTCAATAATTTATAAAAGAACAAAATTCATTTTCTTTATTTATCCTTATTTTTCAAACTTTATAATGCATTTTATTGGGCTTGCGTACAACAATAAATGATCCTCTTACTAACAATCTAGTTTCTTTATTTTCTTATCAAAAGTTCCATTGAGTGAACCATTTCTTTATTAATTCATGCTTCGTTTGAGTGGATCTTCTTAATAGTTTCTAAAATCATATCTATATCAAGAAGAGTACTATTAAATTGTTAATATCAGCATAATGATAATATCACAATATATTATATAAAACATTATAAGGCATCATATCTGTGCTAGATAACAATTATTATTGTAAGCAAATTAATTAAAAGTCAAATACTTATTATCTTAATTACATAAGAAACATAATTTTGATGGACTAAACATTTTCTTAATTGTTTTAAATATTCTCTTTTATTGACTTCTATTTTAGCCTAAAATGTTGTGTTAAACTTTAGTTTCTTATAATATGCTTCGCACAACCTTTTAAAAAAGTATGATGTAAGTTTGGAATCCTGATGTAATATAATAGTTCTTGCCCAACTCAATGAGCCCTACTATTTTGTCAACATAGTTTGTTTTTACAAAAAAATGTTCTATTAATAGGTAAAATACTAATCTTTATTATCGAAAACATCATTTTCAATTAATTCTAATTTAATGTCTCTACCCAAAAATATTTAGCTTTTAATCTTCCTCACATCGACAAGCTAGCTTAAGATAATAACTTCTTACTATCAATATGCCATAATGACAAATGTAGTAAAGTAAATTCTATTTAATACGGATATAGCAAATATCATTATGTTATACTAAGCTTCCCCTTTTTTATATATCTAACTATTTTTATCTCCTTATTAAAACATTAGTAGCTTCTTTAACTTTTTATTTGGTGATATACGAACTAAAAATCAGAATGCCATAATAATTAAGCCACTCTGATAATCAAAATTTCTAAATAGATTTATTGTGAAACTAATTATGAATAACATATTATATGTACTCTTCAATAACAAGAAGCCAAAATATGAAAACTTAGGCATATTTTGATAGTAGAGTTACATCAATAAGTAGATAGGAATTGGAGATTAGAAACCAAGACAATGGAGGCTATTTCTTCATAATATTCTTCAAATAGATAAACTAATAACCTATTTAATAAGGAAACATAGTAGTAATGGAATCTACTCAAGTAGTGTTTGATGAAATTATGCATCGAAACAAATAGGTAGATTTACAAGACATAAATGACTTTGGGAAAGTAAAATTGGTAGAAAAACAAAAATCATGGAATGACAAACTTTATGGATTTCTACTCAAAAAATATTTTAGTTTGGGAATATAGATAGAATTTTGTTCAACAAGGAATGTGTTGATTAACTAGGACGAGAAAAGTATCCTTGATATTCAATAAATCATATAAATTAGATGTTAAAACATAAAAAAATAAGAAAATAGTTGCACCAAAGGTGTTAGCATTAAATGAAAATCACTTTAGAGATGTAATCGTAAGTGACCTCTCTTTTGTAGTACAAACTAATGCCTCTGTTTAAAAGGAAATTATATATGGTGCATCTATTTCTAAATTTGTACCTCAAAATGCAAGTGAACCCATGAGAAAAAAAAATTTTATTTGGCCAAGTTGGATGGTTTCACCTTTTTTTTTAGAGTGAATGTTTTGGAATCAATAGACATTCCAAGAGACCACACTATTATGGCAAAAAGAGGGCACTAAAATATAAAATGAAAAATACAGTGTGGTTACCATTCAAAATATGGAAAGGATAGTGGTAAAGGGTTATAGTAAGTAGGACTAAACTTAGAAGGAATACTTGAGCCAATGGTAAGGTTGAAGGCAACAAGGTAATTTTTACCTTTTTCTTAATACAAGTCATTTAAACTATACCAAACGGATCTTAAAAGCACATTCTTAAATGTTGTTATTTAGGGGAAAGTGTATGTAGGATAATGATACTACATTCAACATTTTCTTCATCAAAATTATGTGCATAAGCTAATGAAAGAATCATATGAATTGCTACGAGAACAAAGATCCTGTTATGAACATACTTAGAAGTTTTCTAATCAAACATTATTTTAGGATTGGAATGTAGATAGGACTTTGTTCATCATGAACTATGTCAATGAACTTCTTCTAATCGAGGATTATATAAACAATATTATATTTGGTTCAACCAACTTGGACTTATGTGAATGATTTAGTGAGCATAAAGGTGTTTGATTCAACTTCAACATAATGGATGAGGTTACCTATTTCTTTGGATTGAAAGCTAAGGAGGATAAGAAAGGTAACCTTGTATTCAAAATCAAGAATAAAAATAACGTGTTAAAATTGTGTGAAAATAAGAACATCAAATGCATTTTTACTTTCAAGAGTCCCACCTTACTATTGAAAAAAATGAGAAAGCAAAACAATTAGATTTCAAGGTATACCTAGAAATGACACATTCTTTACTTGATTATTAGAACACCTGACATAGCTTTTCGTGTCACAAAGTTTTGATCAATTTCAATCAAGCCCCAAAGACTTCTGTCTAGATGTTATAAAAAGAATATTTTGATAATTGCTTGAAGAAAAGATGTTAAGGTTTTGGTATCCAAAAATTGTCTTATGTCATGATCTCATATAATATGGCTACAAAGATTATGTATGTTCTTGAGTACATAAGAAAAACATTTTAGGTATTTTCATCATTTTTTGTACCTCTTAAACTAATGATCTAGCAAAAAAATAAGAAACTATTGTTTTAAGAAAAAATGAACCACAATCTATAGCATTAGGAGGATTTCTAGTAAAAAATGTTTTGGTTTCAAAAAGAAATTAGGTGATATGGCATTACATTTACAAACAATTCTCCAAAAATATGCTTTTTCCTGAACTAAAAGTGTTACAAAGTACTATTTGATTCAACAAATTGATTTTAAGCAACATTTCATCATGGACAATGTAGATTGAAATATTATTAACAAAAAATTTGTTGCTAACAACATGCAACAAGTTAGCACCTTCACAAAGCTTCTTAGCAAAGATTTATTCCATAGAATTAGAAGACTTTTTATGATGGCCAAAAGAGGTCATTATTCCCATGAGCTATTACTCTATGATATTTTTATTTTAATAACATAATTAAGTAGCATACTTATTGATTATCTAGCATTGCTTGTAGATATGATAGGTGAACAACATTAGAAGGACATTAATGTCAAAAGCATAAGTCAATTGATGAAATATATGGATATAACAATTTGTGGAACTAGAATGGAAAGGGTTCTAGCATGGTCAAGAAACAAAGTGTTTTTTAGTTGAAAAATGAATAATAGGAGAGTTGAATTGTGTATTTAACAAAATTTTTTTATTCCAAAAATTTAGGAAAAAAATTGTGAGCTTAAAATAAAGCTTTTTTTAATAAAAATTATAAACAAAATAAAATTTCTTAATAGGAAACAAAATGCATAAAAGATTTTTAAGTGGTTCAACTAAAACCTGTTCCTATATCCACCATCAATCCCTTATCATGCATCTACTAACTGCTCCATTTTTCAAAGCTAGTAGAGTTAAAATAAAGGTATGTTGGTGCTCCATTGAGATACTAAAATTTGAGAAATTCAGGCTATATGAAAAAATTTTAAAATTTAAAATTTTTGCTTACCAAAATCTATATACCTTTAAAATTTACAATTCTAGCATGGTCAATTGATTAAATATCGGGATACAACTATTTGTGAAATACCAAAAATATTGTGAAGGAAAGTGGGAGAAATGGAGATCAACAAAAATCCATAACTTTTATAATTAGGTAGAAATGCATTTCTTATAGTTTGAACTTCAGTTTGACCCTATGAAAATTTTCTTTTTTTATTCAATTGTTTTAAGATCTGATAAATGATCCCTATTTATAAAAAAAATAAAAAAGTCAAAAAATAGCTCACACAATAGCTAAAATCTACAATTTAGAATGGCAAAATTAAAAGAATGAGATGATAGTACAACTATCGTCCAATTAAGCGAATGGAGTGGTAAGCATTGGATCAACTAAAATGATAAACGGTCTAGATTTCATCATGACAACATAAGATTTAGAGAGTTGGATTGAAAAGTTGGATGGATAGTAACTATGATCATATTACTATTCACATAGGTAAAGAGACTCTAAATCATTCGATCAACTATTCTGGACAAGTAGCTGAAGAATGTTAACTATTCAATAATACGACTGTGACTGTGACTGCTCGATCTTGATAATGCATGATCAGTCAGTGTGAAAATCTCAATTTTGGTAATTTATTTTGTTTTGTTTATCGTTGGAAAATAATTGAAGTATTTTGTGCTTATAATGAATCAACTATATATTACGATTAGCCTAATGGGTTGGCTACTGCTAGGTGTTCTTAAGTCATGACCTGGGTCATTAGTGGGCATGTATTTGTCTAACGTAACTCAATTTTCCTAAATTTATTAAAGAATCTACAATGACTCTTTCTGCCTAAGCCTATTCATAAGTAGTGCCTTCAACAAATAATCCAAGTGACTGCAATAATAACCTGACTTGATCGATAGTTGGGCTTGACTCATTTCATATTCAATGAGGTTCCTAGCTTGCAGGGGTCCCCAAATCATTTGCCCCAAGGTGCTACATGCTATTTGACCCTAGCCTTTTAGGGTTAATGGTTGAGAGTTCTTAGGAAAATGTATTATTATTATATAATAATAATTTATATAACATAAAAATTTTAATAATTACAAGATTTTTAAGAACTCAAATGCTTTCAATTAAAACTTAACTTGAACTAAAGTCAAATATGCATCAAAGATGACAACCCTATTGAGCAAACTTATGAAACAATTAAAAGTTTAACATGTTAATCATAAAAATTTAGAAATGTAGTTCTTTTTTAATTAGCCACTCTGCAAAGACCATTGTCTTTGGCTCTTATATTAGTAGATTAAGCCATCAAATTGTATTCAATATTTATGTTATAGTTCTTACTCAAACAAATCAAGACTGTTGGAATACTCCATGAGGTCTAACTAAAACAATACTAAGTTCAATAAAGTATTAGTAAATACTTAGGCTTTTTTTTGTGATCATCATATTAAAAGGTTTAACAATCTCCCTCTAGAGGATTATAAAACTAAAGCTAAATGAAAACATAACATTAATGGAAAAATTAAATTATTTAATATTCAACTTTGTAGTATATAGCTTATATGATACCCATATACTCCTCTTGAATTCTAGCTTACCATCACCCA
Source organism: Vanilla planifolia (assembly GCA_023846275.1). NCBI lineage: Eukaryota > Viridiplantae > Streptophyta > Magnoliopsida > Asparagales > Orchidaceae > Vanilla > Vanilla planifolia. Next base: position 978,672 of record JAIUJO010000089.1, read on the forward strand.
TAAATCTAAGGCTTAGTTCTCCCCTTTTTTCGTAATAATTCAAAGGGGTTAATGACACCTATGCTTAATCTAAGTTTAATGAATACTTCGATAGTCAATCGCTCAGTACCAATATCAACTAATTAGGTAGACGATGGCACAAATCACAACTAAATTATTTTTTATACATGCTCTCTAATAAAGTTATACCATAATTCTATATGTTTTGTCCTTTACCTGGTTGTCTGGTCTTTGTGAAAATGGACCAATTGATGGCATCTGATTTTGAAAATATGAAAATATCAGACTCAAAAAATATAAAAATATTGGATTCGGAAAATATAAAAATATTGGATTCAAGTTGAACTTAAGTCAATTTAGGATTTGCTTGGAACTTTCATCTTGTGTGATGTTGTAGGTGAACACAAAGAGGCCAAAAGAACGTTCTCCCAATCTTTTAGACCTGTTGAGCTCCACAAATTCCTATACAATTGAAAGAAGGCTTCTTTGTTTTAGCAATCAATTTTTCTTTGATCTATGTCAAAAAGTGGTTCATGTGCAACACATGTCTTGGGAGAGCCTTGCTTTTTTCATTTTTCTAGCCTTTTGTTCTTTTTTAAATTTCCATTTATTGACTACTTTTGGAAAGGGAAACCTGATATGGGAATTCCCAGCTCAGCTTACGTGATTGATGATTGTGAGAACTCTATTCACCCAATGAACAATCCTTCTTGACATTATCCAATCCAATGAGAATCAATGGAATTTTGACTCAAATTGGAATCCAATCAAATAGATTATCTAGTTCCTTAGATTGTGCACTGGTCGGCCCCTCCTCGAGAGAAGAGTCTGATATCATAAAAGCTATGACAGGGAGGCCTTTTGGAACGGGAACGTTTCTCTCATAGTAGCCTGAGCATTCCGTACATCAGTGTTGCTCTCGTAGTTCTATGAGAAAACATCACTGATCACAAAACCCAATATTCTTTCAATTATTATTTTGAGTCTATGGATGAGTGTTATTGGAGTAGTCAGTCTAGCTCTAAGGCCCGACTTGCGTTGTTCAAACAACTGACGGGGGTTGAAGATGAATCCTTCTCGTGTGCGCTGGATGGTACTACAGGCAGACAAAAGCTAGAGCTGTTGCATTCTCTTTTCGGTATAGACCTTATATTTTAAAGGCACTACTGGGGACCCAAAATTTTGGGGGCCGGGCCACCCTCTTGTTCGGGGCCCCTCTTAGGTAAAGAATCGGAGCAGAGGCTTTTCCAATCCATTTGTGATTGCCACGATATCACCCCTGTCAGGAGACCCGGTTGGGGGTCAAGCTCAGGCAAGAAAAAGCCCGAAAAGAGAACTGCAAGAAGGCCCACCAGATCTGTCCAAATTCAAAGTCCGTATTGTGCCCCCTCCGGAGATTCTTTAGACTAGAGAAAGATTCAGATTGATTCCATGTCTTTGCTTCTCTCTATGTCATAAAATAGATTAATGTATCAAAATCTAAAGATAGATAATATCTATCTATTTTTTATTGACATTGTCTTCATGAAGGACTTCCAAACTAGATCAAGGCCTCCTTCTAGTCTAACTTCCTTAATCTTCTAATGTGCGGGAAACTCTCATGTACAGTTTGTTTTTGGGGGGAAGGAGCCCGAAAGGCTCTCCTCAGCTTTTCATTTGTTATGAGCCCAAACGATGGATTCGAGCATCAGAGAAAATAAGAGTCAAGAAAGTAGGTACTCGACAGAGACTCAGGACTCCGACGCTTCTGCATTCCAACTGCACATGAATTGGTGGGGGTATTGTATGGAGATGTCAAATATAGGATTTCTAAAGAAGTGTTCCTGTATATTCATAGGCGGGAAGTGATGTCACTACTCGGCGGTGTGAGCCGGTTTTTATTTTCTGTGAGTGAAAGATATTCGACATAAGCCTCAGAAATGCATTGTCTCTTTTTAAGACGCTTTCGAAGTCAATCTCAGATGAGAAGGGAACCCATTTCCTTAAGGAAATCCATTTTGGTGCAGGTCATGTGACCTACAGCTCTACCAGACTATTCTAGTTCCCTGGACCTGACCACAGAAGAGCAGGGATTCACACCGTGGCAGAATTCCACATTGTTTCAAGTGTTTCGCTCTTTCTTCTTTTGAAAAACTAGGAGGATTGAAATAGGAATGAGTGCAGCAAGGAAAAACAGAGCTATAAGCTGCATACATGGACCAAGAAATAAGACATTGGAAGAATCTTTTTAGTCAAGAACTCTTCAATTGCTAATCGATCACTAAACTAAGAGGCCCTTATATTAAGATCATGGTTCAATTTGAATTACAATTAGAGTTCGCAAAAACAATATTTTCTTAAGAATGAAATTTGTGGGATTGTAATTATAAATTCCACTTTGGCATGGTTAAGAGCCTATTTATCATATCTCTTTGATCGAATATGCTGTGATGATACCTGGAGAATTATCATCCACCAAAGTAGGTATTGGGACCAACCTTTATACTTGGCTAAAATGTACGATGCTATAGTGGTGAAGACCCCCAAACTCAATCCTTTGCCTCTAGCCATTATGGCATGGAGGATCATGTACTTCCTAAAGATGGCCCTTATAACGACTCCAATCTACGGAGCTGATTTTGTTCAATTGCAAAAAAGAGATCCCTTACCCGTACTTGCCAAAATGAGGAATATGAAGTCTGGTAGGCTACAGGTAATATGGATCCTCTAACTCTTACAAAAACCTATATTGGAGTAGTAGGAAGCCAATGCATGTATTCTTTCCAACTCCTTCATTCGAACCTTGCTGCTGTGTATGTAGGAGCTTTTCCTTTGCTTGAAAGTCTCAATTTTTTGGGTTTTTCTAGTGATTGTGAGGCCCCAATTCTTGACTGGAAAGGTAAAGCTTTTGGGTTTTTCATGTTCACAGTTGAACGTACAAGTTTAGCTTACGGTGTTTTTGGAAGTCCCAGTTTCGATTTTTTTATCATCATTGATCCAAAAGTCACCTTTTCTTCTCCTTGTGTAGTACCACTTGAGGGGGCACAATACGGGAAACTCATTCCTATTGCACCCCGATCCCCCTTTCTTCCCTGAATCTCCTACTGTTTCAGAAGCATTCTACGAGGCACACCTTGCACCAGCCTCTGTAGGAGTTGAGATATCCGAGAGGAACATCAGATATCAGCCTTTGCTTCATGAAGCAAAGAAAGATTCAAACATTCTAAAAGTAGGGTAGTCAGATTATGACAGCATTTTAGCTTTCCTTATAGTACAAGCACAAAAGAAAAGAGGAGCATCATCAAATAACCTTTCCCAAAACTGTATTCAAATAGAACCATCAATCCAAAACTATGTATTCCTTTCTTCTCTACTTCTCTAGTTTGTTCTTCCATTGAAATAATCCTTTAAAACCTCTCAAGACACCTTATGTGATTCTGAGGAACTCGAAAGCTCAACCTCTTTTGAAGTTGTGAACTTTCGATTAGAGAAATTACGATCTGATCAAATGCGGTCCCCTTTGGGGATAGTTGGAATGTTCTTTTGTACCTGTACCCAAAACCTACAAAGGTGAATCTGTGGGTTGAGTCATGGAATTCATTTACCGGCAGTTTTTTTTGTCTTAATAGGACTACTTATGAGCGTTCTTTTTATCTGTTATATATCGATCAAAACCCGGGGCCCGAGTTGGCCCCCTTTGAAACCGTAGCTAGATTTGAGATCTCATTCAAAGAGAAAGAAACAATGAAACGGTAGCTACTAAAGCATAAACTACTTGTTTTCCCTTCCCCCACACAAAATCATCCGTTCTAGTTCTACATTTGTTCGAATAAAATGATTTGCTAATTTTAAATTATAAATGAAATCTAAATTTTAGAAAAAAATCAAAATCAAAAAATAAAATAAAAATAATAAAAAATGAATTCAACAGTCCTTCAAAAAACATCGGCAAGTAGCTAATCCCAAATGAAGTGATATAGAAGATCTAGTTAGTAGCAAGATGTAGAAGCTCGAGTTGAAACTTGCTGGTGCCCAATCAACCATGGGGCCCCTCTGGGGATCTTGTTTCATTTTCTTATACATCTTGCGAGGTGAGCCTAGCAATGTTTCATGTCGAACCTGGTAATTCTCTAATCCGAATGATTACCTGTCTTTGATTTGGGACCAAAAATGGTTAGCAGTGATAATAACATGATGGACAAAGAAATCTCTCGATCTTTTTTTTAACAAAACTGAATTACTATTTTCATTCGAAAGTTTCAAATCTTCGAGATGATCACGATAGCTAAAATGCAAGATTGGTCTCTACTACTGTCTAACCCGAGAAAGCTCCGATCGAACCTTCTAACAGGATTGATCATTGATTTATGAACCAACCCCCGAGCAATCTTAGTTATCAGTGGAGGCTCGGTCTATTCGCTGGTATTTGTTTAGGGCCTGACCTGGTCGACCCGATCATTATATTGAACTTTGTTGACAACTTCAATCATCCGGAGGTTCCTAGAGTCAGAGAGTGATGTGAAAATGGAAAAGTCGACTTACCACTTCAGCATCTGAAACTTGCAAATTACATATATATAAAAAAGTAGCACTAATTCTTGGAAGAACCAATACTCTAGATTGGATATAATGTCATAATTTGATTCTCTTGTTCTCAGTCTTAATCAAGCCTCAGAAATGTCTTCAACAGGAATCAACTCGAAACGACTGGAACAGAAGCCAACTCGAGATGAGGTTTGCTTCTTGCTTCTGGGTTTCGTAGAATTCAAAGGAAAACCTTCCTTGTGTTAAAAAGAGTGGGTGTACTTTTTTTGGAAGTTTTGTCTTTCTTTTCCTTGATTATGAAATTCTAAAAGAGAGTGGATAAGGAGACATTTAAATCGATGATTTAGTCATATGATCCTGACTCAGTCCTCCTTGTTTCAGCTCAAATCAGGGTGATTGGCCAGAAATGGAAAATTCGATTCTGTCTGATTGATCATCGACGTCGAATGCTTTAAGCATAGCCTCATCGATGATCGATAGTAATGCATAGGAATACGGAATACAAGAAAAGATTTGAAAAAATTTGATTGAAATTAAAATAGGTAATTTATTTCTTTTCTTTATATAAATCGAGGCATCAGCAACTGACATACAAAAAGCCTAAAAGCTAACAAAAAAGTGAACTAAACTAATGGCCTCTTTTTGGTCTTTATACGCATTCTTATGTTATGAGGATCTCCATAGTGATTCTTTCCTTTTTAGACCAACAAAATCACATTTTTTTTGTTCTTGTTATTGTTATGGCAATGCACGTAGTGAAGAAAGGGATGGAAAGTAGATTTCCCTTGAAGTTGTCTTTTCTTTTATTTTTTGAGAGATAAGAGAATCTCTTTGACCCAATGCTTTATTTTTATCCTTGTTGAGTCAGAATCACTGAGTGAGAAAAAGTGAATAAATTAACGAGAAAGAAAAGAAGAAATTAAAGAAAAAAAGTGAAGAAAGAAAAAGAAGATTTTAATATTTATTCAAGAAGAACCACCCATGTGATAATTTATAAAGATACTGAGGAGAAGTCGTCTATTACACAGCTCAAAAACTCTTCCTAGGGTGGGTGGGGATACCTATTCTTCGTCGGCGGTACGGCGAGCACAGGGGCCCTGGGTTCGCTACGTGGGCTTCCTATGCATTTCCAAATGGAACCCAGCTCCGCTCTGCCGAGCATGGAGGATGTGAGTGAACAGCCAAGCCATCGTGCGTGACCCCAATGGTTGATCAGCTGGAGTTTGTTGGTTCCATGCCTACTTTAATGAAATCAATCGTCTTTCTTTCCTGTCGGGAGAATGGAAACTTCTTCACGAGTTTCCTATTCCACTTTCTGTTTTTATGAAACGGTTTCTTTTGTGTCAGTTTTAATTTGAGCTCCGCTCGGGTCCAAGAATCCTTAAGCACCTTGTTTTCGTTTTGTTTTCGGGGCCTTCTCCGAAGTTTCTTCAAACGAAAAAGATGAAGAACTGGTTTTTTTTATGTGGAAACCCATTTCTTTGACTGGTTTATGGAAAAAGGAAAACGATTGTGACCGGTCTCGCTGTTCTCCTTTTTGAGTGCGATTTCTATGTTATGTATGGCCATGCAAAGAAAACCCAGGGTGGAAGGGCCAGTGGTGCAATAAGCATCACCTGCATTTCATTTGCCTGCATAGAGTGCGATACGACTAGGTATAAACAAGGAGCGAGCATTGTTTGTAGATCTGTGTTTGGAAACTAGGGATCACTTTGACTCTTACTGCTTTCACAAGTGCCACTTTTCACCGCTTCTTTTTCAAGGTCACTGTTAACCAGGTTGCTCAAAATTTTGTGCTCTTGCTATAGTGAAATGATCTTCTTCTTTGCAGAGCTTCATCCATGGTTTTCTTTGAGAATATCGCTGCATACAAAAGACTCTTCTACAACAAAACTAAAAAGTCCTCTCAAGTACTAGGATAACTACAAAATGGCAGACCACACATCTCTTATACACTCATACTGAAGGATTGTTCAGCCTTCTCATCTTTACTCTACACAATTCTAAAAATTTGATGCTGAACAAGCCATGGTTTCAACAGTAGTGTAGCTTAGGCATGTGACATCTAGAACACCTACTGAAGTTTGTGGTGCCTTGGAAACCAAAGAACTCCTCATCTCCACCAACTGCATGTCTTGTATTACTTCGTAGCATTTCATTCCTTTGTCCAGCATTGAACAAAGGAATCACAATTCCGATGCATATATCGTTTGAAATATACAGAATGCAGTAGCTTACCCTCTCCATGTAGGCACAATGGTTCAAGACGTTGTCTATTAATAGTTTGTTAGCATTACCAAAGATAGCAAGTGCAACCGCAGCAGCCACCTCTAAAGGCTTGAATTCTATAAGACAATTTTTTGCATTGATGTTTACATAAAAGGACTACAAGAGCTCACTTTTATTTCAAAATGATTCCATAACAATAGAATAATGCAAACCAACCTCTACATGTATTTAAAATAAGGTCAATAGAATGGTTTATTTTAGATTGTTTTAGTGGACCACCATTACTAAACTTATGGACAAAGTAGTCCATAAAGAAGAAAGGTGTCACATAATGCATTCTCCATTCAAGTGTGCTCAGTACCAAAAGCTCCATCCTTTGAATAGTCTTTGCCTCAAATACATACTTGGCATTGCCAATCTATATAATGCACTGAGTCAAATGTAGCAATTAGGAGAAAAAATAGTATTCAAGAAGAAGGTTTGCCTGTAGAACAAGAGTTAAGGGGACTTCAGTTTCCTCCATCTTTGCAACCAAAGATAAGCAGGCAATGGCTAGCAATTGGGTCATCCAAGCCTTCCCGTTCTACACAAACAAATTGAAATCGCTTTATGATTAACGATTGAAGGAAGATAAATACCAGTTGCATTGAGACATTTGTGCAAGTATTCGACATATAGATCTCGACAAACTCATATGGCATGGTTCTTACAGAGAGCTCATATGTAGAGAGGAAGCGATCCATATAATTTACAGACAAGCAGGCACTCAGAGGCCCAAAGCTGTAATAGGCATGAACCTGCAAATATGCATCCCAAATCCATTCAATCAACCGTAAAGGAGCCAAAAAAAGTGTTCAGAAGGGTAAAACAAATCAGATAAAGAGAAATGTAGTTACATCTTTTACAAGAAGTAGAATTATGCGAATTGAAAGGTAAATCATGTGCAAATATGCTAACAAATACTAACATAGTGGAACTGTAATCGTCAAAGAAGACAAAAATAATCGAATAAGGGGGATAACGAAAAGGAGAATCCATCTTAATAATCCCATCGATGACATTCCTTCTTAAGGATATGACCAAAGACCCTCTCATCAACCACTGGACATATTCCTTTTCCAGAGTATGCCTAGATTCTTTCTTTAGCAATGCAAACAGGCATTCTTCAAAGTGCGATGAGCAAAGAAAGAAGGAATCTCGGGAAAAAGAAGTCTTTTGCTCGAATATTTTTCCAAGCCCATACCATTGAGCTTTCAGATTGATGCCCAGCTCCTCGTCCTCGTCAAAAACAACGATACTGCTGTTATCCTTGGCGCATAAAAAAATGGAAGATGCGTAGTCGCAACTAACTCCCATTGCAGCTGGATCAAAGATACAACAAGCGTTACTTTCCTTACCGATGGAGATATGCTCTCTTCTCTTTTTGCCACGGGGACTTCCCCTATCATAGAGGAGCCCATAGGTAGAGCTTCCCCATATTGTGTAGGCTCTCTGGAGAAATGGTAGAGGGAAAGAGAAGAGGGAAGAATAGTGATCGATAGGATAAAGATTGCTACATATATGGAAGAAGAAATGTTGCTGAAGTGATGGAGAGGATAAATACTGTTGCATATATGGAAGAAGAAGAGTTGCTGATGGATGCTGAAGTTTTAGGGTAACTAAAAAGGAGAGTGGAAAAGGAGTTATCTTTTGTTAGAGGGTTATTTGCTAAGCCTTACAGAAAATGATGAGTTTATTATTTGATTATGGAAATATAATTACGTGAATCATGTAGATTTTAAATAAACTTTATAGTGTTACTATAAAATTCTTCAGTATCTAAAAAGGGACTATTGTTTGGATAATTTGTGTTGCATGAGATTTAATTTAACTAGTCTTTAAAAACAAAGAAATTATCATATATATAATTATTAGTCTTTATGTCTAACAATTTTATTTTGTCATAAAAAATTTTAAATTTTGCTTTATGTGACTATGTACAACTTTGACCATTAACCATTGATCCAAAGAAACCTAAAATTGAATAAGGATTAAATATTGGTTTGTTTAAAACTATTCTCTTACAATATCATATAATTTTATTTAGTCATATAAATTATTTTTTTTTTGTTTACAAGAAATTATAAACTCAGATGTAAAACACATTAGATGTTACATAAATTATAATTTATATAGATGTCAAATATTAAGATGTCAAAAGGTATAACAAAACGTAATTTAGATGACTTTAAGTTAAAAAAAATATAAATAACTTATTTTTTAACTATACGAATATGTTGTATATTTGTTAAATATTTCTTTTTTTATGCTAGAATTATACAGCACTTTGTTTTTTATTTTGATAAAATCAAATAAAAGAAAAAAAAATAAAAAAAGTTGACCATTTAATGGATTGTTGGACAGTGTTGCCGTTAAACGATGTGTAAAACGAAAAAGAAGATTTTGTCACCATCGTTCGATTAAAGAAATTGAACAAATTAAGAAAAAAAATAATTGAAATGTTAAACTAATCAAAAAAATAAACTTCATAGCCAACTCTGCTATTAAAGTTTTTCTTGAGAAAATCAGGAGAAGACTTGCTATGATTCCAACTTGTGGTAGATATACTCGAAATTATATGATTAGAAATAATCAAAGCGATAAAAATGTTTTTGCCAGGAGTGTTTGGTTGTATGATTTGAACATGTTAATTTTGGATCAATTAAGTTTTTAAGAGAGAAGAGTTATCATAATTCTCTCATTCAATGGTGGAAGAGGAAGACCAAAAAGAGGTGAGAACAAATTAGTTAAGGGACTTGACATTTTTGAATCTTAATATCTCGTCAATATGGTGCAATGGTGTCATAGAATTCATGTAATGGTCTTGGATAAATGGGATTGCAATGCAATGTACACTCAAAGGTTTGGGGTGGTGTCTAGTTGCAATCTTTGGGCTTTTATGTCCAAGGCTAAACTATGAGGACTTATTATATGTGTTTGAAATTCAAAGTAAAGAAATGCTAAGAAAATGTGGTAAAAAAATGAGAACTAAAAATGCATGCAATAAATTTTGAAAGACATGTGTTTTATACCTAATTACAACTATGACATATGTAAGTTATGATTTTGATGAGGCATGACTTCAAGTTTAAAATAATAACTCAAATAATTAAAACCTTCTCTATTGCAAATCAGACAAATTAACCAAGTTCTTGAAGGGCAACTATCCTTTGTCTAACAATTTGCTTGTAGATTCCAAGAAAAAGTAGTTAATAAAATTAACTTTAAGCATGCTATTAAACTCATGCAAGAAAATTTAAATATAACAGGAAATCTGAATTTAAATTTTTGTGGTGCAATGATGACGAAAGTGATAGCACAATGAACACATATTGATTGAAACTATATTTTTACAACAACTTTTATAGGACCAACAAAACTAACATGAGAAAGATGTAAAATCATGTTGTTCTTACTTTAAAAGTTATATAGATACACAAAGAAATAACAAGAAAGAAGTGTTAAAGCAAGTACAAAAAACATGACTAAGAACCATGTTTGTACAGAATGATTTTTGTTATCATATAACCATGTTTGTATGTACATAATGTAATTTGTGAATGCATTAACTTCTTTTTGTACATATGACTATACTCATAATCCAAAACATATATTAGACATTGTGTACACTTGTATAAAATTACTATTGTGGAGTGAATATTTTTATGGGCATTTCTCCCTTTGTGCACATAGAATTTTACATGCATTGCTTTATTTGTGCAAATGTAGTTGGGAGACAAGCATCTATATGTGCAACATGCATCAATAGATAAATCTAGTTTGCCTAAGTTGTTTCTAAATTTGTTGGAATTGAACATGCCAACAATTGGTGATGTAACTACTCATATGGTTTGAACCTTCGCAACCATTCAAACTGATCATGTATTGGTTACAACAATGGGCATCTCTTTATAATACATAGTGACTAAGGCCTGCATAACAAAATAAACACATTTTTCTTTTCAAATGCATTAAAAATACAAAATGTGATCAAATATGTAGAAGAAATACAACACCAAATTTTTTAATATATAATGGATGAGTATTAAAAGTTGTGGGATTGTGTTGCATTGAATTGAATTTTGTTGTTGTTATAAAAAACGTGTAACATATTCTAACTTTCATTTACAATTTCTCATCTATACAACGATAATGTTTTTGTAGAATATGCATTTTTGTGTACAGAATTGAAGAAAATTTGGTAAATTACTCAAATTAGCTATGTTTTTGTCTACATTTTTTTATATTTATATATATGCAGAAGAAGGAAAAATAGTAAATGAGAAAACATGAATTTGGAGTTTACCTTATAATTGAATTTTAAGATATACTTGAAATTTTTAGTTGGTTTAAGAATAATCTAGTTGGGCTTACTTAAGATGATTCATCTAGTATGTTTTGGATTTAGCTCAATTTTCATTGTTTGGATGAGGCCATGAGTTAGATGCTTGCACTCAAATGGTGAAAAAACAAGATTTGTTAATATGTGTAAGATTACATTGTACACTTTAGGTTTTATTATGTTAGAGGTGGTTTATACTTTCTGGGTGATGATAATAGTAATGATAAAAGAAAAAAAAGACTAAAATGTGACAAAACTATTACTTCAAAAGCAGGTTTGGATTAGAATATGATCAACCTAATAAATCTTAATGAGCATGACCATGTTGACTTTATGAGTAGTAAAAAAATGTATGAGATAAGGAACCTCGAGCATTCTTTTGCCTATGTAACATGTACTAAATACAAGGACCATGCAATTTAAAAAATCTTTATTAGAATAACCACAAAATTTTATATGAACATACGAATACACCTATTTGGTTGTCTATTCTAATTATACGAAACACAAAGTAAACAATTTTAATGTAACCTACTAATAAAATTTTTTTTTTAAATGGTTGCAATTTATATGTGACTAGAACTATGCATTATGTGGAGAGAGAACTATGAATACACACAATTAAGGTTACACACTTATAAAATATCACTTGTATTGCATGTAAAAATTCAATTATTTATAATTATAAAATCATTAACTTTAGCATACAAATATGAATAATAGTTTACTTTTCATTACAAGAAAAATGCTATAAAAAATTTATGCATATGTGTGAATATTATGCATAATGATTCTAACCTATAAAGATTAGAGCAAAGTGAATGGTTATTTTTTCTTTAAAAATGTTTGAATGACATAAATCATCATGCATCATTTCTTTTTTCCAAGAAACACAAATTATTTTGATGCTTGTCAATCATGCACCCTTTTTTAGGGTTAGGAAGTGTGTTAGACACTTGTTCAAAGAATGTGTAACACCTCCTACAATTTTGTGGAGGATATGAGATTGCGCTTTTCTCAAATTTAGATTAGTGATGCAACATGGAACTGCTAATACATGGTCTTAAAAGCCAAGTTTGAGAATTTGACAAGGATACAATACCATAGTTAAGAGTGTTTGTAATTCATGGAATTTTTCATTTGTCGAGATCTATTTGATTCCTCTTCTAAACTAATTAGATTGTTGAAATGTGTAGGAAAGCTTTTGAAAGGCTTTTGAATTAAATATTTGAGTATAAAAATGCAATTTTAGTGGTAATGATGCTTAAAGATTATGGCGGTATTGTTGGAAAAATTTATTGCTACTTGGATATGCTTCAAGTATATTGGATTTATTATACAAATTGTTGGGACATAACTTGAGGCACCATCTTTTGGAGTTCATGCCATGCATTTAAGTTGCAGAAGTTTGCTTGATGTTCTTTCTAGTAAGGCTTTGTTAAGACTGATAAGCAAATTCATATTGCCAGTGTTAGACTAAATATGCTACATGATGCCCATGCTTGGTCATAAAGAAGTTATTGTTGATAAAAGGTGACATAATTGAATATTAGAATGGGATTGTTTTAACAAGAAAGAGAGCTAAAAAGATGTTAGGGTCAGGGCAATAAAACTTTTGATTTTTTTGGTAAAGCTTTGCCTTTGCCAAGTGCTTTAAATAATCATTTGATTTTGGATAGGTTGACTATTTTCTTAATTGATATATTGATTATGATCTAGATCCAAACAGCACAAAGTGATATAATTTTGTTCTCTAGTGAAAACATAATTGTACTTTTTTACAATTTGAAATTATTTGAATTATTTTTTTAAGAAGATTGGTGCTATGACATAACGTTGAACCATCCCTTTTGATGGCATGGTTAATGTTACTCTGGTAACAACTCATTTGCTTTTAAATTATTTCATCTTGAAGTGTCTTGTCCTAAACTTTTTGCAACTTTCAAAAACATAATATCTTTTCAATATTATTATGTTTCGCGTGATCACATAAATTAGAATTAAGTATTTTATACTTCAAAACCAATATCAACATATTTTATTTGACTTGCACAAATTTTTAAAGTTTTTTATTGGGTATATTGCATGGTGAAGATTCCAGTTAATTAATCCTTTATGTTTTACTGGTTGCAATTTTTGCAGGATAGCTTTGTGTGGCCAAAGGTGACCTAGCGCAAGCATCAAGCATCAAGCCAATTCAATATTGTTCTAGGTGAAGACAAAAATAATGTTGCTACACATTTGGATTAGGTACTTTTACTTTGTGAAGTTTGTACTTTGGTTAAATGAGTCCTCTATATCGATGTAGAGCTTGTTACATGTATCGATCGGAATGTTATAAAATTTAAGGGCAGCATATTGAGAGATTACAACTAGCTTGTGACCTTTTAATTAAGTCTTTTGAATAGAATAATATTTTTTTAAGTATTTTTTTGAGGTATGTACATAATTACTAATTTTTAGACTGTTATTAAAATTAATTAAATTTGGGAAAAATACACATAGGCTTTTGGTGTTCGGGGTTATTCTTAACTAAAGTTTCTTGAGTTTTATAATTGGCCATTTAGGTCTTTTTAAGTACCCCATAGTAAGAAAGTAGGTTCATGCACCTCAACAATGCTAAAAAACAAAGTTAATATCGAAATCTGCTTCTTCTTTCTATATTGGCGAAACCTTAAACCCTTTACTAATTTTAAGGTTGTTGAAGTTCATGGAGGTGGAAAGAGAAACGATGATGTTGTATTATGGCAAGGGGTGGCAAGGATAATGGAGAATAGTATAAAGATGTTGTCACTTCTGCTTGCACCTATTATATGCATATACTAATAGTGTATTATAGAAGCACTATTGAAGATATTAATGTCAAAATAAATGAGGGTGACAAAAAATTGATTTGAAACTATAAATATGGATACCTATTCTAACTGAAAGTCAATGATACTATGTCAAGTACAAAACTATAATGTACGTAATATACTATTCACAATCATCTTACATGTCTTTAGATATTATCTCTTTGTGAATTTTTTATATGTCTTGTAATTTAAATAGAAAAATAAGTTATACAATGTTTAATAAGTAAATATTATATGTAACAATTAACATGATATGATATAGTGATATAAATATGAGTATAAACATGACATCTCTATAATACTCAGAGAAGAAATGAGTCACCAATAGTAATAAATAATATGCTTAGTAATATAAGAGTCCACATTTATATATTATATATTTTTCATATACATATTGTACATCATTTCCTATTAATTTCTCTTTTTATCTTTGTTTTTCTTTTTTGTTAATTTATTATAATTGAACTAATATTTCTTATATTACTGTTATCATATATTTCTATCATATGTTAACTCATATCTGTATGACATCTAATCACATAATCTTTACACCTTTACTAATAAGCATGTCATAACTGTTTAGTCCTATCAATCACATAATATCATTATAGAACATGAACTTTGCAAAAGGTGCTAGTTGTAGCTGGGAGATCTCTAATGCCATTTCATAACTTGATAAAACTAATGCTAATCATGTTTAGCATATCATGTGTTGAGCTCATCATATATAGTGGAATCATGATATAAAATATAGATTTTTTTTTATTTTTTATTCTTTATTTATTCAGGATATTTAACCCAGTTATAATTTACATCATATTATAAGATACTATTTCATTTATTTATCTTTTTATCTTCTACTGTAAGTCTATTATGTTGCATTTTAATTACTCAATGTCATAAAAGCATTGATGTATCAGAACATGAATGCAAACATGAGACATGTATGTTATACTTGAATTCTCAAATAATTATATCTACTATATTATCATCAATTTGAATTTACATGGATTCCAAAAATCTATCTTTTTTCTATCCTTTCTTTTTGTTTTTCATTTCTTACAAGGAAATTCATTATAACTCATAAGGATCTATAGTTTTAATATCCCAAACTATTTTATTTAAATTTCTTTAAATTCTTTATAATGTATGTATCAATAATAAAGGAATTGCATTTAGATATTGATCTTACTAATTCTTTTTTTTGTGCTTGTAACAGTTAAAATCACATGTAAGTTCTTTTATCATAGTTTCTAACATTATTCTTGCTTTTATTTTTTGGATTTAAGCTATAACAACTATTTAAACAAAATATTCCTTAGTTGTGGCTTCTCTCACTTTCCCATGTTTGTTGGAAGTGTAGTAGTAGTCTTTCTACATTATAATTTTTCAAAACAGTAACACTTTTCTTAATTTTTAACTGAAGTTGAAGCTCACTTTAACTAGAATCTCCCATTCCCAGTTTGGCGGAATGCCTTTTTCCCACTAAGTTCAGCTTGCTACAACACTAGCCCTTGCTTGCTTGTAAAAATTCATGGCAGCCTCTTCCTTTAGGAAAGAAAATAGAAATACAAAGCTAAGCTCTCTTGGCAGCACAAGCAAAACAAAAAACTTCTCCCAAATAGGTTTATTGTCAGCTCACCTGCTTTGACTTCCTTGCTTCATTCAGCATTGCAATTAACTTGTGTTGCTGATTTTCATTTTGTTTCTCTTTTCCTGTTCTACTACTCTCCTTTCTTCTTCTTTTTGCATTTTCCTATCCCTGATTCCTTTTCTTTTTTAAGATCTTCTCCCAAGGAGCTAATTCCTTTGCAAACCTTCTCAACTGAGGCTCACAAAGGTTCGTAAGGTTGACTCGAAAAAAAGAGAATAAGGGAAAAAGAAAAATGTTGTTGTTACTATTACCAAATAAATAATAGAAAGGTTTTTTATAATTCAATAACTTCTAAAATTAATTAAAAATAAAGGAGAGTTTAAAAAATTTTTCAACAGGGATCATAAGATTCAATTTAGAGATGTAATAAAGGGAGAACATTTATCGAAAATCTTGGTTGCATCTTGTTTTTGAATGGAAGTGATTCAAATGAATGCCTTGTGGAGGAATTTAAGAAGCTTGGATGAGGAGATGTAAACATGGTTGAGATCATAGAAAATGGTATCATTGTTGGAGAGGTGGAGTCCTACTATGACAAATGGTATTTTAAGGATCTTATAAATATGTTATAATAATCCACTAGCCTAACCCATCCAAACTTGGTCAACTTTTTATTTTAATTAAATCTGTTAAAATTAGACATACTTATTATTGTCCTACTTATGAACCTGCATGTATTATCATAAATCATGAAGGAAATTGTTGAGAATTTGAGCAAAATGCTGTCTTATATTAAGGGAGAACATTGATTGGGCACCTTAGTTATATCTTATTTTTAGTAAGGGCATTATGAAAGACTTAAAAGGAAGTGATTCAAATGGTTGCCTTGTGGAGGACTCTAAGGAAGCTTTGATGAGAGATGAAAACATGATTGGGATTGTAGAAAATGACATCATTATTGGAGAGGTGGAGACAAGTGGATGTTGACTAGAACAAAGAGTACTTTAAGAATATTATAAATATACTAAGATACTCCACAAGTCTATCATACCCAAACCTTGTGTTTTATTTGAATATGCTAAGTTTGGACCTATTTATTATTGGAATACTTGTTGACTTGCATGCTTTATTATAAATCTTGAAGGAACCTACTGAGAATTAGATCATACTTAGATTTATATGCAATTTACTCTCATATTTATGTATAACGTGATATATTAATGTTAGTTTGTTAGTATTTTTTAAGTAACTAGTTATTTTACAGTAAATCTTCATTTTTTACTCTCTTAAGTGTTCATTATTGCTAATGAGATGTTTTGTTATTTAATATGGTTGTTGACATTAATAAGTTTTTAGGCAAACATACTACATAATTTATCTCTTTCTTAATCTAATCTCCGTTATTGAATAAATTAATACACTTAAGCTGGATCAAGTCTAGATTAGGAGTGTGAGGCACTACCAAATGACACTTAGGCTTAGCATTGGAATTCAATGCTTGCTTATTCACGTGCTTTAATTATTTATGGAAATTAGATTATAGTTTTTGCCATAATGATATTTGAATTTCTTGTCTGCTCTTTATTTTGCCCTGTTATCAATTTTTGTCTTTTACTAGACCTTAATGCATGAACTTCTCCCTTTAACCAAGCATTAACATACGTCTATAGTTAAACAATTACTTTTGGTTGGCCTACTTTAGATGGATCAAGCATAATGCTTGTTTCTGTCAAATTTTTTTTTGCTCATTGCATATCTAGTTGGAGTTGTTCAAAATTTTGTTTTATTTGAAATACTTCTATTTAAATATTGTCTAAATTTCTACGAATATTCTACATAATTTTATATTTCACTTGACCTTTATCTTGAGTACTGCTATCTAGTTGACACTATGCTTTTTTTAACAGCTTTAACTCACTTTTCTATGATTTTGTAGTTTCTTCATAAAGCATGATCATATTATCAAAAGGAGGGATAATAGAACATAATAGATAAAAATTCGTGGACTTAAACCCTTATGGTTTTGTTTAACTTTTAGATTGTTTATTTCAATTACATAAAATCATTATTTACAAACACTAAATTTTGTTATTGCCACCATGATTGGAAGTTCTTGATTGTAGGCTTGTGTTGAGTTTCATGCTGAGGAGAATGAAGATCAGTATCAGAAAGCAGTAGAGTCATAAAAGAGATCTTTAGACTATTATAAGGTTTGTTTAAGCACTTCTTATGCCTAAACATATGATAAAAATATTTTTGTGCATTGAGTTTTTCTCTTGAAGATTCCAAATTCAATATTATATAGAAAAAATTAAATACTATTTAGGGCATGCTTTACTCATTGTTCAGGTGAAGTTTTTTTGTTACATGAAAGTTGAGTTCAATTCATGAAACTCCTATGTTACGTATGGTAAGGCGTGCTTGAAACAGCTTCTTCCTATACTCAATTTTTGGGAGGCTATATTATGACCTTCTATATGGTATTTTTCTATTGAAATGTGGCAAGATGAGTCATTCTATGTCCTCTTGAGCATATATTTGGTTTGTTGCATTGTGGCATTTCAAGCATTTAATCACTAATGTGGTGTTAATTTCAGTGAAACTTGAAAGTGCCAATTTATGTTTGTAATTGGTATATAGTGACATGCATTTCGTACCTTAATGTATCTGTATTAGTACTTCCATGTTTATTGTGATATGCATTACCATGACCTGAAATTTTTTAGTTAGGCAACTCTTTTAACGAACTGATTATTATATTGACTAGAAAGCACTAAAAGCTTATCCTAGTTGTCCTGTTGCTGCATCAATTTGACAAGGCTCGTCAAGCCTTTCATTGAGTGGTTTATGTATGTTAGTTATAATTTATAGTACAAATTTCATGACATGCCCTATATGTTCTTATATTCCCCTTTTTTTTGTTTCCATTGTGTAGTTAGATCCAGAAAATATTGATGCTCTTGTGGCTCTTGGAATTATGGAATTGCCGACAAATGAAGGTGATATTGTCAAAGTAGGAGGTACCGTAGGTAGTTGATTTTTTTTGTTTTTTCATAATGGGGTGGGTTTGGTTCACTGAAATTTTGTTTTTATTGATGGCAAATTCATCTTAGTGTTATTTCTTGTAGTTGATGGTATTCAAAAAGGAATGATGAAGATGCAAAGAGCTCTTCAAATGTATCCATATTGTTCAATGGCATTAAATCATTTTGCAAATCATTTCTTCTTTACTGGTAAGTATTTTCTTGTTCAACAGTTAACCGAGACAACACCACCTATAATTAGTCATGGGTTGATGAGAGCCCATCACTACTACAATTTAGCAAGGTCATAGCATAGCAAGGTATGAACAGTCCCTTATCTATGATGTTTATATTATCAACCATTCTTGTTTATGCTCTTAACACGATGCTTGATCATTGGTCCAAATGATTGAGTCTTTCTGTACTCTAGTATACAATATGCTTTGTTTCTTTTTGTTTGTCTTAAATCTTGTTGTATTTGATTACTTATTAGGGTGATTTTGGGAAGGCTGGGTCATATTACATGGCCTCTATCAAAGAAATTAACAAGCCTCAAAAGTTTGCTTTACTATTTTGTGGTGTGTTCATATATCCGTTCACTGCTTTTTCTCTTCAGTAGTGTTATATTTTTGAAAGAGTTGTGTACATGATACAATATTGCATGCTATTAACATTGCATTAGGACATTCAAAATTTTACTTTTTGTGGCATTGTATTTAACTATTTCTTAATGAGATAATTTTATCAGTGTCTGCTTTGGAAATGAAAATTTCCTATAACAGTTTTAAACTTAATTATTTTTGTTGTTCAAATTTTAGTTGTATGTGATTAGGCTTTCTTTGATGTTTCTCACCAGCCATTCTTTGGAAGTGAACTCATTGAAATGGTAGGAATAAGAACAATTAGAACCTCTTAAATGTATTCAAGGTTATTTTATTTTTGAGTTGAGTGCATACAGAGACGTTTGACCCATCCAAGTTGGTGTGGCATTTTTAAAAGCAATTTGTTAAACTTCATTGGTTAACAAGTGATAATCATGTGTTGCAATTAGGCGGACATCAGGAGCAAGCTCAGCAAGCAGGAAAGAGTAGCTCTCGTTTGAGCAGGCAGAGGGGATAGAGAAAAGTACAAGGCTAAAACTATTTTGAAACAAAAAAGGTATGTCATAGTTACATTTGCCATTTTTAATTGCAAGAGCATAATGTATTTTTTTTGTTTTGTTACGTGATTTTATTATTTCAAAGCTTATTTTTATCTTGGTCGGCTTGAGATAAGTTGCTATTATTGTTTAACCAGACTGGTGGGCTAAGCAACAGGCAGAAGTAGCACTCGAAGGCGATGCCACTGGCTACCAAAAGAGCAAGAGCAGCCTGTTCACGTCAAGATAAAAAAAGCGGCGAAGGAAAGGTGGTAAGTAGTTTAGGGGAAGGAAAGCATGGAAGTGAAGCTCGGGAACTCCAATCGATTTCAGCAATCTCGGATCAAATTTTTTGGTAGGACCTATATCTTTACTTAGCTTCCCTTTTATCATTCTAATTAGTTTCCAAATCGTTAAAGATATATATGCGATGTATGAGGCCAATAATTAATGATTAAGATTTTTAGTTAATTAATATTTTCCCTTTAAAGTGGTGTAAAGGATGTCTAAACCAAGGCCGACTTAAAACAATGTTTTGAATTTCATTTAACTTTTATATTCAACTTCTAGTATTGCAATGATGTGGACTTTTTTAAGTTTCAAAGTCCAGAAATTTTTATGTGAATATGAATAAAGACTTAAGTTAACAGAATAGATGTCAAGACACTTTTTTAAATCATAAGGATAAATGATAAAAAAAACTTGTTCATGATATTTGTTTAGTATTTGAATTTTTAGCTTGTGGTTCATTAAGTATTCGATAAGTAATATAACAATGTTATTTTGTATATTTGAGGATGAATGGTGTCAAGGAGGTGTTTTTAATAAAACATTTTCATATTAAAAGTAACGTATTTGTAGTAGAGGTCAAGAATAAATCATAGTTGTGATATTATTAGAATGATTATTTGTATTTTGTTAGATTTAAGTTATAAAATAAAAAATATTGAATGATATTTTTTTATTTTTAATATTGATTATATTTTTGAAAGTTATTTTTTTGATAAAAACCAATAATGATCATTCTTAAGTTTTAGAAAGTTATGTAGTCTCTTGAGTTATTTCATGTTGATATTTATAATAAATGAATATTTTATTTCAAAATAAAAATAAATATTATTTTTTATTTAGTTATGAACTTATTCAGATGAGCTGGATATCTTTTGTAGTTTATAAATTAAAGGAATTTTAAAAATATAAGGAATTTGAAGGTCTTATAAAAAATTGGTTTAATATAAAAATAATTTGAACTAATAGAGAAGAAAAAATTTTATGTAAAGAATTTGATTTTTTGCACAAAATCATGTAATTCATAAGCTATTGTTTATTAGAAAAGTACCAAAATAAAATAAAATTGTAAAAAAAGAAGAATTGGACAATTGTTGAGATTACTTATATTGAATGAGAAAAAAATTATAAAATAACTTTTTAACAACTATTACTATTTTTCTTTATATTTATGGTTTGATAACTTTAAATGAATACAACAACTTGAATATAAAGAGTAAAAAATTTTTTTTTTTCTTTCATGAAATATAAGATTTTTTTGTCACTGATATTATTAATTTATTATCATAAAATATTTCTATGTGATTATATTATTCTTTATGAACCAACATCCATATATTTTTTTCAATAAATTATATTTTCTTTCTTTCATCTTTCTCAATGAGCAACTATACAAAAACTGTGCTTTGAAACACTGTTTATTTTGGAGTTTCATTATCTTCAATATCGCTAAGAGGACCAATTTTTGTAGACCAGTTGAAGGAGAATTTGTGATTTTACCGAAGTTAAATCTATGGATACATTATTCACACTTGTTCACCAGTCGTCATCAAAGCGGACGATTTCTTAAATATAGTTTAATGAAGTATGGTAGCTTTTTGGCTGTGTCCAACGCACAAACCGTCATGTATCTGCCAATATCCAAAACATCCACCATCCCACATGCTTCACAAGTAGCAAAAAAAAAATTAGAATGTCGCCTCCCCTGCTGTGCATGCTCGCTCGAGCATTCTTTGCTCCTTGCATCAAAAGCTCCACCCATGCCGATGTGATCACCTGCCACCTTTGTCCTCCCCAAGCACAAGAATTAGGTGCACTAGCACTCGTGCTATCTGAAAAAAAGATGGATGTGTGATCCATTCTATAGGTTCAATCAGCATAAGCCTGCATGCCTTCCCCTCAACCTCATCATCGCTGTTCAAAGTCGACTTCAAATCCTCTTTATGTCGTTCGATAAACTGTACCATATCATAGCAAGCGTGCCAGTAAATCTACGAGCTTGCTCCTCCCATGGTCGCCATTATCTCTGGTCGCATCAAAACCAGATACAACATATTGTGAGATAGGCACTTACATGCCTGCATCCCTCGCCAAGTGCTCTTCTGCGCTCTTAACCCCTTAGACTGTGGTTGTGTTTCATGAGGATGATGCAATTAGGGTAGCCCCTGAGGTTCCAGTGGCAGCATAGCTGTGTCGTAATGTGCCACACAAGAACTTGCTGATCGGCTGACAAGCCTTCTGTCAAATTAAGGAATGCAAGGACAACCCATACTAGGGCATTGACTTGTTTGAGTGTTGTGAGCCCTGCCTTATCATTGAACTATGCCCACGATATTTGTAGGTGCGTCTGAGCATGTGCAGTGATGAGCTCTAGAAGAAGTTGATTGCCTTTGCTGACTTCTGTGAATACAAAGTTTAGGATGAAAATCCACTTGTCCAGCTCGGGAACAATACCATTGCCTCCTGAAAAGCTCTAATGGGTCGTCTAAGCTTGTATTCTATTCTGTGTGCCCATTTGTTTATCCTCCTATTCTTCAGATTGTCTTGTGATACATGTTCCTTTGGCTGTACTGCTGCATTCCTGAAGCAGTTGGAGATCAAGTTGAGTTCCAGCATCTCTGAAGGACTCCATCTTCTTTCACACCACAATTTTCTCCATATTCTGAGAATGAGCTGGGCGAGAAGCAAACTCCACTTGCCAAGTTTCTTAAATTTGAGAAGGAAGATCACGGCATCAAGACATGTGGAAGCTCCAAGCAGGACATAAGTGATCGTGACGTCACTAGTGTCAAAGCAATTCTTTGGGGAGAAAGCGAACTACAAGAAAGCGAGAAGGATACCAGAGGAGAAGATCACCATGAGGATGACGTTGGCACGTGAGAATTTAATGATGCCCTTCGTGTACATCTCATCATAGGCATAGCTATGTTCCACGTTTGTCAGGCACAAAACTTCCTTGACAGTCGTCTCCTTCAACATGTCTCTGATTACCTTGTATACGTCCACTAGTCGAATAACGCCCACGAAGAAAGGCTTGCAAACCGAGTACATATCGAAAGCTCCTTTTGAAGCATTCAGTTTGTATTTTTCATTTTCGTCCTGCACACGTTCCATTATTGTCCTACAGTTCGAAGAAATCTGGTTTAATTGACTTTGCTTGCTTGAAATGACCACCGAGCTGTGAAAATCGTAAGTGCTGGCTCTGTAGAGCGAGTAAGACTACTCTCCATACTTGAAGATGGTGACGAAGAATATGAGCAGGGTGGGAGCGAGTAGGAGGTTACTTGGAAGAGACCGGAATAGAACATAGACGGCAATGATGAGCTCGTAGGCGAGGGCAAGAAGGTGTTGAGCCCACAGCACTTTGTCCTCCATTGAATGCGTGGTGATGGTGTCTGGGCCACCAAGGTGAAGCAGAAGGAAAGGAGCCCAGAATGCGAGGATGGAATTGTTGCTATAGTCGTCCATGCTGCTGCTTAGCTGGCCAAGAACGAAGTCGGCAACCCAGTTGGCCAAAAGATAGTTGCTCCAAATAGACAGTCTTATCCATGCTCTCGATACTGAGGTGTTTCTCCAATGTCCAAGGAAGATGAGCACAATTTGTATCGTGAGGCTTACCATTATCAAAATATGTACATCCTACTTGCTCCAGAGTTTCTTATATTTTCCCAGAATATCCATTAATTTTGTGTCTTCTGTTAGATCAACTGATTGCACTAAGAAAAAATAATTTCACTTTCTCCACACATTTCGATCTACCTGATCCAGTTTCTTATAAAAGTTAAGGAATCAGCAATAATATAGGATTAGTCGTAGAGTGGTTTTACATAAAGCTTATAATGCAATGAATTTAAAGTATGGTATGCTCTAAAAAAATTTTACAAAATATACAATACATTAAGTATAAAATATGGCATGCTAATACTATAATAGGGGGAAAAATAAGGATGATAACTTGAGTGAAATAATCATAAGAAATATGGTGTGTGTACGTGTGTCTATATATATCCATTTAAAAAATTATTTTGTGATAAATATGAATGTTTATATTTGTAAAAAAATAATAATTTGAAAAAGATATTTTTGTCCTAAATTCAATAAGTAAAACTTGTAATTATGAAATATGCACAATATTAAATTGATATATAAAATGTTTCATAATTAAGATATTTTTGCACATTATTTATTATTTTTTTACTCTTGCATAGAAGATGATTTTTCTAAGAGGTTAATAATTATTTTATTAGTATATCATTTTATATTTTAATAATATTAATATTTCATGATATGCATGATAATATATATGCTTTGATGAAATAATGCATACCAAAAAGAATTTTGTTATTGTAATATCTTAAAATTTTTCTCTATATAATATATTACAAATCTTGAAATTTGATTGATATAATTATAATTATGAGAATTTAAATAACAATAAATTTTTTTTAAATAATACATTTATTAATTAAAAGAAAATAGTAATTTTATTTTAAGAAGTGTCTCATATTTTTAAATGAAAAAAAAATTTAATTAAAGCTTATAATTAAAAATAACTCTCTTTGTAGAATATAATTGTTGTGTGCTAATAATGTTTTATGACCTACATAATTAATTATAATTTTTTGAATAATACATATATATATTATGAAAGAAAAATAGAGGGAGAGAAGGAGAAAAAAGAAAATAAAGAGAAGTGGGAAGAAGAAATTTTCAATTCAAGAGGACAACAGGAAAGAGAAGAAAAGAATTGTGTTGGTCATAACATGAGTAGCAAGGAAGACAGAAAGGAGACTTACTAGTACTATAAGAATAAAGAAGGGAAAGAACGTACTAGAAAGCTACTACAATGAGAGTTAAGTTATTTCAAGAAGAAAGCTGATTGTGTGGTCCACAATGTCATCAAATCATAGTTGGAGTGATCAAACTGTACCATGGGATTCTCATACAACATTATTAGATAAAAGTCAACAGTAAGATAGGCTTCTAATAACCATATATAAGGAGTTGAAGGAATCATACTGTTTGATGTCGACGCCATATAATATAATAAGTGAAGAATTAATAACAATGATTTAGTGAGATGCCAATTATACAACATGATGGGGGAATCATATAGTTGATGTTTTTGTAGTAGAGAAAGTAGAGAGAGTGCTTTGTGTTTGATGAGTCAAGCATAAATGTTAATATCTCATATGGGCTTGCTTTAAGTGAAAGTGTTAATATTCTATTAAGTCAAGCCATGAACCCTAAATGTCTAAAATAATGGTCTTCAAGACTCTTAGAGTGATGGCAAGCTTCATGGAAATTGAAGACATGCACCAAAATCTTTATACTTGAATCTATTTATTTTTCTTAAATTTGATATGTCTAAATTTTGAGATGATGTGGCACACTAGTAGTAGTAATATTCGAAAATATTATAAGTTTAATAATTTTTGAATTTTTATTTTTTGGCCAAGCATTATTGATGAAAAATATAGACATCGATATTTGATTTTTTAAAATTATTTAGGAATAATTTTTCATGAATTTGTTTTAATAGTCATTTAGGATACTTGTAATACTATCATAATATAAAATTATTTTAGTATACTTATATTCAAAATTTTGGCACAAAACTTCTCACAAAATACTATAAAACCTCTTTAGTCTCGGGAATTTTCACTATAGCGTGGGGCTGGTGGACCCGACCCGACAGCTGGTCCGTCCATGCTTAAGGATTTAGAAAAATAAAATAAAGTAAAAATTGTTTGATAGACCCAAAAAGCCGCAAAGCCGAAAGACCATAGGAACAGCTGCTGAACAGAACAAGTACGAACTCAGCTCGCAAAGAAAGCTAACCAGAGAAAGCATGAAATCAAGCCAACCAGGACCAAGTGATGAAATCTTGGTAAAGGAAGGGGGAGCCAACCCAAACGGCTCGAGATACTAATGAACCAAAAGTGTTATAAAGAGAAATGGATAAGACATTTGGACGATGTGGGACTAAAACTTCCATTCTATTGTCAAAGAAGGCGGAAGGATAGGTGCGATCAGGCGGCTTAGATTAATCAAGGTAAATTGTCATGATAACAGTAAAATGTCGAGCAGGAGATTGGAAACTTAGCTAGATTTGCAAGAGGATGCGGAACCACTGCAGTAAGTTTCTATTTTAGCTTATTTCTAGACACATTATTTTAATACATACAGAACAACGAACGTGCCATCCAATGGCCCAGATGAAGGCCACCTAGATCCAACAGCCTGGATTGATCTCCAACGGTAAATTCGAGATTCAATCAGAAACATCCATTTCAAGCTCCAAATCGAACGGTGACTGCTTTATGTCTGTTACCCAAATGGCTAGTTCATTTCAGAATCGTTGGGAGTGGATTTAGAGCTCAAATTAAGCTCTATAAATAGGAAATGATAAAGAACTCTTAGAGGTTACCATTACTAAGATTTCAATGCTTTCAAATCATAATATCGAGCAATTCTAAGTGCTTATGGTGCTTCCAATGTCACAAAGTGAAAGCTGCAAAAAGGAACCTGAAATTGGAGGTTTTTGCTTCTACTATTTTTTAATCTCTATTCCTCCCTCTTTTTAGTATTTTGTGTGCATCATATTTCTCTTAAAATTGTCGTAAGTTTTACCAAATTTTTGTATTTCTTTCTTTGGGTTAAGGGCATCCCAACAATTTTGCAAAAGCCTGGGGTTTGAGTTGAACCCAGAAAAACTCAAGTAGGTTTGGGATTAGAGTTAGGTAAAATCCCAAGTTGGTTTGAGGTGAACCGTATGTAAATTGTCTCTTGTAATTTTGTGATTTTAGTGTTCTTTTCCCAACACCGGGTTTGGCGGATGTAGGCTCGATTTTTAGTCGAACCACCTTAAAGAACTCGTGTACTACTCTTTCTTATTCTTGCTTAAAAGATTTAAGTTTTAATTGAAATCGAAAATGGAAAGAAAATTTTATTTACTACAATTCACCCCCCCCCTCTTGTGGGATTGTCTTAAGCACAAATAACTTCAATTTTTTGAAACATTATCCTCATGTTATATGAATATATAGTTCCATTGGAATGTGTAGCATGTTCAAGATACTTATTGGATATTGGCTCATCACAAAGAACTCCCTTCTTAATTTTTCAATATCTTTCTTCCTCTTCTTCTTCAAATTCTTTTTCTTCTTCTTCTTCTCCTACTTCTTCTTCTTCTTCTTCTTCTTCTACTACTACTACTACTTCTTTTTCATCTACTTCTTCTTCTCCTTCCTCTTTTACTTCTTCTTCTCCTTCTTTTTTTCTTCCACTTCTTCTTCTTCTTCTTCAACTTTTTCCTCTTCCTCTTCCTCCTCTTCTGATTCATTTTCTTCTTCTTCTTCTTCTTCTTTTTCTCCTTTTTCTTCACCACTCTCTGACCCTAATTTTTCTTCTTATATTTTTTCTTCTTCATCTTCTTCTCCTTCTTCTTCTTCTGCATCTTCTTCTTCTTCTTCCCCTTCTACTTCTCCTTCTTGTTCTCCTTCTCCTTCTCCTTCTCCTTCTCCATCACTTTCTCCTTCTCTTCGTCCTTCTCCTTCTCTTTGTCCTTCTCCTTCTCCCTTTTCTCCTTCTCCTTCTCCTTCTCCTTTCCCTTCTCCTTCTCCTTCTCTTTTTCCTTCATCTCCTTCTCCTTCTCCTTGTTCATGATCTTCTTCTTCTTCTTCTTCTACCACCTCCTCCTCCTCTTCTTCTTCTTCCTCTTCTTCATCTTCTTCTTCATTCTCTTTTTCATCTTCTTCTTTTTCATCTTCTTCTTTTTCTTCTTCTTCCTCTTCTTCCTTTTCCCTTTCTTTCTTCTTCCTTCTTCCTTCTTACTTCTTCCATTTTACTTCTTCCTTCTTCCTTCTTCCTTATCCCTTTTTTACTTCTTCCTTTTTCTTTATTCTACTTTGCCTTTTTCTTCCTCTTCTTGTTGATGTTCTTCTTCATATTATTTTTCTTCATCTACTTCTTCATCTTCATCATCATCATCATCTTCTTCTCCTGCTCCTTCGTCTTCTTCTTTTTCTTATTCTTCTTCTTCTTCTCCCTCCACCTCTTCTTCTTCTTCTACTTCTACTTCTTCTACTTCTTCTTCTTCCACTGCTTCTTCTTTCTTCTTCTTCGACTTTTGCTTCTTCATCTTCTTCTTCTTCTTCTTCTACTTCTTCTACATCTATATCTACTTCTTCTTCTTATTTTTATTCTTCTACTTCTTCTTCCTCCTCCTGCTCTTCATTTTCTTCTTCTTTTTCTTCTTCTTCCACTTCTTCTTCATCTTTTTCTTTTTCTTCTTCTTCTTGTTCTTCTTCTTCTTCTTCTTCTTCATCTTCTACTTCATCATCATCTTCTTCTTCTTCATCTTCTTCTTCGTCTTCTTCTTATTCTTCATCTTCTTCTTCTTCTTCCTCTTCATCTTTTTTCTCGTCTTCTTCTTCTTGTTTATCTTATTCTTCTTCTTTTTCTTCTTCTTCTTCTTCTTTTGCTTCTACCTCCTCTTCTTCTTCTTCTTCTTCTTCTTCTGCTGCTTCTGCTTCTTTTTCTTCTACTACTGCTTCTTATTCTTCTAATTCTACTTCTTTTTCATCTATTTCATCTATTTCATCCTCTTCTTCTGCTAATTCTTCTTCTTTTTCATCATCATCATCATCATCTTCTTCTTCTTCTTATATGACTTCTTCTCCTTCTTCTTATACTTGTTCTTATTCTTGTTCTTCCTCTTCTACATCATCTTCCACTTCTTTCTCTTCCTCTTCTTCCTCTTCTCATTCTTCTTCATTTTTTCCTTCTCATTCTCCTTCTCCTTCTCCTCCTTCTCTTTCTACTTCT
This sequence comes from Vanilla planifolia, assembly GCA_023846275.1. Lineage (NCBI taxonomy): Eukaryota > Viridiplantae > Streptophyta > Magnoliopsida > Asparagales > Orchidaceae > Vanilla > Vanilla planifolia. The sequence goes on from JAIUJO010000089.1 coordinate 1,007,533, forward strand.
CCTTCACCTCTACTCCATTTCCTCCTTGTCCTTCTCCTTCTCCTACTCTTTGTTGTTGTTGCTCTTCTTCTTCTTATACTTTTTCTTCTTTTTCTTCTTTTTCTTCTACTTATTTTTTATTTCTTCTTTCTTATTTCTTCCTTCTCCTTTCTTATTTCTTCTTCCTTCTTAGTTCTTCCCTCTTGCTTCTTCCTTCTTGCTTCCTTCTTCCTTCTTCCCTCTACCTTCTTTCATCTCCCTTTTTCCTCTTCCTCTTCCTCTTCCTCTTCCCCTTCCACTTCTTCTTCTTCTTCTTTCTCTATTTCTTCATCTTCTTCCTCTTCTTCTTCTTCTTCTTCATTCATTCTTCTTACTTCTTTCATTTTTTGATATTTTTCTTCCACTTGTTCCAATTCTTGTTCCAATTCTTTTCTTCTTCTTCCTCTTCTTCTTCTTCTTCTTTTACATCTTCTTTTTCTTCTCGTTCTCCTTCTCCTTCTCTTTCTTGTCCTTCACCTTCTCGTTCTCCTTCTCCTTCTCCTTCTCCATCTCCTTCTCCACGTTCTCTTTCTTCTTCTCCTTCTGCTTCTCCTTTTGCATCCCCTTCATTTTCTCCTCCTCCTCCTCTTCCCCCTCCTCCTCTTCCTCTTCCTTCTCATCCTCCTCTTACTTGTCCTTCTCTTTCCCATTCTCACTCTTCTTCTCCTTCTCCTCCACCCCTCCTTCTCATTCTCCTTCTCCTTCTCCCTCTCCTTTCTTCTTTCCTCCTACTTCTTCAATATTCCTTTTTGTTTCTTCCTTCCCCTTTCCTCCTTCTCCCTTCTTCCTTCTTCGTACTTTCTTCTTCCTTCTTACTTCTTCTTTCCTCATTCTTCCTTCTTCCTTGTTCCTTCTTCCTTCTTCTTACTTATTTCTTCTTTTTCCTTCTTTCTCATTTATTCTTTCTTCTCCTTTCTACTTCTTTCTTCTTATTTCTTATTCTTTCTTGCTTTGTCTTTAATTCCTCTTCTTTTTCTCTTCTTTTTGCTATTCATTCATTCTTCTTCTTCATTTTTCTTTATTCTCTATTCTTTCTTTTTTCTTTTTTGTTCTTTTTGTTTTGCACTTCCTTCCTCCTTCCTCCTTCCTCCATCCTCCTTCCTTCTTCCTTCTTCCTTCATCCTTTTTCCTATTTCATTCTACATTCTTCTTTCTTCCTTCTTCCATTTTCCTTCTTCCTTCTTCTTTCTTCTTTCTTCATTCTTCTTCTTTCTTCTTCTTTCTTCAACTTTCTTCTTCTTTCTATCTTCTTCTTTCTTTCTTCTTCTTTCCTCTTCCTCTTCTTTTTCTTTTTCTTCTTCTTCTTCTTCTTCTTCTTCTTCTTCTCTTCGTTTGTCTTCTTCTTCTACTTCTTCTTTTTCTTCTTCTTCTTATTATTCTTCTTCTTCTTCATCTTTTTCCACTTCTTCTTCTTCTTTTACTTCTTCTTCCACTTCTTCTTCTTCTTATAATTCTTCCCTTCACCCTCTTCTTCTTCTTCCTCTTCTTCATCTTCTTCCTTAACTTCTTCTTCCTCATCTCTTTATTTTTCTTCTTCTTCTTCCACTTCTTCCGCTTCTTCCTTTTCTTCTTCTGTCGCTTCTTCTTCTTCTTCCTCTTCTAATTCCTCTACTTCTTCTTCCTCTTCTTCATCTACTACATCTTCTTCTTCTTCTTCTTCCTCTTCTTTTTTGTCTTCATTTTTTTCTTATTCTTCTTCCTCCTCTTCTTCTTCTTTGACTACTTTTTATTTTTCTTTCTCTTCTTCTTCTTCATATTCTTATTCTTCTTCTTCTTCTTCTTCTTTTTCTTTGTCTTATTCTTCTTCTTATTCTTCTTCTCCATCTTCTCGTTCTTCTCCTTCTTCTTCCACTTCTTCTTCTTCCTCTTCCTCTTCTTCTTCTTTTTCTTCTTCTACTTCTTATTCTACTACTTCATCTTCTTATTCTTATTCTTCTTCTTCTTCTTCTTCCTCCTCCTCTTCTTCTTCTTCTTCTTCCTCTTCTTCGTCCTCTTTTTCCTCTTCAACTTTTTCTTATTCTTCTTCCTCCTCTTCTACTTCTTTGACATCTTTTTCCTTTTCTTCCTCTTCTTCTTCTTCTTATTCTTATTCTCTTTCTTCTTTTCCTTTTTCTTCCTTTTATTCTTCTTCTTTTTCTTCTTGTTCTTCTTCTTCCCCTTCTTCTTCTTCTCCTTCCTCCTCATCTTCTTCTTCCTCTTCTCCTTCTTCTTCTTTCTCTTCTTCATCTTCTTCTTCTTCTTCTTCTACTTATTCTTCTTCTTCTTCTCCTCCTTCTTCTTCTTATTGCTCATCTTCTTCTCCTTCTTCTTGTTGTTCTTTTTCTTCTTCTTCTTTTTCCTCTACTTCTTCTTCTTCTTCTTCTTCTTGTTCCTCTTCTTCGTCTTTTTTCTCTTCTTCTACTTCCATTTTTTCTTCTTGTTCTTCTTCTTCATCTTTCTATTCTTTCTCTTCTTTCTTATTCTTCTTCTTCCTCTTCTTCTTCCTCTACTTCTACTTCTTCTTCCTCTTCTTCATCTTCCTCCTTTTCTTCTTAGTCTTCTTCTTCCTCTTCTTTTTCTTGCTCTTCTTCTTTCTCATCTTTTTCTTCCTCTTCTTCTTCTTCTTCTTCTTCTTCTTCTTCCTTTTCTTCTTCTTCTTCCTCTTCTTCTTCTTCTTCTTCTCCTTCTTTTTCTTCTTCTACCACTTCTTCTTCTTCTTCCACTTCTTCGTCTTCTTCTTCTTCACCTTCTTCTTCTTTTTCTTGTTCTTCTTCTTCTTCTTCTTCTTCCTCCTCTTCTGCTTCTTCTACTTCTCTTACGTCTTCTTCTTCTTCTTGTTCTTCTTGTTCGTCTTCTTCTTCTTCTTCTTTTTCTTCTCTTCTTCTTCTTCTTCTTCTTCCAACTCTTCTTCTTCTTCTCCTTCTTCCTCTTCTTCCTCTTCCTCCTTTTCTTCTTCTTCTTATTCTTCTTCTTCTTCATCATCTTCTTCTTCTTCTCCTTCTTCTTCTAAATATAATTCTTCTTCTTGTTGTTCTTTTTCTTCTCTTTCTTCTTCTTCTTCTTCTCCTTCTTCTTCTTCTTCTTCTTCATCTTCTTCTATTCTTCTTCTTCTTCTTCTTCTTTTTCTACTTGTTCCTCTTCCTTTTCCCTAAACCTAAATTCCCACCCCATATCAAATCCTTAAACTTTGATCCCTAATCTCTTATGCATAATATGTAATCCTTAATCTAAAATTCCTAATACCTAATACCTATTCCTTATTCATTAATCTATACACCCTAATCCCTTATTGCCACTAAATAATACCTAATCCCTAATCCTTTATCTAAATTCACTAAAATAATACCTAATAGCTCCCTCCCTAATCCCTAATCCTTAATCCCTAATACTTAATCATTATTCCCTAATCCCACTCTCACTAATCTATAATCCATATTCTCTAATCACTAATTCCAAATCTCTCCCCCTTAATCCCTAAACCCTATTCCCCAAACCCTAATCCCTAACCCCTAATCCCTAATATGTATCTTCTTGCTCTTCTTCTTTTTCTTCCTCCTCTTCTCTCTTCTTTCGGTTCTTCTTTTTCTTAACCTTCTTCTTCTTCTTTGTCATCGTCTTTTTTTATTCCTCCTCTTCTTCCTCATCTTCCTCTTATCCTTCTTCTTTTTCTTCTTCTTCCTCCTCCTCTTCTTCTCCTTCTTTTTCCTCTTCTTCATCTGCTTCTAATTCTTCTTCTTGTTCTTCTACTTCTTCTTCTTCCACTTCTTCTTCTTCTCCTTCTTCTTCATCTTCTTCTTCATCTTCTTCTTCCTCTTCTTCTTGTTGTTCATCTTCTTCTTTTTCTTCTTCTTTTTCTTATTCTATTTCTTCTTCTTCTTCTTCTTCTTCTTCTTCCTTTTATTCTTCTTCTTTTTCTTCCACTTCTCCTTCTTCTTCTCTTCTTCTTCTTCTTCAATTTCTTCTTCTTCTTCTTCTTTTTCCTTTTCTTCTTCTTCATATTCTTCTTCTACTTTTTTTCTTCTTCTATTCTTCTCCTTTTATTTCTCTTATTCTTCCTTTTCTTCCTATTCTTCTTCGTCTTCCTCTTCTTCTTCTTCTTTGTCATCATTTTCTTCTTCTTTTTCCTCTTCTTCAACATCTTCCACTTCTTCTTCTTCTTCTTCCTCCTCGATCACTAAGCTAACTTCCTCTCAAACTAAACTCCCTTTGGACTAGTGCAAAGATTCATTCTAAGGAATTGAAGAAAAGCTTCTTTTTATATCGTTCGTGCCATTTCTCTTCCCTAGTCATCCCTTTTGCTTTGGCAGCAAACGTCAGGAGTCAAAAACATCAAAAGAAGGACATTTGATTATGAATTCACCATCCCTTGAAGACCTACTCACTTTCTGCCACTTCAATCGATTCTACTATGACTGAGCCGTCTTTGAAACTTCTTGACCCGAAGACCCCGAAAAACATTTGGTAGGTTGTGTTCCTTCAACACTCTGTTCAACGACCTTTTCTCGATCACTAGCTGATTAGAACAAACTGATGTAATTTGCTCGGTAAAACGCTTTGACATAGAGGAACTGTAACTGCCAAAGGAGACAAAAATAATTGAAAAAAGGCGATAATATGAAGAAGAATCCACCTTCATAATCCAATCGACGACATTCTTTTTTACGGATGTCCAAAGACCCTCTTATTAATCGGTGGGCATATTCCTTTGCCGGAGTATGCTCAAATTCTTTCTTTAGCAATGCAAACAGGCATTCTTCGGAGTGCGATGAGCAAAGAAGGAAGGAATCCCGGAAAAAAGAAGTTTTTTGCTCGCATATTTTTCCAAGCCCACTCCATTGAGCTTTCTGATTAATGCCCAGCTCCTTGTCCACGTCAAAAACAAGGATGCTGTTGTTATCCTCGGCACAGAAAAGGATGGAAGATGCGTAGTCCCAACTAACTTCAATTGTAGCTAGATCGGAGATATAACAGGCATTACTTTCCTTACGGTTGGAGAAGTGCTTTCTTCTCCTTCTACTGTGGGGACTTCCTCTATCATAGACGAGCCCAGAGGTAGAGCTTCCTCATTGTGTGTAGGCTCTCTGGAGAAATGGTAGAGGGAAAGAGAAGAGGGAAGAATATGATGGACAAGATAAAGACTGTTGTATATATGGAAGAAGAAGAGTTGCTGAAGTGATGGACAGGATAAAGACTACTGCATATATGGTAAAAGAAGAGTTGCTGAAGTGATGGACAGGATAAAGACTGTTGCATATATGGAAGAAGAAGAGTTGCTGAAGTGATGGATGCTGAAGCTTTAGGGTAACTAAGGAGGGTGGAAAAGGAGGTGACTTTTGTTAAAGGGATATTTAGTTAAGCCTTACCGAAAATGATGAGTTTATGATTTGATTATGGAAATATAATTACACGAATCATGTAGATTTTAAATAAACTTTATAGTGCTACTAGGAAATTCTTCAGTATCTAAAACTAGACTATTGTTTGGATAATTTGTCTCACATGAGATTTAATTTAACTAGTATTTAAAAACAAAGAAATTATCATATATATAATTGTTAGTCTTTATGCCTAACAATTTAATTTTATCATAAAAAATCTTTAAATTTGGTTTTATGTGACTATGTACAACTTCGACCGTTAACCTTTGCTCCAAACAAACCTAAAATTGAGTTCCGATTAAATATCGGTTGGTTTAAAACTGTTATCTTTCAATATCATATAATATTATTTAACAACATAAATTATTTTTTTAATTTACTAGAACTTATAAACTCACATGTAAAACAAAGTAGATGTTACATAAGTTTTAATTTATATAGATGTCAAATATAACAAAGTCAAAAGGTATAACAAAACATAATTTGGATGACTTTAAGTACAAAAAAAATATAAATAACTTATTTTTTGACTATATGAATATTTTTGGATAATTTTACATAACATATTTGGTACACTTTTTAAGTTTTGCTTATTGATATTGTTTAAATGGAAAGGTATTGAATTATAAACATAAATAGGGAATATAACCCACAAGTTACATGTTACTTTTTATGCTTTCAGTTGAGCCAAAAAAAATTTTGTTGAAGAAGATTGTAGGAAAAAAATATTTATTTTTTTTATAGTGGTATTCTTTTTTTAATAACATAAATTATGGAGAATTAAAATCTTTGAATAGTCCTAACCCATAACTAAACTTATAAATTTATATAGTATATTAGCCCAATCTTGATCCAAAATTATAATGAAATAGTTTTTTTATACAATTTTATTTACCCTAAATAAATTTTGATTATATCAATTTCTTGTTGTATTACAAAAAAAACTCCTCTTTCGTATGACTTAAATTCAAACAAAAGGTTGTCAACATTTTAATAATATAGATACATTTATAAAATAAACGAGACATTGGTTCAATAAAATATAATTATGATCTCATCTATAAGGATAACATGTGTAAGCTCAAGATAAGCAAAAGAATATAGCCCTTTTTAGGGATAGATAGCTCATAAGTTTTAATATATCATTAGCAAAAAAAGAAAGAACATCTTCAATAATATCTTTGTGCATATAAGAAGGTGAAAGATAAGGCTCAAAATAACGTTCATTATCTTGCATTTGATCAATAAGTGTACGTTATATGAGAATATATAATAGCTATAGAAGTTTTGGAATGAGCTTAGAAGATAAAAAAATGATCTTAACATTAGTAGACATAATAAGATTAGTTTGGGTGGGAATTATCTTGGATTGTTGAAAGTAGTGACAATTATAATATCCTTAGGGTATAAGGATGAAGTAAAGTAATGAAAAGGCTAGGTTTGAGAAAAAAAAATAGAAGGAGAACTTAGTTAGGTTTGAAGAGGTTCAGAAAAAAATAGACATGATATTTTTGTAAAAAATAGACGTGCAAAATTATAGTTAAAAAGCTAATATTGATACCTTGCATAATATATTTATCTTTATTTATTAACTACATAAATATAATACATGTTTACAATTATAATAAACTCAAAAAAATTAATGATCATAAGAAAGTTATATTAAACATTAATGAATGTAATATACACAAATGTATTGTTGGAAAGTTAGATAATAGACATGCACAATTTGTTAGAAAATCCTGTTAATCATTTTGTATCACTAATAATAAACCGTCATATGCAAAACTATGATTTTTAATAGTTTATATCACAAACACGTTAATGCAATGTAAGGATAATGATCTATAAGTAGCTAAGCTCATACAATTTTTATGTCTCATAAAGCTTCGTTTCTTTATCTTGATTAGTATTTAAGAAAAAAAATTACTCAAAGGTAAATTAAAACCTCATGGAATAATTATTACTAGGGTTTTATAAGTATTAGGCAATAGATACAAAAAAAGCACATAGTATATGATCAATCAAAATACTACAATACAAATTAATATAATGTTAACAAAAGTTTCACATACAATATTGCACGATGGAATGTCTCTAAACTTTTGAACATATAATGGTTATGCTATAGAAGGAAAAAAATATTAATGTAAGTGTTTTCCAAAAAGTTCTAAATCTCTATAATAGATGTATGTATATTAAGATCATTAAGCCCAAATAATCAACCCTTCAAATCAACAAGTAAAATGTCCTCCTAAAAAATGTGTGTAAAGAAAAATGTCCTCCAAACTCTTTCAAAACACTCTAAAATAAGTATTATAGCATTCCTACAACAACAATAGCAATCTCTAATTGATACAATGTAAGAAAAAAGGCAAACAAGTAACAAAATGTAGTGGACAAAAAGCACGATAATCAAGTCAACATTGATTGCAATTTGGAAATTGCAAAGTGAATCTATGATATAAATCTATTATGAAATGGTTTATAGCATTCTTCCCTCGTGGTCAATCATGTTCTTATCCATCATGATTGCCCCTTACTTTGTAAAAGTCTAAGTGAAGAATTGTTGGATGACTTTACATCCCTATTTTTGTCAGGAAGACAATGCACAATGAAAGACAGAGTAAGGAAAATGGCATGAGCAAGATGCAACCCATAACATAAATGCATATGGTATTAGGGATTAAAGGGGGGTTTAGTCGGTTAATGTCAAAAGATTAGTTTAAAATGGCATTAAGGTTTGAGCACTCTTGATAATGAATTCTTCAAATGGTTTTTATTTGATAATTATTTTTACAAATAAAGACGAGCTTTTGAAAATATTTTTTTAAGAAAATATTTTTTGTTAAATGCATTTTATGTGATAATAAAAATGAATTATAAAAAGTTATTTATTAAATTTTTGATATTTTGATGCTAAAAAGGATGACGTAACTTCAAGAAATAATTGTCAAAATCAAAACTAATCTTTTAAGAGTTTTCATTTCAATAAAGAAGTAGCAACAGGGACTTGTTTGATAATATTTTGTGAAGAAATGAATCAAAATTTAATTTTATTATAGTCTAAAGTTCTTAGATTTTTACAATCGTAGAGAAATAATATAGTTGGATCATTGTTGTTCAAAAGAAAAACAAGAAACCCAAATTATGGGCATATATTGGGGAAATGATATGCAAATTGAAGACATATTTTGTAGGAGGAAGATGAGAATCATACGGATGATTATCTCTAAATATAGTTATTTTATAGAAATTGTTTGAATGAGATTGTTGAGTGTTAACTTGATCCATTCACTTATCTTTCTTATTTTCTCTAACCTATTTAAACCATCTCTTTCACAAATCAAACAATTTAAGTTAGTTAAGTTTTGTCCTTAGGCCAAGTTGTCTTCTCGATAAGCTGTCTTCGAGTAAGTTCTCTTCTTTGCCAATTGTTTTTATTTCTTTTTCCTTGTTATATGATCTCAAATTTACTCGGTGGGTGAATGTTGGTCAACTTCAAAACAAATATTTAGTTGATTTAATATTGTTAATTTTACATATAATAGTCATAGATATAGCGTTATTATGAAATATTTTGATTTGAAGTTGGTTTAGGAAATTCAAGTTAAATTTAGTTCAAATCTTAATTTTACAAAATAATAAAGAAAAAAAAGACTATCATGAAGCCATTGGAGGACACGAATTTTGTTGTATTATGATATTTACATTTATATTTAATCTCCATGAACTAGATGACTTCAAAGAATATAGTTTATATTAAGTTTAAAAAATATTATTTAATTTGAGATTTAACTTAGTCTAATTTTTTTATTAAAGTATAGTATTTTATTATTAACAATAATTTAATTATGTGTAGTGCAGTTGGTATTGCAAACAATGCTCCATAATTTTTGAGGATCTTAGGAATTGGATTGAAATCTTTGAATTCAACAATCATATTTTTCTATCAAAGTTAACTAAGTACATTTTCCTTGCAACTCTTTTAGCACATGCAATAACAACTTGGTTGGTTCTCACTTGTTGAGTCTTTACCTACAAACTTGGAAAAACTGTTATCATGCAAAAAGTCAATGGATCAAAGAAGCACGATGCAAACTTATGTGGTGACAAAACTTTGATTATTATATATTTTATGTATGACTTTCGTAGAAAACATCAAATGAATTCAATGATTCTATTGATAAGATCTTCTTGTGAAGTTAATCTCATCATAGATAATCCAAACAAAATGAGACTAACAATCAACCATTTTAGATCTATGTTCCATAAAATGTCAATATAAACATTAGCTATGTTCCTACTTTCTAATTATTTATGTAAAATTTTTATCACCCTTGAAAAGTTTCATTTTTTTTAAGACCAAACGCATGAAAAATCTACTATATTTAAAATTATAGTCATAATACAAAAAATGTTTTATAGAATTAAAAACAAATTTAGAATTAGTACTACATCTACATAAAACATAGCATCAATGGACTCCTGTTTGCTTTTAGATTATTAACTACCATTGCTCTCGTCAAGAATCCATCAGAACCAGCTCTACGTTCTCTTGCCCACCTTGTAGAGGCTTTTAAGAACAACTACTCTACCAAATCCATATTAAATAGATAGCAAATATTTCTTTCATTGTAATTTCAAACCCTTAAACACCTTTGAAGATCTTCTCACTGCTACACAGCAACTACCGACGTAGATCAAGGTGCCCTCCTCCCCTGGAGTACCATGGTAAAGGGGGATAAACAAAAAAGTTATATCCTTTTAACAACAATTCTATACAAAGATTAAACTAATTAAGCATCATGCACCAGCTCATCTTTCTTTTGATTAGCTATCTGTCATCGAAAAGATCATCTTCATAACCAATTTTGCCATTCTGATCCTTACATGCTGCTGTTTATTCCTCTGAAAAAATAACTTCCAGTGATTCCTTGCATCGATATACGCAGAGAAAAAAATCAATGAAATGCTTAAAAAAATTTCCCGAGGCCAATGCATACTTAAAACCTATCTCTCTCAAATACTACGTACGAATTATTCAACAACTTTTTCAAGTCAATTCAAATAAAATTATCCCTAAAGAAAAACGACTAACCAGCAAAGGGAAAGATTATATGCAATCACACCCCCAAAACCTAAATCGAGAAACCGTATCACTACACTGTATCTTCAGATAGAAAGATGCACTAATCTAGGATGAAGCCAAACAACAAAGAAAGGCCTCAACGACGAAAATGATTAGAAACGCCATTTTGGGGGAGATTTACCCGTTTCTTGGTCTTCTAAAATAATCGAATCATGATCACCCTTGGATGTCGAAAAGGAAATCTGAGAAGGATCCCTGGAGAACTGCCTCTTGGATTCAGTGAAGGATCTGATGTTGGCGACAACCCGGACTGTCGTCCGCGAAGTGAACTTTGACCTCGCAAGTTTCCCTGTACACCAACTGGATTCCATGCCTTACAGCCGTTGACGGCTGAAACTCGCCGAAGGGATAGCCACAGGTAAATAGAAGCCTTCCATTCCAAACAGTGGAGAGAGAGGAGGGTTAGTGATTGTTGTTGGAGAAGGCGGAGTGGCACGTTTTAGGGTTCCTAGTTTCCAAATTGTTTAGCCGTCTGAGTTCTTGCCCAAAATTTGAATCCAAAACTGTATCGTGGTTTGTGGGATAGACATATTTTATTTGCAAAAAAAAAGACTTTTTTGTTGTTTCAAAATAAAAAAAATTAAAAAAAGAATATCTTCTTTTGTAACTCATAAATGGTGTTGAAAAAGTTTAAGAATAAAATGTAGATTGTAGGATAACCTTACATTTTCTAAGAAAATATCTTTTACTCATAAAATTTCTTGAATCATTGAATTCATTTTTTTTATATTTTATAGCTTATTTTGATATATTAAATTTATGTTTAACTATAAAGATTAGAGTTCATGTGATAGTTATATGTTTCTTCACAAATCCCAAATAAATTCTAAGAATGTGAATATCGTGTTATTACAAAATTTAAAATCAATATTAGTTGCAAGGATTAATGTGAGAAAACATATAAAATTATTGCCATGATGAATGATAAAGATTATTCATCAATGCATACTATAATAACACTATTATAATTAATATTTTTTTATTAAGATTGTGTCTCTAAAAGATATGATAGGTCAAAGAAATAAATATATGACTTAGGTTGTCATAAAATGTGTAATTTGTAAAATCAATTATTTTAAATAACTACAACAACTCAAATAATGGGAATCTTTTGTTATTGTGCCTCATATTAAAAGGAAGGTGAATAAATATTTTATGCAAATAATTAATTATATTTTACCAATCCTAATAATTAAAAAATATATAATAAAAGCCATGTTACTTAAGAGTGCTGTCTAATCTTTTTTTATGCTTCGGAGAAGAATGAAAGTTGGTCCTTGAGATTGTAAAGCTCCTAATCACTTGGTCTAAAAGAAATTGTTAGGTTTCATTACAAAAATTTATATTATGAATCATTAAATTTTATTAGCATTTATAATAATGGATCATCTTTTGAAGAAGAGGCTCCATGAGAAATGAAAGAGCACCAAAGCCTTAAATATAATATAACACTTGATGAGGGAGATGAGTGAATTGAAAGAGCAATATTATTATTTTTGTTAACAATCTCTAATAATTTAGAAATGAATTGTCCCATATTAATTATTTAAAAAAGATCTTAATATATATATATATTAGATACTATTATATTAAATTATCGAGAAATTTTTGGAAAACAACCCACTTAACTCTAATGAAATTTTTTAGTTTTATATTCTAAGATATGATATCAATTATTAGTTATTGTTTTTACATGATATTAATATTTGCTATTTTTATATTTTAAGATTGATAATATCTCATTTAGCTTTTTATTATTAAGTTTTACTAATAAAAGATGTGATGATTGATTTAACTTATTTTAGTTTCTATTTTTTAGATTCACTAAATCCACACAATATCTATTATAAACAAACAAGTTAAGATGGAATATCTTTTATCATTAAATTATATAATGATAATTGACTTTTTTTGAAAAATAATAGTATTTTTTAAATGAAATTTTTCTTTTGTTGTTTTCAAAGTATGGGGTTAAAATTATTCTGCACAGGTATTGTTCACTAGATATATTTATTTTAGTGTGGGGTTAAAATTACTCTTGAATTCTTTTTAATGATGATAATCTCATTTTATATTGTTCATTAGATATATTTTAATCTGAAAGTTCATTTATTCTTGATTCTGAAACACATTTATTTTAGTTTAAATTAAATTACTTAGTCATTACTTGATAAATTTTCAAAAAAATATCATAATATTTATATAGAATGTTTTTTGAGAAATGTAATCAAGATATTACATTGTCATTTTTTTAAATACATCTATGGCACCTGATCAATATCAATAAGAATACAAATCTCAAATTCAATAATATTTAAATATTTTTAAATGGTATTAAAATTGAGTAATTAAATTATTTTAAAATGTAAATGCTTTTAAATTAGCACTTTCTTGTAGTCCACTTCTATTCAAAATATTTGCAGTAAAACTGCTTTATTTAAATACATTACCTTTCTTATACTACATATACATAATAATTTATCTCACATTAATGATAATAATTGCATAAAATGCAACATTTTGGTGTTACCCAGTTTTGATGAATAAATCAAGAATTAGTTCTTGCATTTCATTTATAAGTAGAACACAACGACCAAAATGAAGAATGACATCATTACCAGATTTTACCTTCCTGATGGCCATTAACACACACAAGAAAAAACAACTCTTTGTGGAAAAAGCCAAGAACTTGACCACCAACATTTTACCTCATAGCTTCCTCGTGTTTCAATATTCCATTAGGAGTTGTGATGACAACATAACCCCTCTGCATAAAGGAAGGCAAATAATGAATTGAACATACAGATAATACTATTTTTTTTGTGTTGCGTTTGCATAAGTCAAGTGCATTGACTAACCCACAAAGGAAGAGAGAAAATAATCTCAACTTTCAAAATAGGTACCAAACAGCTCTTAGATTTAGTACATAACAATAATTCAATTTTAACTTTCCTTCACAAAGCCTAGAGTAGCACCAAACGAGGTAATCATATACAACAAATGTTAATACAATCTATGAAGATCACTAGTTCAGTACGATCACACTATTTTTGGCTTCTATTTATAATAACAACAATCTAATAACTATTATCCTAAAAAAATACATAGTTTATGCCAAACACATTTAAATCATCTATTAAGTATTTTTATTACACTAGAAATGCATTGTTGAAAAGTGTTGTCAAAATATGTTTTTTAAATGTGACAACATTTGATAAATAATATGGACAAAGCATTCTTAGAAAGAAACAAACATATATGAAAATAAAATTATCATTTAATTTTAAAAGGACAAATAAAATATGAGCATAATAATTATAAAGTGAAGGCAAAAAAAAAGAAAATTTTATAATTTTTTAAGATGTGCAGTGGCATTACCTACAATGGCACACAACCCCTGAAACATAGGTAAGTCCTAGTGTTTGTGAACATTTTTTGTATCAAGTACATGCAATCACTAGCATGAAAGATAAGTAAAAGGAATTTTCATACATATTCATATACTTCATAAATTAAAAAATATCAAATAACCATTTAAAATACAATCATACATACGCTTGTATAACCTCAATAATAAACTACCTTATCACATAAAAACTAATAATTAATCAGCTTTAATATTAAGAATAGTCAGTAACCCCACCAAATGATGTGTACTATATAAAACTTTTCGATACTATTACACTCTATGTACTTAGCACATCTTCATTAAGATTGTAGCACCTTAAGTCCTTTTCAATACCTTATATTTTTGACTTTTTTCTTCTCCTCAATCAAAATATAGAGTTTCTATAATTAGCCACTTCTTATTCAAATATTATGTGATTAGATTTAAGTTTTCTAAACCATCTAAACTAATTGTCACCTTAAACTTATCCTATATTACACCCTTGTGTTTGATGATTCAAGCATAAATGTTTATAAATCTCTCATATAGGCATACCTTAAGTGTGTTAATATTCAATTAAGTCAAGCCATGAACTTTAAATGTCTAAAATAGTGATCTTCAAGGTTCTTGGAGCCATGGCAAGTTTCAAGGAAATTAAAGACATGTACTAAAATTTTTTATACTTGAATTTGTCTTTATTTTTCTTGAATTTGATATGTCCAAATTTTGAGATGATGTGGCACACTAGTAGTATTAATATTTGAAAATGTTAAAAGTTTAATAATTATTTTTTTTTTTTTTGGGCCAAGCATTATTGATGAAAAGTATAGACATTGGTATTTGATTTTAAAAAATTTTTTAGAAATTATTTTTCAAGAATTTCTTATCATATTCACTTAGGGCACTTGTAACACTATCATAATATAAAATTATTTTGGTACACTTATGTTCAAAATTTTGTCACAAAAATTCTCACAAGACACTATAAAACAACTTTAGACTCGGTATTTTTCACTGTAGCATTTGGGCGGGTCGACCGGACTCGACCGCTGGTCCATCCAGGCTTTAGGGATTTAAAATAATAATAAAAAAATAATTCGATAGACCTATAAGGGGCGTGCATAGCCCGAAGGCGAAGGAAGAAGGCTGTAAGGAAAGCTGAACGAAAGAGCAGGAAATCAGGCTGCAGGGATAGCTAAACAGAATAGTGCAAAATCAAGTCACCAAGGACAAAGTGATCAAGTCTTGGTCGAGGAAGCGGGAGCCAACCCCAAACGGCTCGAGAGACATGTGAATCGAAATCCTTATAGAGAGCAATGACAACATAATTTGGACAATATGGGATTAAATTCCCATCTGATCGTCAAAGAAGTCAGAAGGGCGGGTGCGATCCGATGGCTTAAGTTAAGCCAGGTAAAATACTGCAAGTAAACAATAAAATGACAAGCAAGAGCTTCAAAACTGAGGTAGATTTGCAAGACGATGCAGAACACGAAACCACCGCAGTAAGTTTCTAATTAAAGTGAGTTATGGATACATTATTCTAATACATGCAGGACAACCTATGCGCGATCCAATGG
The DNA here is from genome assembly GCA_023846275.1 of Vanilla planifolia. Taxonomy (NCBI): domain Eukaryota; kingdom Viridiplantae; phylum Streptophyta; class Magnoliopsida; order Asparagales; family Orchidaceae; genus Vanilla; species Vanilla planifolia. The sequence continues at coordinate 1,023,028 of JAIUJO010000089.1, forward strand.
CCCAGATCAAGGCTACCTAGATCCAACATCCAGGATTGATCTCGAACGGTAAAATCGGGATTCAATCAAAAAAATCAATTCAGGATTCAAATCGAATAGTGACTACTATCTGTCCATTACCCAAATGTTTAGTTCATTTTATACTCATTGGGAGTGGATTTAGAGCTCAAAATTTAAGCTTTATAAATAGGAATGGATGAAAAACTCCAAGATGTTACCATTGCTAAGTTCTCAAATCTTTTGAATCATAATTTCGAGCTATTTCAAGTGTATATGGTGCTTATAAACTCAGAATGTCAAAGTTACAAGAAGAAACCAAAAATTGGAGGTTTTCTTAACTATTTTCAATTTCTATTTCTCCCTCTTTTTCAGTTTTTCATTGCAATTTTTATTGTATCGAGTGTGCCTCATACTTCTTTTAAATTGTCTTAAGTTTATACTTGGTTGTCAATTTTTGTATTTGTTTCCTTGGGTTAAAGGCATCACGGCAATTATTCAAAAGCCCGAGGTTTGAGTTGAGCCCAAAAAAAACTAAAGTAGGTTCGGGATTAGCCGTAAGTAAAATCCTAAGTAGGTTTGTGGTGAGCCGTAAGAAAAACCTCGCTTGTAATTTTGTGATTTTAGTAGCTTTTCCCAACACCAGTTGGTGGATGTATGCTCGATTTTGAGTCGAACGACCTTAAAAATCTTGTGTACTATTTTGCTACTCTTTCTTATTCTTGCTTAAAAGATTTAAGTTTTAATTTACACCAAAAATTGAAAGAAAATCTCAAAATTTTGTTCACCACAATTCACCCCCTTCTTGTGGGTTTACTTTAAGCATAAAGAATTTCGAAAAAACATTTACTGCTCAAGCTAAGTTCACAGTTTGAATTGAACATTTTTATGATGATCTTAGATTAGAATTAAGTCAAATTGAGATTTATAATAATCTATTGTAAACAGGCAAGTACTTATGAAATATCTTTTATGATTAAAATATATAATGATAACTAAATTTTTGCAGAAAATAATAGTATTTTTTAAATGAAATTATACTTTTCTTGTTTTTAATTTATGGGGTCAAAATTATTCTGCACAGATAATGTAAAAATTGTTATCCATGCAATATACTGATTTTTTGAATTAAACTTTAGTTTGAAAAACTTAGATTAAATTTGCATTACTCTTGAGCTCTTTTTAATGATGGGAATCTCACTTTATATTGTTCATTAGATATATTTTTAATCTGAAAGTTTATTTATTATTCATTTTTTGACACATTTATTCCAGTTTAATTTGAATTTTTTAGTCATTACCTAATAATGTTTCGAGAAATATCATAATATTTATTTAAAATGTTTTTTGAGAAATGTAATGAAGAGTTTACATTGTCATTTTTAAATACATCTATGACACTTGACCAATATTAATAAGAATACAAACCTTAATTTGAATAATATTTAAATTTTTTTAAATAATAGTTAAATCGAATAATTAAATTATTTTAAAACATAAATGCCTTTAAATAAGCACTATCTTGTGCTTCCCAACTATTCAAAAGGAGCCATCGCCCTTCAATAGGCTTTAGATCATTAGTAGTTGGGCGCTAATGAGAGAAAGTGACTTAGAGAGGCCTCCTTAACTTGCTCAAATGGCTTCTTAATCCAAAGGGTTGCCCTTGTGCTGATCTAATTGTTGAACCATACCATTGGAGTTTAATGTCTTCGACTTGTCTTTGCATTTGCCTTCTAAATTTTTGATATCAAATCGCTAAAATGCACCAAGCTCAATAGATTATAGATTCTCAATCACTGTCCATCCAGCTTAGTTTACACCTGGGTTTAGCAATGTTAACCCACATTTTTTAAGTTATTGGGACAAGAAGGCATCTATGTAAAGTACACATATTTGTAGTGCATCCCATGAGCTTTCAGTCAAACCTCAAGTCGAATAAGGTTGCTCCAACTTATGAAGAGATTGAATAGGAGATCTTCCAGCTCCTCTAGATAGCCCAAAACAATTTGATGTAGAGCAATGCCTTAGGTGGCTAATGCCAATGATACACTTTCGTGGTTACCCTTTTTATGGATGATTCATTGGTTGCAAAAGGGAAGAGTAATAGTTCAAATTGGTAAAAATGTTTATTTTGTGCACTCTTAACTATTGATAAAAAAAAGTATGATTTTAAGAAATAATTTTCATTGATATAATAAACAATCTAACTTTATTCAAAAAATAACAACGTAAATTCAATCTAGTCTACCTGAAGTCCCTTGATTGTGTGGACACCACTACAATGTCCTATTCCCTTCTGCCCCAAATGAACAACCATGCAAAACAAGTAATGCACTCCCTTCACCTCCATCCTTCCCCATCCCTTTAGAGTCAAAAAATGAAAATGTAAAGCTCATTCTAATTAGGCTTCATGCTTAGATAAGGTTGCTTGACTTTACCAGCATTAACCAATGAAACAACCTTGGTCATTCTTCGTAGCTTGTCAAATCTTTTGGAAGCTCAGCAAGAGCCTTGTGCTAGAGTTTAGTCCAAGGCACCTATCGTCAAGTTAGATCAATTAATAAGCTTGATCTAGCTATGAGGAAACTATTGAAGCCTATTAGCTCCTTAACATAAAATCACATTAAACAGCACTGAAGTTTTTTGTGCTTAAGATAATCCCATAAGAGGGGGGTGAATTGTGGTAAATAAAATTTTCTTTTGATTTTTTGTTTCAATTAAAACTTAAATCTTTTAAGCAAGAATCAGAAAAATAATACACAAAAGATTTTTAAGGTGCTTCGACTCAAAATCGAGCATATATCAACCCCCAACCGGTGTCGAGAAAAAAACACTAAAATCACCAAATTACAAGCGACGTTTTTCGTACCGTTCACCTCAATATGTTCAAACTATTTTTTCTCTTAAATCAAATTACATGATTTAGTTTCAAATTCTAATTAAAATAAATAAAATATTTTATTCTATTTTAATATTCAAGTTCATACAATAATAATTGGAGTAGAAATAAAATAAGAAGTACAAAAATAGGACTCATCGTGATGACCGTTTTTCTTTCACTCAACCATTTTTGGATTTGAGTAGTATTAATTTTCTTTACTTATTTCTTTTACTCATTTTGAAACCATGAAAGATTTGCACTCTTTTTAAATCTTTAAAAATCAAGTAAACAAAAAAATCCAAACAATTTAAAGGAATCATTTTAAATGAATTGCAAAAGTGAATAAAACCAACAATCCATGCAATTGTAGAAATTACAAGTTTTTAAACTTTCTTTTAAAATCACAATTTTCATCCATCACTACTTAATGAGATTATAATGCATGTCATTTTGATCAAATAATCCTAATAAACCCATAACAACTCTTCTATGACAATGTAATATCTTCCAAATCATTACATTCTAGTTCTCACTTTTTCTCGATATTCCCATGGTGTTTCACATTTTGATCTAAACGTGTTCGGACAAAAATAGATTGAGCCAACTGCCACTCGCTTAGTGCTAGTATATGTACATATACATAAAATAAGTAATATTTTGGTAGCAAATTGCAAGGACAATTGTAAATAATATAATATATTAAAAGAGCATGTGAGCACATGTATGAGCTACAAAAATAAATCAATTACGAAACAAAAACTTTTAGCACCTTTAGCATTTTTATCTTTTGTTATCTTTATGCATTAGCTTGTTACTTTTAATTCTTGCCATCTTTTACATCCATTTAAGGTTTGGCTTAAAAATAGGCCAATTTATAAATAAATTAGACATATTTTGAAACACATAATTCAAAATATAATTAAATCAAATGAAGGCTCGTTTGGGTCATTTCTAGAACTATCATTGTAAAGTAGTTGTCACCAGTTTGGATAACAATTAGCTTTTTCATTTTTTTAACACTATCCTTTCTTTACCAAAATTGTTTATATTTTCTTTTTCACATTTATTTTTTAATTTTTATTTTGTGTCTATTATCACAAGTAATATTTTCTTTCTTTCATTTTCTTATTTTGTGATCATTATCACAATAATATTTTTCTTATCTATTCCCTTTTTGTAAAACTTGTCACATAATATGTAAATAAAGAAAGCAATACAATATTTCATACTCAAGTAATATATGAAAATAAACATGTTGTGAAAAAATTACTTTTTATAAATAATCAATCAACCTTAATAATTTTCTTTTAAACCATCTCTTAAGGGTTTTACACTTCTAACAAGCATCAACATAATTTTAAGATTGTTCATTCTATTTCTCAATTATTCTTTTATTCAATAAAGGTATCAATTTCATTTCAATTTAAATAATAAGGAATCCATAAGCACATTGACAATATAACAATAAATGAACAAAATATCAAACTCAAGCTGAACGATTAAATTCTTTTTTCACTATGAAGTTATTACTTTTGATCAACAATGCAACCAATAGGCTTATCTACACAACAATCTCAATTTACCATTTCATATCATCATTTAAGGGAACTCTTGTGTTCTAACATACATCAAACAAATACACTTAAATGCAAGTAATTTATACAAGCTTCATCTACAAGTTATTTCTCAAATGAATAAAACCTATAGTCTATAATGCACATTACATCAAAATATATACACATAGTGTGAGATTTTTTACCTCTTAATTTCTATGTAATAGTATCGCCAAGAATAAAAATTTAGCACAAGTTCACTTTCATCTCTTAGGTGCTACAATACCTGTGACTGGATCCTTTGGTTCTTGGTAGTGCTTTCTTTCACTTTTTTCTTCAGTCTAATGCACTTGGTTGAGTTAATCTCTTTTATTTTTCATAGAAATTTTTGTCCAAGCTTGACCTCACATTTTTATTATACATAACCAATGTTCCTTTACATTCTCATCAGTTTCACTTCCTCCAATAACTATGTTCTTTCATTTAAGTGTGTTCTCACCTCCATGCCTTCATAGCTCTAATTGTTTCTCATCAATTATCCTCTCTCCATGATGATTTATTTAGTCGTTTGCTATTTTAGGATTAATATGCTTTCAGTTATGTGGTGTAGTACTATACAATCCTTCATTTCATATCATACAAATTATGATATTCAACTTTGTCTATTATTGATTCTACTAATTAATCTTATACAATTTCATAATCATACTTGTATGCTACCTTTTAAAGCACATTTGTTTATGTCATAATCAATGATATTTGCATTCAACATTACTATTAACTTGATCATACTTATATGATTATACTCATCTTACTTTATGATATTTTTTAATTTTGTCTTTCATTACTCATCTCTTATAATAAAGTATTCTCACCCTGATGGGTTATACTCACCATTTATCATTATAATCGATGTATATAGGTATAGATGAGTTATCCTTGTTATATATCATATATAGTAAAATGTGTAAACATAAATAAGCTATCCTTATCCTAGGCTTTTCTCACTATTATTTAGGTATAATAAACTATGTAGATGTATATAAGCAATTCTTGCTCTATATAATATATAGTAGAACACTATAGATATGGAAAGTGATATTCTTTCCTTGGGTTGTCCTCGAATTATATCATGTTTAATAGAAATTGTATAAATATAGATGAGATATTCTCATCTTGTATGATACATATTTGTGGTGTGTGAGGTTATAATATGGTATAAGATAATTTGAGGATAATATATTTAGAGGTATATCAATAATTTTGTATTCTTCATTGATAGTCAAGCATACCCAAATATCTATATTCCAAATTATTTTTTATTTATTAATTATAAAAGTTTATATTACATTGCATGTTAATATCCTTATTATATAATACAATAAATTAATAACTCGTGAATTAAATACTAGATAAATAATGATAACCCAAGAAAATAATTACATAATTATGACATTTGTATAAAAGTTTTCTAATATCTATGATTTTTATAAAAAGATAACATAAAAAGAATGTGATTTTAAAATAATATAAAAATAATTTATTAGCATATTTATATCATAATTACTAAGTTTATCTATTATCCATAATGCATAAAAAATAAAATAAAAATATTCTAAAGCTCATAAAGTTTATTAAAAGTTAATCACATCAAAATATTTATCACTTTGTAAAAAAAATATAAATCAATTTATTAATATATTTATATCATAATTATCAAAGTTATTTATCTAAAATAAGCATTTTGAATTATATCAAAAATAAGCATTTTGAATTATATCAGACTGCATAATTTCCAAAACGAGTATTTTGTTATTTATATCATCTCTAAACAAATAGTATGATCCCTAACATTGTATTGTATGATTTTTATTCACTCTTAACTTTGTTACCTTGTCAATCATTCATACTTTTATGATACTTCCATCATAAAGTGTGATCAATTCAGTATTTCTCATTACGTAATACAATCTTCTCAATCAAATCATACATTTCCATTGTTAATCCACCACCAAAATATCATACCTTATAATGACACATGATGTACAACTCTAATGTAGTCTCTTCTCTCTCAAGACTTAATCATTTATCCATTGCTTTAACTAACTGTTTAGTACGATCAACATAGTCACACTATATAATATTTCATCTAAGACTTTCTACAATATTCTTTTATAATCTTGTTTCTCATAATAAATAGATTTTTTTATTTTAAAAAATTTAGCTTTGATTAATAATGTTATTGATCCCACAAGACATTATGTGATTTATGTTGGTATTTACAACTACCTTCACATGATGAGCCTCACAACTCAACACATTATACAAATATGACACATATATTGTTCTAATGCGATGAACTCGACACCTCAACCTGTAACTTAAATTCTTCTCTGACTATTATAACCCAAAATTTTTTCTAATGTGATTATCTTATACCATGTTTCATCACAGCTTTCCTTACAAGATTAAATTGATCGTACCATATGATGTAGGCCAAGTTATTTGGATGGTACATATTAAAAATAGCGAACAACTCCCATTCTATATGTCTTGGCAAATTAGCATCGATTCACTCCATACCACATCTAAATTACTTTAAATCTAGTTCTTACTTAACTTAATCCATAATCGTAATTTTTTTATTTTTTAAAACTAAATTAAATTTAAAAAAAGAATCAATTTAAATGTCTATCTTTTCTTTGATAACTACTACTCAATTTCCTTCGATATTTTCTTGTGATAGTCTCTCTTCTTCTCATCTTCTTGCTTTTGATCTTCTCCTCAAGCTACAACAAAGTTTTCCCAATGGTTCTTCATTCTTATAGTTTTCTCTCTATAATAGAGCTTCACCTTCACTCTCTTTTCTTTGATCGCAAAAATCATAGCATAGTAATGATGCCTTACTCGACAACCTCCTTAACTCACTCCTTCTTAGTGGTTCTTAACAACACTACTCAACTTTGTAACAAGCATCACACATTGATCTTTCAAACATCTTTTCTTTTATAGACTCAAACCTTAACTTACTCACATCAAATTTTATAAGTGTATTAAAAACATCATTATTAATTTATAATTGATAAGGTTAGGGAACTGTGGATGTGCAATCATATGAAATGCATGTGTATTAAAAAACATTTCTTCTATTCAATTATTTGTATCATATTTATTTTGAAAAAATAATTATCATTGAAATACAGTACTAGCACCACACAACATGGTCATAAGAAGCCAACAAAAATCATAATCATAAAAATTAATATTCTACCCCACCTACATTTTATTATTTACAATTCTATATATGTGTTATGAGTTTTAGAACACAAAACAAGAAAGATATATAATAAAAAAATGAAAGATAATGATTGACTGGATAAGCTTAATGATATATATCATCATGAGAAATGTGAAAATTAGAAGATAAAATTTTATCTATGACGTTATCTCATAATTGATCAATATGACTTTATGTATGACTTTATCTCTTGTTATTATTGGTACTTAAAATGAGGGGCATAATTGAAATGTGAAAATTAGAAGATAAAATTTTATCTATGAATTTATCTCATAATTGATCAATATGACTTTATCTCTAGTTATTATTGATACTTAGAATGAGGGGCATAATAGATAGAGATCTCATTATCATTACTACTTTATACATAACAATGTTAAAGGGTGATTCCATGTTAGAATTGATATTTGACTCATTTTTGTTGTTGTGAGCACTTCAATACTAGGTAACAAAGAGTAAAGGCCAATTTCTATTAGTATTTCTGTGAAGGCCAGTGGTGGTAGGAGATATACTTTGATGGCTTGGCCAATTATCGATAGAGGTCATGTGATATGATTGATACCACATAGATATAACATAATATAGAATCTTATGAATAAAGGATAGTAGTCATATAAAAAAATGCCTTAATAAAGAAAGAAAAGAATAAAAATAAAAATATGAAAAAAATAAAATTAAAAATAAGAAAACAAAGATAATATGACTACTATATAATATTAGTATTATATGATAATTATATACATACTTGATTATAGAACATGCAAGCTCAAATGCAGATATTCAATATATTTAATATTTTTTTATCATACATTCTTATTTATTGCTTCGTATTTATTTGCATGCTATATATCACGATTTCACTCTACTTTACTACTTAAATCTAATAGTTTATTTTTTATATATATTATGCTTATACATACTTATATTATAGATTAAGAATGAGTTATTTATAGAGTTTAGGATTCCTACAAGTTATAACATTAGATCTTTTATGTGAGGAGATGCTTTCTTTTGAGAACTCTATGAGGTGTTTCGTATGTATGACAGATATTGTATAAAAAAGCTATTTCAACTTTTATTTTTGAATAATAGCTTTAAGAAATGAGCATAATTATTTATATAATTATTTAATTGAATTTAATATTTTAATTTGTAATGTCTTTCATCATCTCTATTTTACATGGTGCCCTCAAGGTTTTTGTTTCTTACTTTATTTATTTACTCAATAATTTTGTATTTTGGAGTATAATAATACCTTTAATTAATCTTAAATCGAGTAGTGCATTAGACTAGTAGTGTATTGTTATACTTCAAGATCGAGGACTGTAAGGATCAATAATCACATAAGAAAAAAGAGAAAAATATTTTTTATGTGTAAAATCATAATTTTAAGTTGTAAAAATGAGTTTTAGAAAATAATCTGCTTTGATTTATGAATGATGACCAAAGATGATTAATTCATTAGCATAATAAATTCAAAATATGGCCATGATGCAATGTAGTTTTAAGATTAACTAAGTAAAAATTTCTTGCCTAATAATATCCAAGACTAAAGAAAGTAGGTAGTGATCATAAGGCAATATCTTAAGGTTAAAATCATTGGAAAAGAAACATCCTCTAGCAAGCATCAAGGTAAAGTGGCACATATATGAATAGCCTTACAATAATAGTAATGAGAATGGTTCTGGTTATATGTACAAGGCTATTATTTTAAAATATAAATTTTTTTCGGATCAAAACTTATTTTAATTGACATAAATTGAAAATATGGGTTGATACTTCAAAAAAATAAAATGAGAGGTGACATTACTCAACCACTTACACCGAGTAAAGTGTTTGACATTTTGGCTTTGGACATTAGTCTTTGACTTAGTCCAAGTTCTTTCCATTTCTCAAGAGTGGAACCCAATGACTTAATTCTCTTCTTCTAAGCAATATATTTAACAAAACGATAATTTTTTTTTACGCTTTTGCTCCAAATGATTAATAATAATCTTTGATTAAAAAATTACCTAAATAATTGGTAACTTGCAATGTAGACCATAATAACACTATTTTCATTTGTATCCCATTTAGTCAGCACAATTGCTTCCAAAATAGGTACATTTGGCTTCTTTGGATCCTCTTGCTCTTCAGTCATAGTAGCACTCTAACATTTTTTGAGACATATTTTCTCCTTGTATTGGCTTTGGGAAAAGAAGGCCTCATGTTCGTTCATCATGTCGAGGTCAACTCTAATAGGAATATCAACAAGGCTCTCTCTTTATAAGCCCATCGTGATACAGTGCCATGATTTTTGTTTTGCTACCAACTTAGTTGATCTTTAAAAAATACAAATATGGCCATTGGAGAAGTAGCCATCTTTTCATTTGAACCACTTGAGATGTTGATTCAACTACAACTTGCTATGCATCAAATTTTGGAGGAATCATCACTTAAAGAACATTATGGGATCTTATGACTCTAAATAACTATCAAGGTCATCCTTTAAAGGAAGGTTAATGGTGTGATCATTCTGAATGGTTTAAGAGAAAACCAAGTTGAGTATTTTTCACTTTCAAGTATCTTATCCAAGGCCCTAGCAGAGAATTTGCTGATTTTGGGTATACAAGACAATGGTAATGTCAAATTTGAATAGCTCTCACTTGAGGACTACATTTAGAAAAAGAGCAAGATGAATCATCAACCCATCAACACCATTATATATAGTGAATATACATATTTTTAACATGTCATATGATAAGCTAGTCATATAATCTTTCATTTTTCATCATAGACATCCAAATAATAAAAAATCATATGATAAATTAAAATATAATTTTTTATTTTCATAATAATATTTGAATGCTTTTGACCAATCAGATAAATAACACGTATTAGACCAAGATCAAGTTTCCCAACTCTAAAAAAATAATGCTCATCTCATGAGTTTTTTTGTTAGCTAATTTCATTTTCATATAAAATATTTCAAAATCTTATATTCTAATAGTATTTTTTTCTCCGTTTATCATTCGGGTACAACTTTTTACATTAGTTTTCAAAATAAACTATAAAAAGCCTTTTGTAAAAGCAATAATTGAAAAAATATATATATTTTTTCCGTAAAGTGCTATACAGATGCAGTCATTTCAGGACACGTGGTCTTTTTGTGAAATAAAAAGCAGGGGCAGAAGTTGCGCTTATTGTGTGAACAAGCACTACACATAAAAAATAACTGAATCGACCTCGGAACGTCACATCAAATGGTCCCATATCAAAGCAACGTCAGCACGTCGCCAAATCATCTCATAATTTTCAATTTACACCTAATTAAAGGTAAAGTTTTATTTTAATAATTATTTACTATTTACTAATTTTTTTTCAACAATTAGCATCTGCTCGTCCAAAAAAAAGACTAAACATGAGAATTTTACAGAATGCCAATCAAGAAATATTAAGAATTTCACACTTGCATTTCAATGCTGCTTTCCATATGGTGAAAGGCCAAATGGGGTTATTGCCATATGGAAAATACAAAGGTTATGGCTTCCGCAAAAGACCCGTTGCTTTCGCTTTTCATACGGCCCCATCTTTTCTTGGTTTTTTTTATATTAAAATAACAAACTGTAAAGCAGAGAATATTTAATAAATTGAAAAATTAACTGTTGAGATTTGCAACATGGTTCATTCATATTTTAATAGGGCTCGTTTTGAGGGTTTGCATGGAAGTCAAAATTGAGCATTTCGAGAAGGAATTTTAAAAAGCAGGCAGGAGAGCGGATGGGCACAATTTTTGAGATATACCAACCACTAAAAGAAATTTCTTTGCTACATAAATGATACAAATTTAATGAGATGATCACCACTCAATTTTATTTTTCATATCTATAAGATTTTACACATTTAATTATAAACAAATATGTTTGTGTACATATACACTCGTGCACATCATAATATTGTATATATATATATACAAATATGTTTTTAATAGGGCTCGTTTTGAGGGTTTGCATGGAAGTCAAAATTGAGCATTTCGAGAAGGAATTTTAAAAAGCAGGCAGGAGAGCTGATGGGCACAATTTTTGAGATATACCAACCACTAAAAGAAATTTCTTTGCTACATAAATGATACAAATTTAATGAGATGATCACCACTCAATTTTATTTTTCATATCAATAAGATTTTACACATTTAATTATAAACAAATATGTTTGTGTACATATACACTCGTGCACATCATAATATTGTATATACATATATATATATTCACACAAACACACAAGAATAATTGAAATTTTTTTAAAATTTTATTAATATTTAAATGCCATATATAAACATAAATGAAAGGATGTGGATGTGAACAATAAATATTAGTAACATGTGTACAATAAAAAAAGGGTTAGATTATTTATTACTAAAAAATTAGCGAGTTTATTTTTGTGAAAGATTTAAGAATACAAAAATAAGCATAAAACTATGTTGTAATGGAAGTTTTTCTTTGACCTATCTTAAGCATACGTTTTTGCTTTCTAAATGATTTCCATCATAAATTTTATAAATTTATTTACTTATGTCTTGTTTAAGTTTATCTTATTATTCTTTAAATTTTGATAATGATTATATTTCAATTTTAATTTTTGCATCAATAAGATTTTTACATATCTAACTATAAACATACTTATATATATATATATATATATATATATATATATATATATATATATATATATATATATATATATATATATATGACACATGCACACACAAAGAGAGTTGAAATTTTTTTAAAATATTATAAAGATTTAAAATCTTTATATAAACATAAAAGTAAGCATGAAAATGTGCACACTAAAGATTAGCAACATTTGTACAAAAGACTTAACGAGTCTATAGTAAATGGTTCAAACTTCAAAATAAGGGTTCAACATAAGCTATGTTAAGGAAACTATTTTTTTAGAAATTTATTCATGAATAATTGATATTCACTACAATAATATGTAGTTCTTTTTTGTATATGTTACTTTACTTTTTAAAAGTATATAAAAATTTAAATTTATTGATTGATTTGATAAGAAGAACAATATTCAATTAATTTTTTTTAAAAAATATTCAACAAGATTCACTTTATTTTATCAAAGTTTATTTATGGTATTATTATGTATTGCATTTAGTGTATATGAGATGTGGTTTAGTAAGAGGAAAATAAATTATTAAGAATAACGTTCTAGTTTTTTTATAAAATCATTTAAGAAAATAATTCAAAAATTATTTTTTAAAAGTTTGAGAAAATATCTAAAAAAAACTTTTTGTCAAAAATATACAAAGGTAACGGACACAAAGCATTCACCATTTGGTTTGGATCCTGAAATGGACGTTTCTGATGGAATCTCAATTTTACCATTCGAGATCAATCTTGGCCGTTAGCTTTAGGAGGCCTTTATCTAGGCCATTGGATCGTGCGTAGGTTTTCCTACCTATATTAAAATAGTGTGTCCCAAAAAAACTTGAATTAGAAACTTAATGTAGTGGTTACACATCGTCTCGCATATTTGACTCGAGTTCGAACCTCTTGTTTGGCATTTTACTGCGTTTACTAACAGCATTTTACCTTGATTAACCTAAGCCATCAGATTTTGCCTACCCTTCTACCTTCCTTAACCTCAGCAGCCCAATCGCCCCTGTCCTTCCGCTTTCTTTGGCAATTGGATGAGAGTTTAGTCCCATATCACCCAAATTACGTTGCCATGGCTCTCTATAAGCTTTTCAGTTCATATGACTCTCGAGCCGTCTCGGGTTGTCTTCCCCCTTCCTTGACAAAGATATGATCACTTGGTTTCCGTTCAGCTTTCCCTACGACTTGATTTCATACTATTCCGTTCCGTTCAGCTTTCCTTACAGGCTGATTTTGCACCGTTCCTTCCATTCGGCATTCCCTGCTACCTTCTTCCAAAAGATATTGGCATAAAGCTTGCTTGATGAGTAGTATATACTATACATAATGTAAAAATTAACAATATCAAATATAATATCTGAAAATCTTGCTCATTAGAATAGATGCCTAAACGTCAACATCATTATTATTGAAGGATCTTACCTTATTATAGATGATGTCTATAGCTTTGTGATTAGCATCCAACCCTTAACACTATGAAAAGCCACCTATATTATTGTATTAAGTATCATTTTGAGTAATTATTAAAGAAGAATTTGAATATAAAAATTGAGAAGAAAACTAAATCTCAAGTGAGAAATAATAGTAGCACTCTAATTTGCATATCGAGTTGAAATTCCTCTCTAATAAACTAGATTGACAACTATTTAACTCATAAAGTTACTTCCCAACATTCCTTTCCAAAACATTATCTCCACATTCTTCTTTGATCCCCAATGAGCTTCTTGAAAATTCCTTAATCCTTTATATCGTTCATTGCACTGGGTGAGAAAGATAAGATAAGAAAATGCTCTTAATATATATATATATATATATAAATTCACAAAAGACAAATCCTTTAACTAGATGGACTAAATAAATATCAATATAAATAAGTGATCTATTACAAAAATATATATAATCATCTAATCCAAAATAAATACTATACTAATTTTATATAAAAATGCTTAAGAGAATCATTGTACTAGCTAACATGTAAAATTCTTATCTATAACATCCAAATTTACATCTCATAATATAATTGATTCATTACTTATAATATAAATACTAGTAAGACATTAAAGAGTTTATAAGTAAACAAATAAAATAACAATATATAAAAATAATGATATAATATAAAGATATAATTTTTTTCATAATAATTAAAAATTACACCCATAATAAAATTTTATTATATAGAAAAGGTAATAAATTTAACAAAAAATATGAACATGTATATGTATATTTTTTATTTTCATATTTCTTATTTGTTACATTTTGTAACACTTAAATATAAGTTCATTATTTCTTCATTCCTTTTATTTCCAATACATTTAGACATATCCCAAATTCCACTCACTTTAGATCGTTATTCTCTAAAATCAGTGCCAACAATAGATGTCATAATAGAATATTCTCACCATAATAAGCTTTCATCCTCCCATATAATTTATAGTAGAATCTTGTTGATATAAATATGATATCCTCACTTCATATCATATAAAATAAAATTATATATATATAGATGGACTAAACTCACCTTATGTCCTGTATAGTAGACTCATGTAGATTTAAATGGGCTATTCTTGCCCTATATTATATATAATATAATTTTATAGATATAGATAAGTTATCCTCACCATAAGTTATTCTTATTTATTATCATGTGAAGTAGAATTTGTATAGATATAAATGAATTATCATTGTCTTATATCATGTATATTTATTACATGTGAGATCATAATATAGTACATGAATATTTGAGGATAATATATTTAGGTGGTATTTCACTCATTCTACTTCATTTTCTTATTTTATAATAAAGCATGCCAAATATTTACATCTAAAACATTTTTTATCCATTAATTTATAGAATTTTTTTATTATATTACATGTCAATGTCCTTGTTATATAATGTTATAAAAGAATAACATATGAATAATATGCCATATAGCAACGTATTATAAAAATATGATAACTTAAGAAAATAATTGCATAATTACTAGATTTGCATAAAACATATTATAATATGTTTGATGATGTATAATAGATTTCGATTTTTATCATGGTCTAATTCGGAGTCTATAATATTAGAGATGCTTAATAAATTATTAAGAAATATAAAAAAAATACGATAAATTGATTAGGATTAGATGATGTGTACAATATTTTAAAACATATAAAGATTTGTATTTCAAAGTTGTAACATTGATTATTAAGTTGAGTAAGTGGCAATATTTTAAGTGTTAAGCATAAAATATTATAAGATGATTTTTATTTCATTCAATTTCATGCATATAAAATAGAGAATTTAAGATAAACTCTACATAAAATACTTTAATAGAAAACAATAATTGAAACTTTAAATTACTTTCTAGAAAATAAAAGTGACTCAAAGAATGTACCTTTTTATCATGATGTGGGTGTTGATGGAAATACGAATTTGTTAGGTTATCAACTATTCTGATGGAAGTTCTCTTATATTTGATCATAGTCTTTTATAAGGATTTGGTTGTTGGCTCTCCTGAAAAAATTTCTTGCATATTTGATTCTTGTCTCTCTCAAGGGAAGTTGAGATCTCTCTACTAGAATTAGGTGCACACACTTTGCTCACAAATATTAAAGTATACAAATAAAGGAAATTTAATTCCATCATTTTTTCTCTTCAACATAGTAAATATCCCTATTTATAAGGATATCAAAGGTACATCAATAATTTTTTAAAAAATAAAAAATAAAATATTAAAAAATACAAATTTAAATAAATTAAATAGTTTTCCAACTATCCAAGCATTTTGGGAGACAATAACAATGAGCAACAAAATCATGGGGCAAGAAGCACAGACAAAGCTGCTAGTCTAATTTTTGGGCAGGCGTAGATTACGAAGAACTAAACTGGTTAGCAAGCACTGGTGGGTTGGTGTAGGTTGACGCAAGTCAAGCAGATTAACTAGTGTTCTTGAGTCAATTTGGATCACATGGGTGTCAGGTTGGATTATGCAGCGATAGTGGAGGTGATGGTGGCATGCCGTAAAAGGCGACAAAATGAACAAAAAAAATTTATTTTAAGTATTTTTTAAGCAAATGTCAAAAAAACTTTACATCAATAAACTTATGAAACTGGTGTGATGCGAACGGATGCATGTTTGTGAGCTAATATTAGACGCTCCTGCGTCATTGATGCTTTTCAAAAAGATAACATGAGAAAATATCATTTTTAAATAACATAAAAAATGTTTACTAGCATATTTATATCACAGTTTTTAGATATATCTGACATAAATAATGTATAAAATGTGAAATAAAAAAATTTCAATATATAATCCCTATTAAAAGATATAAAAAATTATATCATTTTATAGATAAATTATAAATTAATTTACGAGTGTATTTGTATCGTAGTTATCAAGTTTATCTACTTAAATCAATTAGTTGATTTCCTTTTCTAATCTTATTCTTTTCTTTATTTTCTATAATGTCATGTATATGTATTGGTCAACATATATCATATATGTAACATGTTTAGCAAACAACTAAAATCATATTAATTTCTTATAAATAACTTAAGTTGTTGTCTTAGAGTGTACTTATATGGTTTCTTTATTATATCATATGATCTATAATAAATAAGAATTTTGAATTATATTGAACGTTTATAATCTCTCAATTGTAACATCTAATTCCCAAAATTAGCACTCTATTATTCAGGTCATTTTTTATCATGCACTTTGATCAGTAGGATCATATTATACAATGATACCTTATTTTAACATAATTCATATTTCCCATTAAACACACAATATTTCCCATAACATCGTACTATATCATTTTTACTCTCTCTCCCTCTCTCTCTCTCTTTGTCTTATTAGGTTGTTAATCATTCATATTACTATGATGCTCCCACTATAAAGTATGAACAACTCATTGTTCCTCTTTTCAGACAATATAATCCCTTAAGTATAACATATGTTTCTACTGTTAATCAACCCTAATACATCATAATTTATAATGATTTACAACATACAAGTTTGAGTATAGTCTCTTCTCTCTCAAAAATTACTATTTTGTCAATAGCTTTGATTAATCATCCAATATGATCAACTCAGTCATATTTTATGAGATTTCATCTAAAATTCTTTACACGGTCCTTCTAACAGGCTTTTCCCATGCTCCAATTAAATCACTATTTCTTTCATCCAATATGATTCCAAGCATCATACTTATATGATTCTCACTACTTGACCTTTAACCTAGAGGATCATCTAAAACAATCATTATAATTATATCAATACAATCATATAATTTACCTTAATTACATCATATAAAGTCAATACCCATATTACCTTCGTATAGTGAACCTGACAACTCAACACATTGCACAAGTACGACACTCATATTGTCCTTATCTGATGAACTCGATATCCCAACCTATAAGTTAAATTCTTCTCATACTAAGACAACTCTAAATTTTGTTTGATATGATTGTCTCATGCCATCTTTCATTATAGCATTTTGATCCCTTATTATTTATGATTTTAAACTAATCATATCATATTATGTAGATCAACATACATACAATACACATTAATAACCAATATCTCTTGAGTTCACTTCAAATCACCATCAATTTTTTTCATACTACATCATTACAATTTTAAACCCTGTTCTTACACAACCAATATTATTATTTTTAATTTCATAAATCTAAGTAAATTTAATAAAAAATTAATTTAAATACTTAAACTCTTCTTAGTTACTTATTTTCCTATGTTATTTTCTTTTTGTAGTCTTTCTTCTTCTCCACTTATTTTATATCTCTTCCTCGACCTAAGAAAAGGCATTTTTCAAAAGTTTCATGTCTCCTTATTTCTTATAATTTTCTCTCTTTACCCAAGTGTCTTCTTCACTCTTTCTCCTTTGCTAAATGAAAATTGCAACACAGTAACGATGACCCTTCTCAAATTTTTAAACTCTATTGGTCACCTCCTCCTAATGGTTCTTGATGATGCTACTCAACTCTTTGATAACCTTCACACACTCAAGTTCTCAGTCACCTTCACTCATATAGACTCCAACCCAAATTCACTTCCATCAGATTTTATTAATATGCTAAAGGCCATCATTATTAATTTCATAATTGATTTGTTTAAGGAAAATCATGTAGGCGATTTGATTTAAGTGCATGTAAAATAAAAAAAATAATTCTTTTATTTAATTAGTTATGTCACATCTACCTCAACAAAATAATTATCATTGAAATGCACTTCTACCACTATGCCAAATGTCATAAGAAGCTAGTAGAAAACTATAACCATAGAAATTAATATTTTATCAATCCAATATTTTATTATCTATAATTCTATCTTCTATCAAACTAATTATGATTATGCTAAAATTCTTAAAATTATAAATCTAGCTTAGCATAATTTACTTTTTATTATTTATGATTCTACTCTCTACAAATTTATTTTAATCAAACAAAAAATTTCAAATATTATAAATCTATCATAAACAACACCTTAGAAATTATAGTGAAGCTTATTACAGAAAGGAAGGCCCTCCAACTTATGGAGAAGCCAAGAGGGAACAGAAAGACCATTAAGTTAGAAAGAGGAGTAAAGAGAATGGAACTATTAGGAGGGTCTCCATTAGAAGAGAAGAGACTATGAGAGAAAAAGGGGAAGCATCAAGTGAAAACAAAAAAAGAGAGACATTAAAGCAAATAGAATAAGAGAGAGAGAGAGAAAAAAGGAAACATAATGACATGTATGCATTACGAGCATATTGGGGCAAGGAAGAGTGTTGACCAAAAGGAAAAAATGAAAAAGGAAAAATAAAGGAGAGAGAGAGAGAGAGAAGAGAGAGTGAAGTATTATAGCAAAGTTTTGGGAAAAAAGAGAGACATTGTGAGAAATTTTTGTGGGCAGTGGAGACAGGGAATTTTGTGAAAATGTTTTAGAAAAAAATTGAGCCAAGCCAAAGGCAAAGTAAATGCAAAAAATAAATATTTGTGATGTTATCATAAAAGAGAGAGAAAGGAAGAAAGGGAGAAAAATCAATTACTTGGATAAAGGGGAGAATTTTGAAAAAAATCCAATAGCAACTAGTCAATCAAGGAAGATAATGAATTATGCTAGTGAAGGCTTCATGAATACAAATCAAATTGTTTTGTGTGACTATTACATCTGAAAATTAGTCACCAATGTTGCATATTATAGGTACATTATTATGATGTATTGGTGGATGTTGTTTTATTACTTTTAGTTTTGATTTAAAAAAGAAAAAGATTATTGCTTCAAGTAGTTGCACACGCATTACATGTATGATATATTACTATTAGTTATATTACTATTAGTGACATGTTCATAAAATATATTCATGTTTAAGAAAATTGTTTCATGGGTGACTATTTGCTTATATTTAAACCATGTTTGTTAGTCATAGTTTAGATTATCATGTTTTATTTCACATGTTAGTATTGACATGCTTAAAACTACTATGGAATGTTTCATTTGTTTTTGTTTTATGTGAGTTATATTTATAAAAAATTGAGACAACATCATTAAAATAACTATGAAATTATAAAGGAATTATTATGAGATTTCTCACAAAGAAAACAATCATGTATGACAATGACTCAAGGGTGTTACTTAGGTCAAATAGGGCCTCTAAAGTGTGCATCCTAAATTTAATATGAGATTCCTGCAAATAGAAATGTAAATTTCCATGAGAAATTGATTAATGAGTGCTACTCTAATAGAATGAGGCTCACTGGAGTGCAATTTTAGTTTGTTGTTTCATCATAAGGCGTTGCTATGGCTCCATGGAATTTTAAACTTAAGGTCAAGAGATCATTGATGATTACAAAAAAAGATAAATTGATCCTTTGAAATATTAAAATTTACAAAGGGATAGTATTTCAATACATATAGTGAGAGCATTTCTTTCCTATGTTAGTTTATGTTATTAATTGTAATATTTTGTAAATACTATAATATTTTACTTGACCTAACGTGTGGCATAAGCCAAAGATGTATGCTATATAGTTTTTGTTTGTTAAGCTAATGTCATGTGCTTAGTTTTTCTTTGGTGTTAATAATTTTAGGTAAAATCTTAAGCACGTCATGAGACCTCAGGGGATAAGTAAGAGGTCATGAATTTTTTTGCATTTAATTTGTCTTAGTTGTATTTGGAAAAGTTTTATTAATGTATGACACTATTATGAAAACAAGGATATGGGTCATATTTTAGTGGTTATATTTTATTTATATTGCAATAGCTGTTGTACGAACACAAATTTGACAATAAAACATATATCTTTTATTTGTTTTTAATTAGAATTAAAACCTAACTCATATGATTAGATTTAAAAGACAATGATTTGACAAGTTGGTAATGATAATGTGGACCACCAATACATCATACAAATGAACTTATGATACACAATATTGCTTACCTCAATTTCTATTTGTAGTGGTCACACGAAAGATTTGATCTTAAAATTTAAATCAATCTTCTACTTTCCAAGTTATAGTAGTTGTTATAATATTTCTCCTAAATTTTAGAGCTCTCTTGTGATATCTTAATTTGGCTATCCCAAATGCTTCAACAGCACCTCCTCTTGCCCTCCTTTCTCTAAACTCTAGGACAAAGCAATTTCTATCCCTATCACTTATCAACTCTCCAACTCCCTCTAAATAGTCATGTCTCTCCAAAGAACACCATGCCACTCTTTTACTTAGAACTTAAAAGTTTGTCATTGATTCTTGTCGTTAACAATTGGTTTTCTTCTAGTGGTTCTTTGATTAGGTTTTAGGGTAATTAAAAATTTTTAGGAGTTTAGGAATTAATTAAATTCTTATTTAAATCAAAATTAAAAAATTTATAATATTCCATATACTTTACAATCAATTAAGCCTCCAAAAGTTAACTAATTAATTTTGTGTGATTCCAATTAATGAGCTCTAATTGTTGACCAAATTTCTTCCTTTTTATTGACATTTAATATTTTTAATAATTTTTTAAACTAAAAATCCTTAACAAACTTGTTGTATTATTTTTTTCAATTTGTTTTATACTTTTAATTCTATGATCGTCGAACTTCTTTTTTGTGTTAATTTTATTAATCTTATTCTTTAAGCTCTGGTGTTTAGCAAAATTTCATAATCTTTTTAGTTCATTTAATATTTTTTGAATTTTTGAGATTTTTATAAAGTTATAAATATTTCATTATTAATCCAAAACACTTTTTTAAATAATTCAAAAATATTTAAATTTTAATAATTTTGTTTCATTAGATTCCAAATAACTCATACATTTTTTTCACTTCATATCTTTTGCTTTGAGATGTCATACCTCCTTTTTATGATATATGGTTATTTAAAAAGTATAAAATAATAGTTAAAAAATTATTAAAAAATCTCCAAAAATCCAATTAATTTCCCAAAAAATAACAAATTTTTTTGGTTGGTACACAACATCATGACAGTTAGGTGTGTAAAAATACTTGTTAGGGAAGAATTTTAAAGCATCTTTTAAATTAATTTTCATTTTTTTAAAAATTTGTGTCAAAATGGCTTCTAAAATTTTTAAATTTTCCATATTAAAAAAATTTGTGTCAAAATGCCTTTCATTCATGTTTTCAAAATTTTTTTTTTTAAAGTATAAATTTATTAAATTTTGCATATAACATGAAAATTTTAATTTATTTTAAAAAAATTAAAAAATGAAAAGAATTTTATAATAATTATTTTTCTTTTGAAATAATATTCCTTAATATCATTTTAAAATAATTTTTTATTACTTAATTTAAATTTCAATAATAGTAATATAAAATTTAATTTCAAATATATAAATAAGAAATTTAAATATTTGTTAGCTGACCAATGGAAGACAATTTGATGTCCTTGTTTCAGTTTCAAATAATTCTCAAAAACCATCATGACAATATGACTAAAATAACATGAAACCATTGAAAACATCAAAGTATCAAATATGCAAACATAAAGGATTCTTCAAGCTTGACCTAAAACTGGAACCTGCTCGGCCTGCTCTTAGTTATCCTTGCCTGCCCATAGGCTTCGCCATTGTCCATCCACTGGTTGTTCCTAAAGCCGCACGCAGAGGCGCAAACCACTACGAGCACGATTAGGATCACGATGTTGATGACCGACGCCTTCCTCCAGCAATGCCGCAGAGTCGCCAAGACCATTTCCACTTCGAAGAGAAGGCTTCTTTGACGCAAAAGATGAAGTACGACGAGTTGCCTTTTCCTCTAGCCATTAAGGCAAGTTGGATCGAGGCAGAATAGACTCCCTCAGTGTTAGATCTTTAGCAACGGTCTGGTAGCGAATAGCGACAGAAGGGAATGCAGCAGGAGCTAGGCTCAGGGAGGGGAGAAGAATCTGCACCCCTGGCCACGCGAGGACCGACTGTTGCAACAAGAGGCTAAAAAATATACCATTAACCCATAAAATTTCTTTAATCATTGAATTCATTTTTTATATTTTATAATTTATTTTTATATATTAAATTTATGTTTAACTATAAATATTAGAGTTCACATCTCTTTTGTGTGATACCTCATGAATGAGAACTGCTTATATAACCATGGAGAAGTTTAGTTAACACGAAGCCATGAAATGTTTCTTCAAAGAAGTATTTTTGGAATGAGATTCATAGGATTTCCCTAACTAATCATATCACACACTTGATAGAGGAGGGAAGATTCGATTCAATCATAGATTGATTGCAATTTGACAAATGTTTTGTAACTCAAAACCTCTTCTAACTTGTAATAATTGCTTGATCATATATATGTTTTGTTTCTAATTGATCCACTAGAGAGATTATTATTTAATTCAAATTTAAAAATTATTAATCTAAAGGTCATAACCTCACTTCCAAAACATAATCCAAAGAAATGAGTATTCAAACCATAGAGAAATAAGTGATCATTGTTATAAAATATGAAGTAAAACAAACAATAAGGAGAGGTAAATTAAGCGTTTAAGGAATTTTTAATTCAAAAAATTAGAAGAATAAATTTTTATTTTTAAAATAAAATTTTATTTTATAAATATTATCAACAAAATAAGATTACTGAATAATAAACAAAATGCATGAAAAACTTTTAGGTAGTTGAGCCAAAATCTTTGACTATATCCATCCCTGATCCCTGTTCGGGTTTCTCAACTCAAAAAGTTAAAAAGCATGCAATGTTCCTAGAGAATTTTAGGCAACTATGTATATATTCAATCTTGATCTTTTTGAAAAATAAAACCTAACACTAAATCAAAGCAAAATTATACATTGCATATTTTTTATTGAACATTGAGGTTTTACACAGAAGTCCATTACTGCCAAAACAAATGTCAAGGCATCATCTATTTCTTCCAAACCTTCAAGATATTAAACACCAGTTAATATCATTAGTTAGTTTGTGTTTAAGATTATAAGTAGAGGCCTCCCTTTTTCTTTTGAATAATGGATATGGAAATTAAAATTTTAAAAGATAAAGAAGAAATTAAACATAGGGAGAAAAGTTAGGATCACATCTAGCAAAAACAATTATTACCAAAATCAGAACATTAAGAAGGTACCCGAAAGATATTGAAGAGATGAAGAGATATGGCATATAGAAGGTATTGCTGATGGATCTCCAGCTGTTGCTCTAATTAAAAAAAGCACATTTTTTAGCAGGTACGTGTGCTTCAAGACTAGTAGCTGCAGCAGAACCCATAGACTCAAGAAGAGCCTACTCACAAAGCAAGCACCCAAGAGCAATAAGAACAATAATTAATTAAAAAATTATAAAAATCATTTAATAGAAAACTAATTTTACCAAATGACGTGAATCCAAGTATCCCACGAACTTGTTGATAATTAAAAAGGTGAATAAATAAAAAATTATAATGATCTATTGGGATGTCTCTTCTAAAAACAAAATAGAATGACTTTACTATTTACCTTGATGAACATGAAAATATTTTGGCCACTCATAGCACATAAATGATTCAAAGTAAAATTAACATAAAAAGATATAGATTAATGACAAACTTGAGGTGTTGATGGCATCATATATAATCTATTATCTAGTATTTGATTTAAAGTGGATAGCTCTGTCTCAATGAGATCCTTAGAACTAGATGAAACATTTGCCACAGAATTGCAAGCTAGAATGATCGTCCTCGTCGCATGTTCTTGTGCGGTGGTTGGTTCAAGGTCCCAGAAGCCTGATGCTTCTTATTAGTATAATACAGGAAAGTGAATGATCACAAGAAGCCTCATTAAAGAGATGCATCAAAAGAACAACACCATATTAGTTTGGATGATCAATTGAAAAGTTCCTGATATAATCAAATGAACGCAATCAATTGTTTTAAAGCCTTCATGAACAACCATGAATCCTACAGCTAAAGAACAATTGGTCTAGCTAATTTAACTACTCTAAAAACTCAATGACATTTAAACAGAGATTATTAGTGATCAATTGTCTTAGAGTAATTTGTAATAAACTTTTCAGAAATAACATTTATGATGTTGTACTTCAAAATGAATAAACATTTTATGATATTATTAGAACCAACATAAGACATGGAATGACTTGTCCCGAAAAAGTCTTTTTCAAGTGGCACAACAAGAAACTACTGAGAAGAACAAGGAAACATGATGTAAACAAGATATATATAAAAATTCTAACCTTTTAATTAAAGAAAAACTTAAAGCAATCAACATATAAAACATATTCTCAAGCTCTTGACAATAATTTCAAGGCCAAACCACCTCTCATACGGAGTAGATACCCTCAATACTCTCGGCCCGTAGCCACATGTTGTGTTCATGTATTGAGCAACTCATATCAATACTAAAATCACATTATTCTTAAAACCACAAACATCTTCTTCAAATTTCCTCTTGAAATCTTCATTCACCTTGAATCTCAAATATCTCTCGAGAATAACCTCTCAAGGTTCTTTTTTTTATCCTTGAGCCTTCACTAGGCCTATGACATGACCTCTTGATGTTCTTTTTATGATCCTTGAGCCTTCACTGAGCCTACAACATCCTTTCAAGATTTCTTCCTTTTAAGACCTATTTTGAGATAACTTTAAGATTCTCTTAGAAGATATACCCCTCTTTTGAAGGATGGATTCACTCCAATATGATGTTTAGAGCTAAGGAATACTAAGTTCTCACAATACATTTGTTGCCTCCAATGGTATCCATTGTCGTCCAATGTGTTGCACTATCTCCCTCCACTTGCCATTGTCATTCATGCTCCAATACCCTTCTGAATGTCAAATTAAATATTTCCTTAAATCTACAATACAAACTAGCTTGACAAAATTATTTACAAACGTCTTGTAGACAACACTTCTCAATCCTCGTCAAATGAGTAAATCTTCTCTTCCTTGTGATGCATCATGCTTTGTTGTCATTAAAAGTAAATTGCATCATGGCGTCGCATGTACCCATTATCAAAATCATTTGACAAGCTTGAAGTGGCATACATTAGAGACCACCGTATCAATTAAAATTGCTTCGACTTGACCTTTGCACGATAATGAATCAAATTATCATACATGGATGCGAATTCAACATTGTCTCCAAATCGTTTCCAAATCAAGCATAGTCACTAGGATTCATTACATTAGCATCCATCATTAGAGATAAGTTTCACCAATATCCTCTTGACATAGATTTGAATAGAAACAACTCAGGGTAGTCCCCTCCTCTACAACCTTATTGTATTTATAGCCTTCTTATCATTAAAGATAGACTGCAGACAAGTTCCTTCAACTTAACAAAAATCACATTATTCTTAATAACAATACCAATCCCATTTTTCCTTTGTGATTATCATCCTTGCCCCTCAATCTCCTCAATTTAGAACATAATTCCCACCAATATCTCTTGATATAACTAAGTTTCCAAGAAAGACAAAATTAAAAAACTTTAGAAAAAATGGAAATGCCTTAATCTAAGGATTCCTTCTTTTTTTTTGCTCTTGAAGCCATCTTCCTTTGGCATCCAAACTCAATAATAATTCTTCTCAATGGCAATTATAAAAATGCTTGATTAACATTATTGTTGAAGAGATAGAATGATAACCATGATAATCTAAGTAAACCTATCAAATGCTTCATCAAGAAGCTCTTCTTTCCAAGATTCAATACAAGAGACCACTTATCTCCAAAATTATGAGTTACAATCTTCCATCAACTACCTTCATGGCTGTCAAGCTATTCTACTTCCTCTATCTAGCTTCCCCATAGCTAGGATAAAACTTCCATAGAAACTACTTGAGTTTACTCCAACTACAAATCCTTACAACTGTAGAAGACAAAAGATTGTTTCATCATGTTAATGCCTAATAAATTAGTTTTTCAAAGGATACCTCGCTGAAACTTGTACACTCAAAGATGCAAAAATACATTTCCAACTATCTAGCCAAGCATTCTGCTTCCTTTCATCAACCACTACAAGATAGGATGCTTATCTTAGCCACACTTCGAAAGATTTCAAGAAATCATTGTCACTTGGAGCCATAAGATCACAATGGTCATCATTCCATCACCTAAAGTTCTTTCTTCTTCACCTCTTATCATCATCTATGCTTTTTCTTGAAGTGGACTCATCTCCAACTATCAACGATCCTCAAAATTACATTTCATCACCTCATGTCTCGTCATCTCCATCAAAAGTTGTACTTGTTGAGTTAGAAAAATCACATGCTCTTGTAATGATATAAATATTTATCTTACTAAGTCATTTCTCTTCTCATGTTGCCTTTATCCTCAACAATTTTTCCACATCTCAAGTAGACCATCCATTTACCAAGATCTATACTAGGTAAGGTAAGATCTAATACTCTAATGGCAAAATATGATCCATCTTATAGATAGAATGATTACATTGCCACAACAAAAACATGTAGAAAGAAATAAAATGCAATAAAAATTAGTTACATAGAGAAATTCCAACATTTCAATTAAAGAAAACCCAAACTAGTCTACTTATGAAGTAAATTCTCAAAAACTTGGCAACAAATTCAAAGAAAACGCCTCTCGCCTAGAGTAATTATTCACGATACCCTCAATCCTGAAATCACATGACACTCTAAAGTACCAAGCCACTTACACAAATACCAATTACTCCTCCACAAACCATTTTTATAGTCTAAAAGCTCTTAGTAAAAGAATTAAGAGATATACATAAAAAGTCTAATTAAAACTAACTAAGAAATAAATAAACAAAAATTATGGCCATTAAAAATCAAATACTAATTTGATGCATTCAAATTTTAAATTTGCGCTTACCCAAATGTCCTTGCACAACTATAATAAATTTGGAGTAACTTCTTCCACAAATATTGAAATTAAATTATTAAAAATAGTGTTAGAAAGCCAACAAGATTCTCTAAAACTTTGTAGTTCATTACTTGATCAAAATCCAATTGAAATGAATCCAAAAATCACCAAAAGTGTTTGATGTGACTTGATTCCCATGTGTACTTGCCTTGATTGCTCTTGAGGGCACATCTTGAGCCTTTGTTCCCATCAGCTCGAGATCTATACTTCCTTCTCAACAATTGTAGAAAGTTTCGTTACACATTCCTTATACTCAAGGCCTAACTCTCGAGAACTCCAACTAACACCTCGACTATGTTCCTCAAGACCATAATATACATTGCATTTGCCCATTGATTTTCAAAACTACCTCAAGTAAGCTTTCTCAAAGAATACATCTTACTCAAGCTCTCTCCTAAAATATTCATCCTCGTCAAGGCCATTAACATGGGTCTCAAGGCCAACCAGCACCTCTTAAGAATAATATCTTAAGGTACCTCTGTTATCTTCCTTGAGTGTTCTCAAGACAAACAACATCGCCTCAAGATGTCTTTTATTCCTCTTAAAGCCTCCATTGAGAACAAAAGTAGATCCAAATTATTTGCAATCAAATTAAGTAGCATTACCAATATTTAACAATTTATCAATACGGAAATAATAAAAGGTTTGTGTTTGTGTAAAGTTTAACTAGAAATTCATAAAAGAATAATGATTCTTAAAAATTAAATATGATATATTTGAGACCTAAAAAAATAAAACAATAAAAAAATTTTCTATTTATTCCTAATATATCCCAATTTTACATAATATAATGAGTTATTGAGAATTTAAAAAAGAATTTTTCAACAAATGCTTATACAAGTAGTACTCATGATCAATGATACTTTTCCATGTTTAGAAATATCTAGAACTTATAATTGTTGTCACCTAAGATGACTTTTGATACTGAAATGCAAATGGCAATCCTTCTCAATTCTAATTTTTTTTTGCTTTTGAGAGAAATTAATAATTCTACTTCTATTTAGATATTCATTTCCATGTTCCGTTTAGATTAAAAAAATATTTTTTCCGTATATACTGATTCTCAAATTCAAAAAGCAAACCTAAAGATAAAATGCTTTTTTGGTGTTCATTCATGTAATATATGATACTCAAAAGTTTTCCCCGAAGAAAACTCACTAAAAACTTCAAGTTTTAAGGATTCATAAAAGATCCCCTCAATACAAATATAATAATTTAGTTTTAACTTTAACAACTAAAAAATATATAAGATTATAATATCATGAAAAAAGACTTAGCCACTCTAGGAATCCTCACTTCTCATGTGGAATTAGGCCAGAATTGGATATCATATTTGTGTTGATTTAGCTTATAGCTAAACAATACCATATTCTTACTACCACAATCACGATATGCCTAAACTGAGATCACACATGGTGGATCATCTATGTCCTACACTCCTTGAAACCCAAGCATCCTAGAGCTTTTATGCATGTTTGCCTCTAATAGTACAAGTTCAAGTACATTATAAAGCGTTACTTATCTGGTCCAAGAAAAAAGTGATTCAATTGTTAAATACTTAATAATATTAGAACATAAACACCTTTGGATCTGATAAATAGTACACTAAATAGCAAAAGATTGACTCAGGTATATCATTCGAAAACACAAAACACACATAAACAAAAAAAGATGCAATCAAAAGATGATATAGTATGCAAGATACTTAAAAATGTTAACACAAAGAAATACATTACAAATCAGTAGTAAAAGATGAACTCAAGCAGTGTACATAGGAAGCAAAAGATGAGCTCAAGGATGTAACTCAATAACACATCAAGTTCACATAACAGCAATTTATCATTTGAATGACGATATGATGTGCAAGAGAGACTTAAAAATGTCAGCCCGAAGAAATGCAGTGTAAGTAGACTCATGTTCTGATTTGTCAGAGTAAAACTCCTCAATTTTCTTCCATTTCTTTCGTAAAGAATCTTCTACTTCTTTCCACTCCAAACACAACTTCTTAAAGTGTTGAACCTCAGATGTCAATGTATTAATGCTAGCTTTTTGTCCAGCAACATCTCTTTCTTTAGCCCAAACATCCAGCTAAACAATACATAATACAGAGTGATCAATACCATGGAATCAAGGAAAGGGTTCATTGCATTGCAATGGAAGATTGCATATATAAAACTCCTACAGTGCAATAATCCTCACGTTGCTAGCTTATGCATTTTACAAATTGAAGTTAAAAACACTATAAGCTAATCTATGATATAGTTCGATGCAGTTTTGAAAAATTTCAATGAGAACCATGATCAAAATCCTTACCCTTTGAACTCAAATAGTAATGAATATAATAAGATGAAAATGCTCAAAAAAAATGCACACTTTTTTTACAAAATATATGTTTGCTTTCTATGATGATTAATAAAAAAGCAACATGCATAATGTAAGCACCAAATATCCAAAAATATGGTGTTAGGAATATATAATTTTGAAATTCTTGTGGTAGGTACAACTCCATGAATTTTGGCACGTTAAAGATTGACAACACTTAGCTTCAGAACAAAAACATGAATAAAGAAAATTCACAAAATTCCATATCAATGACACATAGCGATGATCCACATTATAGTTAAAAACTTTCTACAAAAAAATCCCATTTTAAGAAATCGCAAGGGTCACATCACCTGAAAATGCCTTGTGTTACCAATGTTCTGTGACTGGACTCCAGAATGTAGTGTTGTTCTTGCGACTTCACCATTTCCAAGCAACCACTTTACAAGTTTCTGGTTAATGCTTTTAGCTTCAGCTGCCTTGTTTAGTGCATCTTCAGTAGGCACAAACTGGTCGACATGAGCTTTCTGAAAGGAAAATGGATGCATGAATACATCATTAAGAGTTCTAAAATGAAACACAATAAAATTGTAAAAAGATGATCCTTGTGAGATGTAGCATTCTCGTAAGTGTTTCCATTTGAAACAATTTCCTTAGTGTTATGTGGATATCTTCATAACCATAACTAAAAGTGTAGAAGGTTATCTAAAATAGCCTACATGCACATGGCTTTTAAATAAACCAAACAAACTTGTCTATGAGTAGTACCATAAACGTTCACATCAATCTCATTAAGACTTGGGAAAGGAAATACCCGAAAAAGCTCCATACTACGGAGCGTAAATGTCCACGGAAAATGAGAGCATGAAAATCTTCTGGACAACGAGCTCCTTAACTAAAAATTTACACTTATTTTTCCAGTTTCTTTAATGCATGGCCAATTTTCAAAGCAGACTATTAAAGGCCAGGTCAACTTCAAGCATGTTGTTAAATCACAACTTCACACAAACATAGCTTGTAGTTTAAGATTTCAACAATGAAACTTTTGCCAAAGGATAACAACATTCCCAGCCATCATATTTGTTACAATTATCCGCATTGATGATTTAAATCATAGGTTAAAATCACAAAATAAACATTTAAAAATCAATTGGCCATATGAGAAATTTTTTATTCAAGTATATATTTCCATGTTAATGAAATAAGAATCCCCATTTCGTAGAGGTCTTAAGCCGTCCCAAACTACCAACTGTCATTTTAATGCAAGTATATGAACCAAGTTGAGCCAATCCAGACCATTTGTTTTAAACTACATGTTGATCTATATAATTTCAATCCTTTCCTCATGTAGATAACCCATACAAGTGATTAGAAAAAATTAAGAACAATTATATAGTCAAAAAATAAAATAGCATTTACTATCCTCTGATAGAAATATGTTTACATTAGCTAGGTTACTTCAGTTAATAACAAATATTAATTATTAGTTACCACTTAACAAGGGTTAATGACAAAATTGTCTACTAATCGAAATGGATAAAAAAAGTTTTCATTTATTAGAAATAAGCTTGCAAAAAATGTCAATAAGTTCACTAATCTAAGTAATTAATAAAATAATATCAATACAAACATTAATAATAAGTTTGGATGATTAAATTTAGTCAATTAGTGCATATTATGTTGAGTTACATAAAATATGTAAATTGATAATTTAACTAATTATCTACACACACACATACACACACACACATACATACATACATAATACATACAAAGACACTACAAACCACCTTAACTCATTTAAACTTTTATAACAAAAATGACAATATAGATTTAATGAAGATTAGCTTACAAACTAAAAACAAAGATCAAGTAAAAAAAAAGCTTAACAACCCTTAAAGATTATGTTATACTCAATAATTTGATGTTGAGGTACCCATATATTTTATGCATTATGTGATCATGTAATATTAAAATATAATCTTTTTTCTACATAATATTTTCATGAAAATATATGAGATATTAAAAAAATTGAGCTTGGTTAAGAGCCAAAAACTTTAATTCCTGTGAAATGAGTGAATTACTACTACGCCTAATACAGTAATCTCTACTTGTCCAAGTTTCTTGTTCAAAAGAACCAAAGAAATTAAAAAAGAAAAATTGCAGAAGACAAATTCTAAGCTCACATTTGTGTTCTTCTTGGCACAATAAATATTATACATGTATCTACTAAATAAAGGAAACTATACTATTAGCTGCAAGAAACACAATCACAACTCAAGTAGTACATCCCTAAAAAAATTCTTCTCCATGCAGCACTTGATTCGATTACTACTAGCTCATTATGCCAAGCTTCCCTCATTGCTTTGCAAGCTTTCCCTTTGGTAGAAAAGAAGGGCAAAGAAAATATTCTTATGGTTGGATGGAGATATGCAATGTTTTCTCCTCAAAAGACTTCATGAGTCAACTCAAGGTCAAGTAATTTTAAAAAGAGGGAGAATGATGTGCAAGCCAAAGCAAATTCCAACATATGCTTAATTTTCTTTGTTTGGTAAGTTACTAGTTTTTTGGAGTAGCTTTGATGACTTCCCAAGAAATTTTAATGTCTTCTAATGTAATTTTGGATAGGTTGTAAATGGAATTAGTGCTTTGCAAACATGCTTTATTACAAAAATGGACAATCAATTCTATCACTTGGTAATATTTCTAATAAGAAGGTACAACTCTTATAGTTATAGTATTCAGTAAACGTATCCCTTACCCTTGTTCATCATCCATTCCCCAAATTAAGGCATTTTTCACTAGGCTATATTTTGCTTACCAAACTATCTAAACTGTTTTGCCATGGATCATTATGAAAATCACTAAAGGGCAAAAGTCCCGTCTTCTTCGCAAGTACCATATTTGTTAGAATAGTTAATATTTATAATTCAGCAATCGAATATGTATTTCTTGATTTATTGTAGTAATTTCAAAAGAGACTTACTTTGACTTATAGTCAAGTAATTTTTAAAGGATTCTTAAGTTACTTGCTTAAATATTTATTATTCTTTCTTCATTTGGCTAAGATTACCAATGTCTCTACAATAGCAACATAGATGTGCTTGTGGTGTGACAATACCAAAAAAATCACAAATAAAGCTCTTATTTTAAATATCACGTGTAAGATCCCTTGAAAATAACTAGTGGTAGAACCCATAAGAATAAATAATAAAAAAACCCAAATCACTTTCTTAAGCACTCTATCGTAATAATCTAAAATTAAAATTTTACTGTACGTATGAATATGCCATATGAAAAGGGATGACCTTATGAATGAAAAAAAAATCAAAAGGTGCACATCAAACATTAATCACCAAAAATGGTGTAACAAAATATCTAAAGTTAAAAAAATGACAAATAAGGAAAAAACAAATGAATGTGAGAATGACTATAAGGTCTCCTCTGATAGATAATCACAAATAAAATTTTAAGAAATATAACCAAATACAGGATATCAAACAATAAGTATAAGTAATCTCTAATATAAGAAATAATAGGAAACCACAATAGCATACTCTATATTATTCTACATATAGGGAGAAGGCATACTTGTCTTTCAAGTAGTTGATTGTAAGTTCCTTGTAAGGATAAATCTGTACCACTCCTTGGACTACCATAAACCTGATATAGGAAAGGTGAACTTGCATCCCGAGTTGCAGTATCTGTTACTATATCATTCTCATATTTGTACCTAAATGGCATAGTTGATAATCCATTTAATATGATAAACCAATAAATTGGATATTTCCAAAGCATAAAGTCATTCACAAATGCTGTAAAAGATTCTAAATCTTAATTTTAAATTGGTTTTTCGTAATTGATTATTAAATAAAATATTTTGTGGTAATGTGGTAAAACTAATATTTCACAAAAAATTAACCTTTTTAACCAAAAAATGGATAAATAATAATTATCCTAAAATATTATTTATACTAGTAAAATAGTAATATTAAATTATCTTCTCAAAATTTATCGATATAACTTACTTCACCAAACCCAACCAAAAATATCATAATCATTAGTTAACCATTTTTTATATGTTATTTTTAATTTTATCTTAAGGAATTATTAACCATGCAATCCAAATGGATAAATTATCCAACTTCCTACAATAGCCAATAAAATATATATTCATCACAAATCTAATTCTTAATAAAGAACTATAAGAAATAGAATTTAATTAAAGAGAAATAAACATCATTATCAAAACTCATCATAATACCTGTCTAACATCGATTTGGCACAAACAAGACATTTGCTCTACACATTAATTCGACCTTGACATTAGTTTTTTACAATTCTAGCAAGAATACAAATCTAATCATAATCCTGAAGTTTCTTTAATAATAAAAAAAAATTTATTATATTCAACCTATCTATCATCCTTTCTAGAGCCTTTTCTAACGTCTCTTTTTTGCCTTAGTTCATGCTCTATTAATTTTGTATTCCTATCTTATCAATGCTTCATGAACAAATTCTTAATTAAGTTAACATCATCAAACCCCATTAACCAAATGCTAACAAGATAAAAAAGAGTTAACCTAGATTGTAAATTTAAAAAAATATTTCACAATAAATGTACATTGAATGAGTTTATAGATGGAAATAGATAAAGATTAAACAAACAAATTAAATAAGTTTGTTAAAGTTTCACTAGTACATTTTAATGAGAGCACCCTTACATGATTGAAATGTCATCAATATGGCCTTTGCATAAGTTATACAATAAAAAATGAAATTAAAATGTAATATCAATATGACAACAAATAAAGTAGCTCTTAAATAGTATTAAACAATGGCCATAATAGTATGTACACGATTTCCATAAGAAAACTATTGGTAGTGCGACATTGACGTTGAACTTTGTAATATTTTCCTACCTTCAACCATTATGCTCCAACGTATTTTTGAAGCTATAAATGTACACCAACTACATCACAGGACTTCCAAAACTTGAGAAACAAACAAAGATTTATCAAAGCTAAAGAAAATCTTTTATAAATTAAGCCTATGGGGTGAGAAAAAATAAAACAATGATCTGAAGATAAAAAGAATTACCTCAAAAGCTCTGCATCAGCTCAAATGTCAATATTTTTAGTCTCCCTACGGATCAATTTGTTGTTGCGCAATGTGTATGTAGTGATTGACTGAAGTAACTGTGAAGGATTTCTAAGATACTCAGTTATCACAACAATTACATCTTCAGGTACATCACCTTCCAAGTCATCGAGAAACTTGGTAGCATCTACATGAATACTAGAGTTCATTTCAATCCCATCATATGCCAGGAAGGTACTTTGGATTCGTTCAGTCATATGCCTTGCAAGAGACTCGCATGCCGATCTAATGATTCTATCTCGTGATGTTTGAATCAAAATGACATCATCTGATGATTTGCAACCCTTGACCATTGTGTAGACTTCTTCGTTCTCACTGTGCGAATGGATCTCACCAACAGAATAAATAGCACTATCTGTAATCAACCTCTTAATGCCTCTTGCTTGGCTTACATATTGATGAAGTTGTTTTTGGTACTCTACAAATATCTTACTGCTTCTTCACATTACTAATCATGAGCTTCTAACATCACCTGTTTGTACTTTATATGTTAACCAAAAGAAAGGAAATAGTTATTCATTAAATGAGAACAAACCTAAAGGTAATTAGTAATTACGTCGTCATTCCAATGGAAAACACATTAACAATATCATACAACTTCAGAAAATATGCATTTAGTGAACAATGACTTGAACAATAATGTATTCATGACCTCACAAAGCCAAAAAAAACCCTCTTCTCTAATTCCAAATTCCAACATTTAGTTCTGTATAATCCACCTGCTACAAGAATCCTCTAATCTAAAATCAAATAAAAAAAAGTAGACAACTCTGCTAGCATTGGCCCTCTCGTCGACCATTTGCTTCCGCTCTAACTGTCAAAATATCATTTAGGAAAGGAATGCCTTACACTTTTCACAACCAAAATTTCCATGAGGTTTGAAATCGCTCCTTTACTTTTAATAATGAATAACTTAAGGCCTGATTTTTGAGTTCTAAGATGATTTGTCTCAGGCCACTTCAACAGATCCTGAAATTAAAATGTGCCTAGTTTCAACTATAGTAGCCACTCTCTATTAGTAGCACAATATTATGGCTAGTTCAATATAGTGGTCCAAGATCTCTACTTGATTTTTGAATGATATATTTGATGGTCTTATTATAAAAGCTAGCTAATGTAATTTTCTTATTATTCAAGATGGTGTTGAATGAAATCTTGAAGTTGGATTATTTAGCTTTTGTTAAATTGCTCCATTCTTGTACACAATGTATTTATAAAAGCTTAATTATTTAATATACATTTTGTGATTACTAGGCTTTGTTGTTTTTTGTGTTTTACCTTAGTATTTATCTTTTGTTATCTTGAGTCATAGTCATTAATTATACTTTTCTAGAAGCTCACAAATGCCATGCGGGTTGTATAGTTCTAACATCTTGTACATGTTTTTTTTTGTTGTATTATTATTTCTACGTGTTTGGCTGATGCTTGTCTTTTTTTATCTTCAATACATTATATTATATATATTTTTAACAAAATGCATAAGTTATTTTTATTATTATTGATTTCATTTTTTTCATGCACACCATTTTCCTAAACATTAATAACTGAGATTATTTATGTACGTGATGTGTCCTTTTAATACATTCTTATAAGTATGATCTAGAGGTTCAGAAAAGGCATACTTGTTTAAAGTATCAATTAATATTCATGAATGTAGTGTATATATGCTTTTTTAATGTATCAATTAGTGTTCATAAACATTTTATGCTCACATGCTTGTTTTAAGTCTCAAATATTTAACACGTGTCGACTTGTTTAGTTGATTGTATGTTGTACTTTTATAGCTCATTCAAATATTTGTTGATCAAGTTGCTTGTTTGGGGTTTGTGAACGTAAACATTTATGATTTAAATGAGCCAAACTTTAATACCATCCATTATACTCGAATTAAGAACCAGTATACCTAACATAATTTAACTTGAGCCCTATTCTACTTTCTTGGATCAAGTCATTTACAGCCTTGCAATTTGTAAAGATTAAAATGAATATTTTGAGGCATAAAAATTATTCTTCACAATCACAGTGTTCATGGAACTAATAGCCCGATCCAAGTTTTTTAAGCTTGTATTATGATTTAATTTAATGTTGGATTGGGTACTAAAATGCCTTTATTTAATGTTCCTTCATGCATACTTTGTTTACAAATATAACATATTTTAAATGATTATACCCCCATACCTATTTTTGTTTTTTTCATTCATTTAATGATGATGATGACCTTGAACAGATCTATTCTGTGGGTTAATATGGAAGCTCTCTCAAAGGTGATAGTGATGGTTACTTATAATTTGATGCTTATTTTTTGCATTCTCATAAGCAAGTTGGAATGTTGGTCAGGTTTCATAGCTATTGTAGTTATTAATATTTTTCTTTTTGAATTCCTATTGAAAAGTTGGTAAAAATATTAGGAGCCATTAGATAAGAAATAGCTTATTTTGTTCATCTGATGTTTAGCAACCTGTTTTTTCTGTCTCCACCTTTGATGAGAATTAAAATATAAAAGAATATATTATTAACCGTGTTTTTGTTTCATTTTGACAAAAGATAAAGCTCTATCCATTTCACATTTTGGCCAACTTTTTCATAATCAGTAGTAACATTGTACTTCAATTCAAGCTTTGAGTTGCAAAATGGAAGCAATGCTATCTTACTAGGGCCATATTATTTGATTATATTCGTAACAATTTAACTTGTACACTAAAAGTAATGTAAGTGTGAGACCAGACCATGAGACACTGTTTAATATTCTTGTCTGCCCAACCACAACTTTTAGGGAGTTTGCTAATGTGAATGGTTTTATCAGCATGCATGTGAGCATTGATGATAATCTAGAATAAAAAAGCAGGGTGAAAATGTAGGATAGACCTTTTTTACCTTTTACTGATAAAGGAATTTTTGGAGCTAACTTAGTTGAAAGAATGCTTGATGCTCTTATTAGAGTGGCCAACAGTTTGAATAGGATGTCTTCCCATGATAGTGCTAGCCTTTTAAAAGTTTATTGGAGATGCCCATGGTCATAGAAAACATAGTTTGCTTTCCATATCTCAATGTTTATATCATTATTCCTGTATTTTTGTTTCATTTGGTTGGATACAATTTAACATTTTATGAATATTTAAATTATGGAATTATTAATGATGACAATTTAAGTTGAATTTATGTTTTCTTTGTTGGGTATAGTTATTCTTTGATTTGGTTTTCACAATTTTGTTTGCAAGAAATAAAAGTTTTGTGGAACCTAAAGTGCACATGGATTTGTAAATTCACCAATCAAACAAAAATATAAGAAAATTTTCTCTCTTTTAAAAAATGTTTAACAGTTACAATCAACTTATTAGACTTTATGTTAATGACTTCTCAAGTTATTTTGGAATTCAGTCTTTTTTAAGCATGCTGTGAATCTTCTCATATATAGTTTTTTCAGGTCTTTTTTTCTCTAGCAGTAGTACAAATCCTTCATTTGCAATCTGCATAATATATAGTTGTTTTTTGAGATTAAGTATCAGAAAATAGAGGGAGTTACTAAACTACAAAATCGACAAGTGAAGCCCATCCCTCCACTGCAAATAACGGGGCCTCCCCTGCACATTCGTCGCCCCGGTCAACAAGTAGGCCGTGAAAAGGTATCTGCTAACTTGACTCTTTTCTTCCCAACGGTTTATATTTGGTACCTGTTTGGCTTCTCTAATGTATTTGTATTCTTATCAAGCTTCATGTCATAACATTTAGTTGCATTGCTTATTTATGTTCATGTTAGGGAAGTTGTAAAGGAATTCTTGCTTTGATTGAAGCAAATTAGTATGTGAGAATTTGGTTACACTATACTATCTTATGCTTTCCTGTGATGATTGTCTAGAAATATTGATTAATTCTTCTAAAACATCCGTGATAAGTTCAGGCATAGTACTTTTGCATGCTGTGCCTTAATCTTATAATTTCTACTTTTCTTTCGAATAGGAATTTTTAGTTCAAGACAAATCTTTACAGTTTATATAATTGGAATCAAATCGTGATGATTTAATTTTTCAAAAAAATATAAACAAATATTTATGTAAATATATTCATATAATAATTTGAAGCACTACCTTCTACATCTAATGAATAAATGGATCAATAATTTAATGTTTGTTTAGCTTAAGAAATTATCCAATATATTACTAATAGATTTATATGTTTAATTTATTATCACTTTGGTTTTCTACATTTTTCATTTGAATCTTTGGCATCTCTTGTGAAATCCTTATATATTTCAATCTCTAAATTATTTTAATTTAAGCTTTGAAGTATGCTATTTATTAAATACTAAAATGCCCATCCACTGAATGATATTCCAAAAGATATTACCTTTTTTTGTAATGTACATCTCAAGGCAATTGTTAGTATAGAATTCATTTCATGATCAATATTTTTCAAAGAGAAATTTCTTCTAAAATATCAAACACAACAATTTATGGATATTGTTGTACTGCATACACTCACAAATGAGTGAACATTATGCTTTTGATGTGACAAATGAGCTCTTCTTAGTATGAATTTGAATCAAATATGGCCTTTTCCCCTTTCCATTCCATATCTATATCTAGACTGTGTTTCGAATAAAAATTGCCAGGTATGTAATTTATGTGCTAATGAGTCTCGTATGAATTGGAGGTTCAAGTTCAAATAGGGGCAAATTCCTCAAATTCTCTTAAAAAATATAAATGGTGCAAGCATTCTCCTCGTTTCTTTTGAATACCAAGGCTAAATCGTTAGTTTATAAACTTAATATGAGAAAAAGATGAAAGCATACCTTATAATATTTCTCACTTAATTGGTCACATCAAAATAAATGTATTAAGAATCATCGGCTTTTAAGCAATGTAGATAAATGCTATATTTATTTGGCATATATTTTGTGTTTTGTTACTTGATTTCTATGTTTTCTAAGATCAAGTTGACTGATTTTAGTTTATTTCAGTAATTCTCTTGGTTTTATTGGAAACATTGGTCCAAAAAATAAGTTGAATTAATTTGTTAGCAGAGTTGATCATTTCATCTCTATTTAATGATAATTGTGTATGGCATATACAGCCTCTTTATATTACTAAAAATTCCATTTTTTGTCGCTTAGCCAATGCATGCCATCATAAATATACCCATTTGTCCAAAACTTGTTATTCAAAAATATATTTTAACTCTCCTATATTTTTTTTTATTATGGCTAATTTGAAGTCAATGTAATGCTTGCTTGTCACTAGAGGCTGTAATCCATGTTTAGGAACAAATATATTTTTAAGGCATCGATGTTTATAGCAAACTCAGTTAAATCATGACAACGATTTTCCAATTTGGCCGCTTCCTCAATCAAGAAAATTGGAAGGTTTTTTATGAATAAAAACTGTCACACTAAGAGCACATTTTGTGAGAATAACAGGACTCATGTTGTCCTTTTCTTTTAAAATTAAGTTCTTGCACTATGGTAAATTGATACCTGATATTTTGATCCATACAAGTACGGTAAATAAGACAAAATATATTATAGAATGTAACACTGCAAAGTACTTTCTCAAAAATACTAGTATGCATATGCCAATGTATGCATCCTCATACATGTGCATGTACTGAAGCTAAGATTGATCATAATCAGATTATAACACGGAATTCTGTTCCCGATTTTAGTTGAAAGCTTCCTTTTTTGGTTGATACTAGAGATAATACTAAAATTCTAGCAACATATAGTAATATATATTGGCAATACAAGAAAAAACATGCCATTTCATGCAATTTAGGACATAAAGGACTCTATATAATTACAACTCTGCCATCTAATTAATAAAAGCACTTTAAAAATTAAAACAACCTCACTAGGTCATATTTTTTAATAACATATAATTTATAAGGGCACAAGTTAGATTGATAATGGTTCTCTTTGCCAAGGGTACAGAAAAATATCAAAGGCATAAAATATAATGCTATGCACAACTTCAACAGCTATTTAGCAAAAGAAGATGAATGCTTAGTTTTCAAAACAATGGGTGATGAAAAGGAAGATAGTTCATCACCCAATACCACACACGAAGATCACAAAGTAGTAGATCAATCAAATGTCGAACAAATTATTACATCTGACATGAATATTATGGCAATGGAAGAGGAAGCAATGATCAAATCCATCAGCTGCAAAATACATTTTGCCAACAACAAATTTTTTTAATTGCTTGGGGCAACAAAAAATGCATTGCTTCAGTTGCTATTTTAGGAACCCTCATGGACAAATGTACTTTAATCACTCAACCAAATTGTTTTAATGGCTTGGGCCAACAAAAAAATGCATTGCTTCAGTTGTTGTTTTAGAAACCCTCGTGGACAAATATACTTTAATCACTCAACCAAATTGTCTTAATGGCATGGGCCAACAAAAAATGCATTGCTTCAATTGCTGTTTTAGAAACCCTTATGCACAAATGTACTTTACTCACTCAACCAAATTGTTTTAATGGCTTGGGCCAACGAAAAATGCACTCAGTTGCTGTTTTAGAAACCCTCATGGACAAATGTACTTTAATCACTCAACCAAATTGTTTTAATGTCTTGGGGCAACAAAAAATGCATTGCTTCAGTTGCTATTTTAGAAACCCTATTGCAAATGTACTTTAATCACTCAACCATTGTTTCAACGGGAATCCAGTGGTCACATCTGGGTTTGACAGCAAGGAACCCCAATCTCAAAGGCATTGACACGAGCAGCAAATCAGAGCGAACATATCGATTCACTGGCCGATGAAACCTCCAGAGAGATGTTAACAAACATCAACGTTTTTTAATCAACCCCAAGACAAGGCTTTAAACACCAAGAGATTATAGAGCATGATGAGAATGAAGATGGTAAAAGTTGAAAATTTAATTTTTTAGTAAACAAATATAGCTTTTTTGAGAATGTTTTTAAAACTAATGTAATGAAATTATACACACTACAATATACTAAGCATTGAAAGAATCCAATGGCCATGTACCTATAGAAGGAATGCCAATTTTGAGTTTCTATAAGGAACATGATCCTCCTTCTTGGCAATTGCAAATATAGCATCGCTCAGTGAAGACAAGCTTTTGTTAATTACTTGTTTCAAGGACAAAATGAATTTCTTCATATGCATCTAAAATAAGAATTTTCAGTGTAATTGAGAAGCAATTCTTGCCTAGTTTTCCTTTAGACGATCTCCGGTCGAGCCACTTTTAACAAGATGCTCGCTTCCGATAAGATCTATCAGGTTCAAAACACGTTGAACATGTTGCTCCATGGCCTACAATGAAAGAGTCAGTCAACAAATGTCTTAGGTAACAAGCTTAATGGCTCAAAGGAACAAGGAATAGCCACCACTCATAACATTCACCCTAGATATTCTTAAGGTTAAAACAAAATGGCTTCTTGATGATTGTTCATTCATCTAAGTCTTGCCAACTAACCTAATGAACAAAGTAAAACTTGAATCATTAGTTCCAATCTCTTGTGATGATAGCCTTGTGGCTAGTCAGGTTGGGAAAGAGAAGAATGATCCAAAAGTGAAAAAATGCTGATACAGAATCATACGTTTAAAAGCATGCAATCAGAACACAGCATGGTATCCCAGAATATGGAACATGAAATGAAAGCATACACATGTTGTATTCAGTTAGCCACCACAAACCAGAAAATAGAAGATGAATGCATGCTTG
Organism: Vanilla planifolia; assembly: GCA_023846275.1. Lineage (NCBI taxonomy): Eukaryota > Viridiplantae > Streptophyta > Magnoliopsida > Asparagales > Orchidaceae > Vanilla > Vanilla planifolia. The sequence goes on from JAIUJO010000089.1 coordinate 1,065,933, forward strand.
CAAACAAAACAAAGCTTCGTACCCAAGAATATGGAACATTTGGGAAACTGAATACACATGATGTATTCAGTTGTCCACCAGAAACATGAAAATAAAAGATGAAAGCATGCTCCAATTTACTATGTCTATGCTGATTTCAATTACCTGTTCCTTGCAGCTTGATCAAGCAGAAAGGAAATTTCCTTTATGCTACACACATTGACAACAGTAAGTTTTGGCACAAATGTATTACCAGCTGAATCGTGCTTGATGGCATATTGCTATATTGCTTGTTATGAAGAGTTAGACGACTGCTTGTGCTACGATTGGGTGATAACAAATAACGAATTGTTTCATTGTAGATCTCTAACATTGATGCCTGTAAAAGATGAAAAACATCGTTTGAAAGCAGGAAAGATTGAGCACAATTTACATTTTCATGTAAATTGACATTCACACCTGTATTTTTTAAGTCCAACTCTGGCATTGTAGTGATTGTCTAGTCTTAAAGATCTGCTCCAAGGAACGTAGTATTAATTCTTTCTGCTTAGGGGCTTCAGGCTTGCCCATCATGGTATAAATTTTACCAGAACTTGTTTGTGCATAAGCAAAGATACAAACCTTTTTAAAGAAGAGATAGTAGAACAAGGAGTTAAGAATAATGAATGAGAGTTGAAGCTTGTTATATGCATTTTCTCCAAGATAGAGAATTAATGTTGAAGATCAAACTGGGCATTCAACTAGCTCAACAACTGGTAGGATCATCCGATTCAATCGTGCTGACCTAGTGATGTGAGCATGGTCATTTAATGTTTTTTATGTCCAGATTTATGTCTGCTATAGGAATAAGATATGAAAAGATTTTTGAAAAGAAAGTGAATGAAGAAAATAAAAACACATCAAAAAAAAAAGAAAAATTTATCCCAACTATAGGTTAAACTTCCAGATTGATTTACTCTAAATTAAAATGTTTGTTAGATAAAAACAAAATAATGCTAAATCACTACTCCTTGGCTTAGCTACTTCGGTTAATCCATTTTTTACCATTTCAGCATTTAACAGTGTAAAATAAACCAATATACTGGACAAGCTCAACAAGCTATTTCTACCAATCATACTTTAGATCCTTCCAAGTGAAGGCCAGCCAACATGCTTAGAAAAACAATAAATACAAACAGCAAAAGTATAATGTAAGTTCATAAATCAAGAAACATGAAAAAAACCCATTCAACAGAATAATAGTTTTTATTTTGATCTGTAACGCGAAATAAGTTGGCATTAAAAATTGATCAATTATATTAGTTTTCTAATCATGCTGGAGCATCAGATGATATCTAATGCATTTTATCAAAAGTTGTAGTAGCTTCTTTAAAATTAAAAAATTTTATATGGTTTTAGAAATACAAAATACCCTCTCATAAAGCTTCATTTGATTTAAGCACTTATACTCAAACAATTTTAAAAGTCACTGTCTTGACCATCTATACTAGCATCCTTAATGTAAAGTGTTGAGGCTAACTATAGATTTTAAGAAACAAAAGAGAATTTGAGTTGAAGAATTACTAGGTGCAGTGGGATACTAAAAAAAGGAAGCTCTTCCAAGTTCATGATTTGAACTTAGAAATAATAAAGAGATAAACAAAAAAAATGACCATAAGAGAGAAAATCAATTATAGCCAATTAAATATTCTCCTTTCTCTCTCTCTCTCCTCCCTCCTCTAAACTCCATATGCTAAATGCCAAGAATACATTTATGGACAATTAAGTCATTAGAAAATCCATTAACATGGCATGGTTGTATTGAATTCCATGGCAATAAAAATAGTATGTTATTTTGATAATAATAAACACTTTAAATATTTATTATGTAATCTAATTTATCTATTTAGTATATTCTATAAATTATCTTAAGATTGGTAGACTCATGAAGCGCTCATTGTGGAGTAGATAAGAATATTCTAAAGTGCAGATAGAAATGTTTTACTACTATGATAATCGTGTGTCCAAGAAGCACCTCAAAGAACTTTGGAACTTCATAGAAAATGTATACGGATTAAAGTCTAATTTTCTATGTTATTTGAAGAGCTTGCACTACATTACACAAGCATTCTAAAGTTCATTTAGTTGTGCTCTTTTAACCAAGGATTTTGCTTCAATCTCTTTTGTGAAGCAATCAACTATCACAACAAAATACCAATGTTTGCCCAAGGAAAATTGTTTCATAAACAAGGAAATGCCATAACACATTAATGGCTTTCATTGATCATATTAGTCATTGAGGCAAATTTCTATTAAAATGACAATTTTTAAGATCTCAACATATTGTGCAACATTCTTTTGCATTGTTGGCTAGCACAATTCTTGTTAAAAAACTCATGGCTAGGTTATAACAAAAACAAGCTTCAATAATCCACAAAATAAATTGATTTAATAATGTCAAACAGCTTGAGAGGTTGGATAACATTATTCCAAATTTTTAAGAACATGAAATACATAATAGACGAGCTACTTAATCCATATCATTCTCATAGTTTTTTATAAGCTACAATATTATTTTGCCTCCAAATGTCTTGAAAATGGTTAATGCTCGACTTCATAGCAAGATATGATTCTACACAACGTAGCAATATGACCATCTAACTTATATAGGTCTCAAAATGTCTTTTGTGAATGCATTTTCAAAAAGTCTCAAATGCCATCAGGGTTAGCTTCACTTCCTTTCTTTAAACGTGCTTGATAAGATGCCAAAATTCCACTCGAGTGGATTGACCTGCAACCTAAATTTTCATAATTCTTGAAAGTTCTCTTTAAGATCCTTGATATAGGCAATGAATGATTGCTTTTGACTAAAAACTCCTCATCAAATGCATCAAGATTCATTCCTCATTGATGGCTAAAAACTATATTAACCACGTATTGGTATGTTGCCCTTTCAGTTTTTAAAACAAATGACATGGCCTTTTAGCAACATATTGAAAATTGATGATAGATGAAGTTTTTCATTCTCTAACTCAAAAATCCTGATCTATTGTCATCCAAAGAAGGCTTTGAAAAAAGCTTAAATGATTAAAAGTTGCAATCAAGCTCATTGAATCATCAATTTTTGACAAAAAGGAAAATTTTGGTCAAGCCAAATAAGATAAAACAAAGAGTCAACACAAATGTGTCATTTGTCAGAACTTTTCTTGACAAGCAAAAAAGTTTCCAACCACTTGAGGTATTACACAACAACAATGAATCAAACCTTAAGAAAATAAGCTAGTTCTCTTTAGTTAGCGCTTGTTTTTCTTAGCTAAGTGTGTCTTCTTCTATCATATTCTTAGGCATTCAAAGTTAATGTTAAGATGTTGGTAAAACATAACTCAAGTTACACCAACCATATCAAAACAAGACCATGCAAAAATATCCATGTGCTGAGCTAGTAGTGAAAGAATGGTTTCCCTTTGCTATTAATTCAAACCCTTTGCTCTCTATTGAAGTTAACAAATATACGTATACTTTGGAAGGAACTAAAAGATCAACAAGAAAAGAAAAAAACAATCTATGAAGAAGAATCAAGACGTCCAATAAATTGACGAAATGACACGAATTCCCATCATTGTACTAAGGTAGCAACTCTTTAACTGAAGCAGTTCTCCTTAAACATGCAAAACCGAATGGCGTAAGACTTTATTTGAACACAAGGGAACAAAGAGTGTGAGGAGTACCTGATGGGTGATGACCAAGATTGAAATTACTTAACAAAGAGTAATTTTTTGTAGGATTTTAGTTTGACGGGTAAAAAAATAAATAATCCCACTTTGACTATAAAGAAAAATATTTGGAGATTTATGTGATAATTTAGCCTTAAAATGTTCAAAAACTTTTTGAGAATAAAACCCTCTTTGGTCTGAATCAGATGATCAAATGAAACAATATCTTGACATAATAAAACTTGGTTGTAAAATTTATGCACAGAAGGTGTTGAAGCCATAATGTGAAATTTATTTATTGTAGGTAAATCAAAAATTACAAATAATGATATTATCATGTTCATAAAATTTTCCATCTACTTGACTACTTATATTTCATTCCCATATGCGAAAAAAGAAAGCTAACTTTAAGCTTAGTTTTTTCTCCCAAGATACTGATTGGATAACCAACATAGGGGAGAACACGACTTAAACAAATGCCCATCTTATTGAAGACATTCCAAAATAAAGAATCAGATATCCACAACACCAAACACAAATCAATGTTTGCAATAAGTCATGTGAACACGATGGTGATTTTAAGAAATTCTAAATAACAAAGATGCTTTGGCTCATAAGAGATTGGAAGGAAATAAAATATTCTCATTATTACATTTGACAAAGTGTTTGCCTTAAAAGACTTTAGAATTAATTTATAAGGACATGCTTGATTCATTCCAAAGATCACTAAAATAATACTAACATGTACTTAAACTTGTCTCCATGGCCCTAAAGAGAGTTGAAAAATCTCGATAGGTCATAAATGGTTTTCCTTCAAGGTGATGCAACACTAAATGTTGAGTTTGAACCTCCTTTAATCCATAGAAACTACATAAAGCATAAACCAATCACAAAGCTACTCAGGTCAAACCTTTCTTCACAATCTTTCTAGATGATGACACTTAACTTCGTTCATTTCATATGATAGCTCTTCATGATTTATGAGTGCTTTATCATAGTTTATTATAGTACATCATAGTTCAATTCAAATTTTCTTGGTTCTTTCACTTGATACGACATTGGATACCTTTCCATAGATTAAGACAATAGGAGGCATGGTTGGGAGCTTTTCATGTATTTTCAATCTCTTTAATACTTGCTTTGGCTAGTTAAGCTCCCTTTTGGATGAATTCCTTTAAATGAACTGCATAAAAAGTGCCAAGGTTTAGAATAGCATTATCTTTTTTTATTTCTTTGTGATCTCTCTTTATTTCTTCATGCTTTCTTTCCTAAAATAAGTTATTAAAAATTAAGAAGTGTTTAATTAAGATATTTAGTTCCATGAACATTTCTTTCCTTTTTTATTCTTTTTCAAGAACTCTTGTATTAAAAAAAATATAAGATAAATGAAAGTTTTAGATAATTCTTTTTGGTGATAACTCTTGCATAGCTTGAGGGCTTATGTTTGACGAGACTTGAATATCAATCCAACATCTTGAAACTCTTAATGACCTCCTTCTTCCTCTCTTCTTTTTCTTTTTTATTCCTTTTTAGTCTAAGCAAACTCAATAAACCTAAAAACCATCTTATACCTCAAAACCCTCTCCCTTTCATCCTTGCTTAAACTTTTGCCAAATACCTCACTCCAAAGCCTCCAAGTTTATCACATGCTTTCCCTTTCTCAAGTTTGACTCACCTAAAATTAAATCACAACCTCTTCTCTTCTTTCCTCCCGTTCGCTTCCAAAACCCTTACTTTCATCATCCTCTCCTTATAAACCCTTAGTCAAGCCTTGTTTCTTCTTAAATAAAGCCAATTAACCATCCAACAATGACCTAAAAGAGCTACTTTATGTCTCTCTTTCTCCCTTATTACCATAATATTATTATAGCTAAACTTCTTAAACAATTTTTGTATCAAAGACTTCATGGATGATAACCAAAGGTAATGTGGCAATAAGAATTTACTTGAGAGAAACATTGAACGGAGTATTCTCAAACTCTTGAAGAGGAAACTAATGGTCTAAGATGGATGATAATGATGTTATCAATTACTCCCTTAATGAAAATATTTAGATTTCTTCACTGTTGAGATGAGCTCATTGGTAATTTCCTTAAGCCTTCTCTTGCTTCCAAATGTGTTGGAAATAGATAAGTTTTCTTCATTAACTAAGAGTAATAAAAGTTTTGCAGCAAGATATGAGATGGTAAACAAAGCCTTGGCTTCTCAAATTCATTAGCCCAAAGAGAAAATACTAATGATGCTTGAGTCACCTGGGTTTCTTCTAGCTCCACCTCACTTAGGCTTTCTTGTAAACATTTGAGGTAAAATTTGGGGCTTCTATTTCAATTTTGACTAAGATCTGGCAAATATTCAACAAAAATTTTCTGGCTTGACATAACTAGCAAAGAAAGAAGCAAAGATCCTTTTCAAAAACTTGAAATTGGGAATAACGAGATACCTTCTAAAGCCACTTTAATGTTGCATCCATGAAGCAAGATGGAGAAAATTGTTCACTTAATTGCACCAAAAAGCATGAAAAAAAGACATAAGTGTCTCGAATTCACATAGAAAAATTTATGGGTCTGATTTGTCATAATAGAAAGTAGGAACTTGAAATTTAGAAGGGAAAAAAATCCCTATTAAAAGAGGAGCAATTACAATGCCAACATAAGAAGAATAGCTAAGACGCATCATACACGATGCCACACTCTTTGCTAAATGAACACATCCAAGGAAAACAAAGGTAAAATGGAAATTAAGAAGTGGCACAAACAAATGGTATCCCACTTGCAGAAATTAATTAAGTAGCAGAGAAATAAAGGGAGATGAATGAGTTGAAAAAGGATAATTCATCATATGAAAATGAACAAGCTCATTTAAGACAATTGAAACTTGAACTAGAATCGTAGGCTTTAGTGGAACAAGATATTCAAATGGATAGAATTGACATACAAAAATTATTTCCAAATGTTACTAAAAGATATGAAAGAATGGCTCAAAAGGAGGATCATTCTTAAGAGGTGGAGGGATAGAATTAGTGATCACTTACATCATTGAAAGATTAAAAACATGATCATCAATAAGCACAACTTTTTGAACTGTAGTTCTCATCTTCTATCTACTCACTAATTCCAACATGCAATGTTAGAAAATTGTTGAAACTAATTACAAATTCCAAGAAGAAGAAATTATTTACTTCCCTTTTGTAAAGGAATCACAAGAAGGTAATTTAGAATTATTGCAAAAAATAAGCTCCTGCAAGTTCAAATATAAGACTTAGGTAAGAACAAAGAGGGATAAGCAAAGAGAAATTCCCTAAAAGTGAAAAAATTATATGAAGCAAAACTGACAACCGTGCCCAAATGGTACATAAACTAAACCATAATGGAGTGGCAAGATAATTATAACCAAAGAACAAGACCCTTTGCACATGATAAATTTGCTAATTTCATTAATATTTTGTCCTTCTCTGAACTAAGTTTTATCTTATTCAACTTAAACAACGATAATACCAATCATGCTTGATGAATCATAATCTATCTGGACATTGAGAGTGATCCGTGTGACCCAACACCTTGAGAGCTATTTCTTTAACCCTTGATTTCTAGAAATCTTACACCTTTTGACCTTGTTCTCATGAAAAGGTTTGTCATCGAAGGCTAGTCCAATTTCAAAAAGACATGCCTCATGTTAATCATCAAGCATATGATGACCCAGCAAATTGTAACATAACATGATAACTTTGCATATTCATACAACATAAATGGTAAATAGCTATCATAACACTTACTAAAATAGGATTAAATAAGTGATCATGGTTTTTCTTTGGCATGCTACACAAATAACTAAAATAAAAATATCTAAACAAATGCCTCTTGCTCCATATTTTGGGATAATATATGTACCATCTATTAATATTTTAGCATCCATGATTATAAGGTTTAATAAAATCTTATTTAGATTGTATACCCATAAAAAGCACATAAGAAAATATCTAAATTTAATTTAGTTAATAATAAATGATGAAAACATTAAAAACATGGATAAGATAAAATTCACAAAAGAAAACTGAAATAAAATATATTACATAATGGATTTAATTCCTTGAATATACCACCTTAAATCCATCAAGTGCACTTTGCACTAGCTGTGAGATTTCTAAAAACACTTCCTCCTAAGATGACTCGTGAGAAAAAACTTTGTCAAAAGTGAAAAAAAACTTTTGAGTTGTTTACAAATAAAGCAAAACAAAAAGCATCAGTAATAGAAGGCTCATCCATATAGATTATAGTTTCCATAAGACATTATAAAATAGATGAAAACTTGCATGTAATAAATTAGAAAAAAAATTCCTTACATCTATACATCAAATCAATGCCTCTCCCAAGAGACTCGACGTTTATTGGATATGAAATAACTGAACCATCTGCTCTCCTGGCATCAACGTCTGACAAAAATGGTCGCACTTTGCAAAAAACTCGAATGTTTCCATTTAGTTCTTGCAAAACATTAAAGCTCAATAAAAGTATAATATGTGTGGTATAAATATTAGATATGAATATACATTTTGGGCAAGTTTCTTATACAACTTTCCAATGGAATGACTATCAAAGGCTCTAAGTTTTTAAGGAAAACAGTAGTAAAGAGAAAAGAACTTTTTCTTTAAGACAACTATCTAGGGTTCAAATGCAAGATCGCCAGTCAGATTTTAAGTGTTTTGCTGCCCAATGATGCAACTTTTATGAAAATATCAAAAACATAACAAACACTTTGGCATGGAGAAAAATATTCTTGCAAATGCAGACACATGCATGGCTTGTTGAAAAGAAGAAATTGAGAGATACACATGCATGTTTATTGGTTTGGGACCAAAACCAGAATTTCAAATAGTTTAAAACTGATTTCAGTCCAACACTCAGCCGAATTATTGGTTTGGTTCAACTCAACGGTTCAGCTAATCTTGGCTAAAATCAATGTCTGCCATCCTCAACCTAATTTTTGCTTCAAAATCCATTACCAAATTACCTAAATACCTTCATTTTCTAACAATAAAAGAGCTCGGGTGGGTAAGTTAGAAAATGCTCTTGATAGCTACAATAATGGTTCTAATGGATGAGATTTACAAGACTTAGTGTCACCAAATTTCAAACACCAAAGAATGGTTTCACATTCAATTTCTCTTTTGTTAATATTTCCCTTGCTCAATTATCCATAACATTACTTTTACGTTTATTCTTTTAATAATTTGCTAATTGAAAACATAAATAAATATTGCTTATTTAAATGTTTAATTAAATAACATTGATTTTGAATCTTATCCTTTTAGTGTATTACCTACTTTTATCTTTTCAACAATACTCTTTTTACTCACTTGGATAGATTATGGCCACTCAATTTTTTAACAATATTTTTTTATAATTTATTTTTTGCATCACCTATCCACACAGACAAGTGATCATTATTGTTTTTAACTGTGTTATTTATATCATTTCATTTTTAGTACCCAACCCCATAAATATATGGACAAATGGTGACCTTATTAATTTTACGAAATATCCCATTTATTTTCAATAGTTCATTTCTTTTCAATGCTGCACGTGCACCTTATCAATAGTTAAGCACATTCGTGTTATACACGCACAAGCTACCTGCATGCATGGATAGACCCTTGGCTTGATAATAGATTTGTGCACCTCAGGATGCACGCTGGCCAAGATAGAGGTTGATAGGTGCAAAATTTGTAAAATTTGAGAAATTTCTAATTTTTGATCAAAATCACATTTTTTTTAAATTTAAAAATTATATCCCAACCACTATATAAAAAGGTAGAAATAATGAATGAAATAATAAAAAAAATTGAAAAAAAATCTGAGACGTCAAAAATCGTAGAAAGTCAGAACTTGAGAAATTCGACGAGTTTTGAGAATCAGAACTTCGTAAATTCAAAACCCTTTAAAGCAAATCTTTTTGGGGAATTCAACCTCCTTGTGATAAAAACCCTCTTATCCCTCTATTTCTCCTTCTTTCTTTGATTTCCATTATTACACTTCCACTTCTGTTGTTATCATTCTTAAAAAAAGCCTATTTAAGAGGGTTAAAGACGAGAAAACCTCACAAGCAGATCATTGATATTTTATTTTGATGTTAATAACAACACTATTATTAGAGTTACAATTGTTGAAAGTCACCAACCATAATTTATTAACAAAGTTTCTAGAACAAGTGCTACTTTGGAAGCATTAACAAGTGGGATGGCTAAGAATTGTCAATAATAACTCATCATGTTTCTTTGCAATTTAACATTGGGCAACTAACAAGGAAAAGAAGTAGCATGTCAACATCCCAACTAGCCTTATGCCCAAGCACTCACATCAGAGGAGCAAGCACCTGTAAGGCCCAAGTTACAGGGATCATGGTTCCATTTACAAAAGGAAAAGAGCAAATCTAAGAAAACATCAATGACAAAAAACAAATGATATCAAAAGGTACCTTGTTATAGAAATATCTAAATCTTTTTACCACTCACATTGCTTTTATTGTTGCTAACTCGTAGTACTTGTAAGGCGTTGTGACTACTATAGAGATCACAATAAGCTCTTAAGTAAAGTCACTCACAACTTCAAAGGTTGTCAATGTTTGTTTGAAATGGAAAAATTGAACATGCAAACAAACAAAATATGCAAAATAATGGCATTTGCATCCAACATCAAGTGTATTACAAGAAAAAAAAACTCATTGTGATTAGGTTTTTGGAGAAGATCCTTTGCAATATTGATCTTGGTTTCAAAATGCCAAGTTGTTGCTGAGGTTTTGACTCTATTATAAATATAAAGTTCGCATTATATATTCTATATTTATTGCATTCATTCTTCTATTATGGCTACTTTTGGATCAAGTATGGGATCTTTTGATCTATTGTACACCCTTTGAGTTACATAATGAGTTATAGTATATAACTCTTCTATGGATTCTTATGAATTTTTTTCTACCTACTTTTACAAAGAACTACAATGAAGTAAGTTTGATCTTTTATGATTATAAGTAAATATAAACAATAATTGTCCAAATCACTTAAAAATTTCCATTCATTACTTCATCCTTTTTTTTGTTAGTTATACTACAAGTGCACACACTTTTTAAACATAGTATTCTAAAATAAGGCTGTCTTTATCTTTGTAAATTTTTGAAAAAAATGAAAAAAAGTACAATTCAACTTCCTCTTGTGCATGTCTCAACTCTTCAAAAACATGCCAGCTTTCAATAACATTGTTACTACAAAAATTTCAACCATGTTCTATGACAAATTACTAGACTAGAAAAAGGATACTGATTAAAAGGCATTTGTTAGATGACAAATTAAGGAATTGATAGAATGATTTAAGCTATGATAGCACAACCACTAAAATCTATTTCTTAGTATATAAATTAAGAGTGGTTGCATAAAAACTTTTTAACAAAAACAAAAAGTTAGAATGAAAATAATTGAGGCAAAATTACATGAAGAAAAGGTTTTGTTTTTTAATTTGGTGGAGTGCATTTATATGATAGTAAACTCACTTTAAATTGATAATCTCACCCTAATATTCTCAAGTTGGTTCCTAAGCAAGCTGGCCTGATCCGTTAGTCTAGTAATAATCTCCATCAATGCAATTTTCTCCTTCTGCAACTTTGATATGGTATCACCATTTTTGATAGCATCAACCTGTAGCTGAAGGTTATATTGTTGCAAGCTATTGTTGTACTCTTGTAGTAGTTTGTTTGTCCCTTGAATCATTTCTATCTATGTAGTAACAAAATACAGAATATATCAAAAAAAAAAAAATATATAAATATTTCTTTCAATTAAGTTAAACAATGCATGTTGCTCTACATGACTATTAACATGATTTATTTCTTATGTAGCTTTCTATCGAACTTCCATGAGACCATAACGTAAATTTTCAGAAGCAGCCCTTGCTTCAGCTTCTTTCTCCTGAGCTTTAATAGCAACCAGATATGTTTCATGAGTATTGTCGTTATATATAAGTCAATAAAGAAACTATATTTAATTTTTAGAAGGTACCAATTTGTTGGACTCCTCTCTCTTAAGATTCTTCTCTAAGGGCACCTTCATTGTCTGGTATTCCTAAATCAGCGAAGTAAACTCTACTATTTTTGAATTCATTTGGGATTCTGAAAAGAAATGAAATTTTCAAAAGTTTAATAGTAAAAAAATCATCATTGCGTGAAAATGTAAATTGAAAACATTCACAAATTTTAGAAAGCTTTCTCTTTTCTGACTCCAACAAACTATTGAGCTCATCCTGTATCACAAGATAACAATCTTCCAGATCAATGTACCAACTAATGCATGACTTTAACCTCTTGATGTAGTATATCATATCATTCATCCTTCCTTGCAAAAATAAAACAATAAAAATTAGAATAAACAATATTACTTAAGAATAAAAAGAGACAGTTTGTTATTGTAACATAAAGATTAGGAAACCTAGTTTCCTGGACATCTGCTTTGCTTCTGAGCTTTGATTTCTTAGACAGTAACTTTGCTACATCCTCCCTTGAGTTAAACACAACCCCAGCACCATCACAATCTCCATTAGAGCTGGCAGTATCGGTAACAACTCCATTATCCCCAGATATGGTGTTCATACTCGATAGAGGTAGGCGAAAACGTGCAGAGTTTGCCTTTCCTACCATATTTCTGCATCCAATCTTCTGCCACCTATTTAACTGTGATTCATCCAAGTTCTCGCTCTTTTGCAAATCGATCTACAAGTAAGAATTCCAAGCCAAGGAGAACACTAGCCATAGAACGGATTGAAAATTAATTTTGCGAGAAGTAAACCTTACATTTGAATGGCTTCGAGAAACATTATACCCAGCGATCAATGAGGGTTTGTTCTGGTTCTTCATGTGCAACATCAATGAGAGAAAAACTATCCAACGGAGCTACGTAGGGGTAGGGCTAAAGTGCAACCCTGATGAGGTGTAGAGGTTGGATGAGGAACAGAAGACAGAAATCATCGGACAAACAAATTACAAACCAAAGCAGAAGAAAAAACCTTTTATTTATCTTTCCGAGGAATTTTTTGGTCTCGAGAACGACGATACTCTTGCGCTTCACTTCTATACACGAACTAAAGGGCGAGCTTTGGGATTTGTAATTTATTGAAACGAGCACGCCAGAGATTCCAAAATGACCCCAACGTGCCCTGTTAATAATTACATGACAAACGAAGTAGCTATATGTATTTTCTTTCAAATAAATATTATTCAGCAAGAAAAGAAGACAAACAGAAATAACTTTTAAAAATCAAACTAAACGAAAAAAATTATTGCATTAATTTTCTTAGATTAAATTTGAAAATGAGAGATTACAAAATAAAGCTTTGAAAAAAGAATATTAAAAAAGAGTTTTATATAAATAAATAAAAATTAGATATATATATATATATATATATATATATATATATATATATATTAACAATTAGAGATTGAGAAAAATAGAAATATTATTTAAAATTTTGTTATTAGTCTAGACAAATTTTATGATTAACTTTATATTATTTTTTAATATAATATTATGATTTTGTCTTATTATTTTGGAGTAAATTTTTAAAAAATTAATATATAAGATAGTAAATATGTAAAAAAGAATTAAATTAATATTTGAATCAAGATGAATTGTGACATCATGGTCTATTTCATCGACCATACTTATCTATGATAGTGATGGTCCATTCATCATTGCTCTTTTTCCATTGTTCTCAGAGTGATAGAATGAAAAGTTACATTACACTTGATCCTAATTTGAGCATAATTTTTATACTATAATAAATAATATGTCATGTAATGATGATTTTTCTACTAAGTAGACAACCTTTTTGAGTATCAATATTCTCTAGTATTTGTGTTACACCCTTGTGTTTCATGAGTCAAGCATAAATGTTTATATCTCATATGGGCTTGTTTTAAGTGAAATTATTAATATTCAATTAAGTCAAGCCATGAACTTTAAATGTCTGAATTAGTAGTCTTCAAGGCTCTTGAAGTCATGGCAAGCTTCAAGAAAATTGAAGATATGCACTAAAATTATTATACTTGAATTTCTCTTTATTTTTCTTGGATTTGATATGTCCAAATTTTTACATGATGTGGCACACTAATACTATTAATATTTGAAAATGTTATAAATTTTAATAATTGTTGAATTTTGGTTTTTGGGCCAAGCATTATTGATAAAAAGTATTGACATTAGTATTTGATTTTTTAAAATTATTTAGGAATTATTTTCATGAATTTCTTTTCATATCATTTAGTAAACTTGTAACACTGTCATAATATAAAGATGTTTTGGTACACTTATATTAAAATTTTTTGCACAAAAATTCTCACAAAACACTATAAAACAACGTTAGTCCCGGGATTTTTCATTGTAGCATTGGGCGGGTCGACCCGACCGACCACTAGCCAGTCCAGGTGTTTAGGAATTTTTTTAAAAAGATATAATAAAATTAAAATTTTTAGATAGACCCGAAATGGGGAGCGTAGCCCGAAGGCGAAGGAAGAAGCCTGCCATGGAAACTAAACGAAACCTGGCAAGATCAATCCAAAGGGAAAGCTGAATGGAACAGTGCGAGATCAAGTCACCAAGACCAAGTGTCTTGAGCGAGGAAGAGGAAAGCCTACCCCAAACAGCTTGTGAGCCATACAAACCGAATTCCTTATAGAGCTCAATGGTAAAATTAGTTGGGCAATGTGGGACTAAAGTCCCAATCCGATTGTTAATAATGGTGCACATGCAAGCACGATTTGATGACAGAAATTAATCAAGACAAAATACAGGAAGTACAAGAGAATTGAACCTAAGCAGATCTGCGTGCTTCAAGAGGCGTAAGCAATGAGGTAAACGTTTTAATTCAATTAATTTCGGGATGCATTATTCTATTACATACAGGACAACCTACGCTTGATCCAATGGCCCAGATCAAGGCTGCCTAGATCCAACAGCCAAGGTTGATCACGAACAATAAAATCGAGATGCAATCGAAAACATCCATTTCAGGCTCCAAATCGAATGGTGGCTGCTTTGTGTTCATTAACCAAACGGCTAGTTCATTTTAGAGTCGTTTGGAGTGGACTTAGAGCTTAAATTGTTCTCTATAATTATGGAAGGATGAAGAACTCCTTGTTTCTGCTACCAAAAAGCTAGTTCATTTTAGAGTAGTTGGCAATTGATTTGGAGCTCAAATTTTTGCCCTATAAATAGGAAAAGATGAAGAAATCCAAGAGGTTATAATTGCTGATGTTAATCAAGACCTATCAAAATTCTATAATACCTAAAATTAGATAATATTTTTTAGATCTATTTCTTCAATGTAAAAAGAAACTAAGTGCTACATATCATACTTTGAGAAGTCAGTAATACATTACAAGGATTTTGATCTCATAAGGAAATTCCTTTCATATAAAGTTAGGTTGATGCAACACCATAACTTTTAATATCAGTTCAACTTTTTAAAAATTTTTTTGATTATACTTGAAATATTGATACGAATTTAGCAATATGATTTGATTTTAATAAGTGTTTTTGAAAGATATATTATTTAAAATATCAAAAAAGATAAAAAAAATCAAAATAAAAAAAGAAATGAAAAGTGGAATAAGTAACTTATATTAAATTTTGTTTAAAATAATTTAGAGTCCATTTGATGTGAAAAAAGCATAGATTATCAACATAGAGATCCCATCCATTTTTTTATTGATGTTATTAAACTTATTCTTATAATTATCTTCATACTTTTAATTTTTTTTATTAAAATAGTTATTGAAATTATTATGAAAATTTTCCCATCTTATATGACAATGCTTAAATTAATATTTTTGCATGCCAAACATGTCACGTCATATAAAAAGAATTTGCAAGAAATTAAATACCAGAGCAATATATAGTATATAACTTAACATCGACATCCAAATGTTAAAGTTGCCAAAATATTGATTTATAATTTAATCTAGTTTAGATGTTAAAGGCTGCTAATTTATATTTTTATAAACCACTAAGCATATGTACAAAAAAATTCATAGTCACCTAACTTGAAATTTAATGTTGTCACCTTCCTTCCCACGTTGGCTCCACATGCCAAATTACCCAATTTGGAAAAGCCCCAATTTTTGGGATTTGACAAAAGTTTGTCAACATTGTTTTCTTAAATTCTCACATAATAGTAAACAATACTTTTTAATTCTTTGTTGCAATGTTTAAAACTTACTTTCATAATAAAATCTCGTATTTTGAAGTTTTAATTTGGACCATTTGCCATCAAAATCATTTTATGTCTATGATTTTCTAAATCGACAAAATTGTCCGTTTACTCCACTTAAATACACTAAACTTCAGCAAAATGAAGATCATATATACTCAACATTTCTTTAAAATTTCCTAACATATTCATAGCCACTAGTGGCTATTTCACGAGTATTTGATCACTAATTAATTTTAGAATAAATTGGATTTTTAGAAATGGGAAAATATTTTATTTTATTCAAAATTTTAAACAAAATCTCGTTTTCTTAAATCTTTTGATACTAAAATATCCAATTTTTTTAACAATTTATAAAACTCATAAAACTATACCACACATAATTGTTTCTAATTTCTTTTAATATTGTTTAATATTTAAATAACTTTTTCCATAAAAAAGAATTTCTTTTCTAAAAAATGTATCATTTTTTATTATTTTTTATTTTTTAAAGATCATCATTTATTTTAATATTTTTCTCCCAAAAATATTTAAAGTAATATTTTTCTATAATTTTAATCTTTTTTTTGTGTCCAATTTAATTCCAAATTTTATGATATTACAATAATAAATTCTTATAAATTTGATATTCCTTATTTAATACTATTCTTCTTCCTCTGTAGGACTCATATCCCATCTTCTAAAAATTTATAATGTTTTATAAAGTAGTAATAAATCACTAAATGTTATAAACCTTATAAAATTAGTTTTTAATATAGTTTTTCACTTTTAATGAAAATAATGTATCTCCTTTCTCTTTAATCTCTATTTCACCATCCAATAAATGCACTTAATTAATTTATATTATAGATAATGAGATTAATCATAATAAAAATTTATTAAATAATACTCATACTATTAAAATATTATATTATTAGAATTAATTACATAACTTGAGTCCTAATAGATCAATCATATTAAAGTCTATTGGTTTTATTGGATCATCTACAACCTATTAGATCATTTGATTTCATTCATTTAATTGTTTAATGTATGTCTAATGGATGATAGATTTTTCCAACTTATCTATTTGGCTTGTGGTCATACTATTTAATCCACATGTAAGATCATTAAATGCTCATTGAAAGATTATTGGATTGTTTATCGAGCATTCAATAAAGACTCACAACACAAATGTCGAAAAATTATTAGATAGTTTGATTTTTTTCATTAGATCATTCAATCTTTTGTTGGTTTATTTGATGGTCCCATTGAATATATAACGAAGACTTTGTTTATTTCTTGTATTTTCATTAGATCGTCAAATTCTCTTTTGCAGTTATGATTTCATGCACATAAGGCTTAGTTCTCTTTACAAATCTTACATACATGTCTCCAAAATCAATTGTAAATCATGGGGAAAACTTACCTTGTTTCTTTTAATTAGATTTTTCCCATAGTGATCCTTTAATTCATTTTCTTTTCTTGTCTGCAATGAATTAGGACTTATGGCCAAAGCTTAGAAAATCTCTCTTTTTGATAACAAAATGCATATGTAATAGTCTTTTTTATTAACTTAAGAATTCCTTCTAAATAAGTTTAAATTATTTAATTTGTGTATGTCATATTTGAAACTTGAGAACTTATTGATGAATAAGCTTTTTAAAAAGCATGCCAAGATAGTAATGATAGAATACAAAATCTGAGTATAATATCATGAATGTTTCAATTTGAGAAATCTGTATGTATGCGGTTTATATTTTTCAAAAACTATTTAAAATTTTTATGAATACTTAAAATTGAAAAAATATAAGAAGATAAGAAATTTAGATTAAATATAAAATAATCCTCTTATTAAATAATAGAATGCTCTCTATTGTCTCAAGCATTTTAGCAAAGTTCAGTAGTGCATAAATGAAGCATGAAAAGAAAGATCTTAGGGAGAGTGTTTAGGGAGATTTGGCTTGAGATCTTGTAGGAATTCAAAGAAAACATAGAGAAAAAGAAAAAAAAAAGGCAAAATGAAGAAAAAAAAATTTTCACCTCACTTTACTAGAATCACATCTTAAGGTAAGTTCATAATTGAGTTCATCTTCATAAATCATATATTTGCTATTTGGGATGTTTTGGAAGTGGATCTTGGGTGATCTTAATGGATTTATGGTTGAGTTTGTTAGTTTTTAGTTGTTATGGTTCAAACAAGCAATCAACCAAATCATTTGATACAATCTACAAAACATAGCCAGTGATGGGGCTTTGGCTTTGTGTAAATGGCTCAGTTAGTTGATCATTGTTCTAGTGTGCTAAATTAAGTAAACAAATACAATTGATTTAGAAAATACACAATAACAATTGCCTTATTTAATCCTTTCTTTGACAAGTGATTGTTAACATCATACAAGTATGATGAGCTGATCAGATGAATATGATGGGTTTAGAAGAAGGTCTAATAGAGATTTCCCATATGATCGGTAATTTGGCCTATATATTCCATGGATCATATGATATTATATAGAGATCATACCATATAATATGAAGCTAAAATTGTTAAAGTATATAGTCTATTTAAAGATTTTTTGAAATAGTTTTTGTAAGTGCTTTTTCATAAAAAGTGGCAATGATGACAAAATATAATATGAATTGTACAAAAAATGAGAAGAAGATAAAGGAAAAAGTGTGTCCAAGAAAGCAATATCTCAAATCCATTAGATACGTTAACTAATTAATTATGATATAAGAGAGTTGCTTTAGTACACTCTAATCTAAAATTATGCAATGACATAATAAGATGAGCATTAGCATAGCATGATATAATTTACATATTTTTAATATTGAAATAGCCTTTTACTATTATAAATATATAAATGTATACAAAAGGAATATTATTTAAAAATTAAGTAAATATTTATTGAAGCATAAGTGAGATAAATTCAGTCAATATAATATAACTAGATTAAAGCAATTCGAAAATCACATGCAAAGCAATAAAGATTTACATAGTAATATATCCAAACAAATTAAAAATTAAAAGAAATAAAATAAATTATATATGAATGTTGCATTTCAAGGCACTAAGATAAATGAGTGTGACATCCCAAATCATCAAATTAGGTATGAATCAAAATGTCTCAGAGAGCATGTCAAAGCCTTAGAAAATAATATTTAAAACTATAAAAAATAATATTTAAATTTTTATAATATTTGAAATTATAAAAATAAATATTTAAATAGATAAAGATCATGGCGATGAGTACAACCACATTTGTTTCATCCCGATCCCCTTGTTTCAAATTATAGCAAATTATCAACATAAATAATCACAAATAATAATGAAGTATTCTTCTAATATTAAGTAAATATACAACAAAGAAAATTATAGCAAATTACTAACAATTTCCTTTGCATCATGGAATTTACATAACCTTACTTTGCCTTGGTTGTGCATTAAGACTTACCTCAACTTTAGGCATTTGCCCTTTCTCTTTATTGTGCCAATAATTGTTTAGCTGGTGCATTTAGAGGTGTCAACGTGTTGAACTTAGTAACTTTGAGGGAGGTGGTCACTTGGATAAGCTTTTTGAGGAAAGTTCTTATCAAGTCTTAGTCTTTTTTGCCATTGGATGAGGCACTTTTAAGGCAAATATGCTTTTCCTTTTGGCTTCCCAATAAGTGCGAAGAAGATTCTTTCTCATTAATGAGCAACAAAATTCTTCAAAAGATTTCTTGTGAGGACAATGGAGAATCCATGTTAAAGATTTCTCACTTGTGTAATGCAAGAATTTTCATGATTCACTTCCTTACAAGCATCATTGAAGAATTAGAGAAAGGCTTGAAGGGGGTCAAATTAATGTTATCTTAGATTTTTTAGTGATTCAAAGAACTATTTAGGTTTAATGCAACTAGCAAACAAGATAAAAAATATGCTCTTGTATTACTTAAGAGAGAAATTTGATATTGGAGGCTACTTCTATAATCATTTGGAAGTTACATCTTTTAAAAAACTGAAAAAGCTTGCATTTATATGTCTTGAAATGACTTGTAAAGAATTAATAATCTAGAACTCCTTTAGAAAAATACAAGGGTTTGAGCTAACAAAATAAAAATAAAAGTTAGGTAATTAGAGTTGATAAGATCTACTTCTTATTAGGAGAAGTCTCATAAAAAATGTGTAGATTACACTAGTATGCCTACAATAGGTTGGATTTCTTTTCAAAGTGATAGAGAAATCCTCAATAAAGTAGAGTTGGTATAGTCTTAATGTCAAGTACCAACCTAATCACTTAATTAAATAAAAAAATCAAGTGTTTTATGCATATAAAATATTGAGTGAGGAAAGTAAATTCTATTTATAGACATGAAGATATCACAAATTCCTTAGTACTAACTAAAATAAAATCATACAAATAATATAATATAGATATTACTTGTTTAACAATATATATAAAGTTCAAATTGATGTTTTATTTAACTTTCAATTACCCAATCTATACTAATATTGCTCACTCTGAAATCTTTAGAGTGTGGTCTTCTCTCTTGGTGTCAAATCCCCAAATATCAATTTGATGGATGCATGATCTGTGATGTAAGCACAAATGATACTTAATTATTTCAAAAGATAAATCCAATAAGACAACTAAGCTTAAAGGAATGCTAAAATAAACAAATATGTTGAATAAAATAAAATCCATATCATAACCATGATAATAAACCACTTGTGTAAGTTTGAAATCATACTAAATGTCATGCATACTACAAGTAAACTATATAAAATATAAATACTAGTTTTTCTATTCTTTCTAATTTTTAATATTTTGTATAATCATCAAGTTCAGTATATTTTAAATAATTATTCTCATGAGTTCCAATAATTATATCAAGATATAGCCTCTAATCATCATCTATTTAATCTATCTAAATAATGTTAAATAGATGTCTAATCAATATATCGATACTCTACGATAACTCCTTAGGATTAGTGCCCTATAGTAAGTATGGTAGCTATATCTTTTGATAAAATTTGGTTGGCTTAGTATCATCCATTATAAATAATGACATCATAACACATACACTATGCATATATTTAATCTAAAGATCAATTCTTTATAATAACATCTATTGGGTTTAGTGTAACACACACAAAAAAATGTCTAATTTGAAGATCAATACCATAACATCTCCAAAGGTATAATATTGAGGACAATATCTTTAAAAAGCTGATTTTTATTTTTATTTTTCTACGATATAATATCACATGATATGTTAACCGAAACTATTGAAATATATATATATGTCAGCCTGTTTATTATTATCAAAACTAATATACATTATCTATATTTTAAGTGTTTTTATTTTATATTGCTTTTGTTTACATTTTTTATGATGCCATGTAACAAATACATGAACAAAATAATGCAAATCATGTAATTAATAAAGTCATGTACCAAGTAATATAAAAAAAGTCATTAATATCGTACTAAATTATAATATATAAGTATTTTCCATCATAATAAATATAATCTTAAAGAAAAAAATAATAATATTATGTTAGATCACAAATTATAAATTTATTTATATTTTAAAATTTTATTTATTAAAAAAATTAATAATAAAATATATTAAAAAAAATAATTGCTAAAGTAATACGATCATGTTACATAACATGTTATCCAATTTTTCTATCTAAATATGACAATTATCTTCCCTTTCGAATTTTAATTTATTTTAATTTTTTAAAATATTATATTTATGTAAGGGTCAACATACATATAAATTATAAGTAATTAAAATCATGTAAATTCTCTTTTTATCATTAAGTTATTACTTATATCATTCTTTAACAACTCTTTAAATTGTATCATACAATTATCTAGAACTAAGTAATCTCTATTATATCGTACATATATGATATCATATTGTATTACACGATCGGCTTTATTCCTCATTACCTAATATATTAGTTTATTCGAATCTACAAATCTAATAAAACTACCATACTCTAAGATAATAATAATGTATTATATGTTCTAATTCGACTCCTTATATTTTAATATATTTTTTATGCTCTACTATGATCCATATAATCGCACTATAGGATATGGAGACTTCTTTAATGATTGTATCATATGATTAATCCTATTTTACTAAATGGTTTTATTTCTCTCTACTAACATCATCTACTTTTCATACTAATTTGATAAATGCATCATATTATACGATTCAACTTTGTTAAAATTATATAACTTGAAATTGCACCTTAGCATCACCAACATTGTGCTAATCTTCCAATTTAGACTTATCAACTCTCTTTCAACTGAAATAGATCATACATTGTGATGTTTATATTAATTTGTATGATAGATTCATCTATGCAATAAAAATTGTGCTATTAGTATTAGTGTGATTTAGCAAAATGACAAAAACAATTATTTTTGATAACCTTCTCATAGAAGCTTATCATATATTGTGGTACCACAACTCCTCTTTCTTCAATGAATTCAACATAGTAACATAATAGAAAAATATAGAACTTACATCATCGATGATTCAACCTTTGCAACTCTCCTCTAATAGCACAACTCTACTTCTCGGTTTTCTTATATGAAAAAGCTCGTCGGAGCACATAAGTACACTTGAACGTAGCCTCTATTGGGCCTACTAGACCTATTTATAAGCCGAGAAATCAAGGATGTGATGACCTGAACTCCTTAAAGCTCACTATTTAATTAAGCTTGGGAAGTGAGGGTGCTTAAAATCATTTTTTATCCTACCCATACCATGACTGTTGAGAATTTGAAAATCTTATTCCCATGGGTTTCAATATGACATCTTTATAAAACACTTAAATATTATATTATTTACAAATATATCAACTTATTTAATATTTTTCTATAATGATATCTAGAAATTACATATATACCCCATCAAAATCTAATATTTAGATATTTATAAATATATTAGTCACTACTTAGTTTTAATTTAAGCAAAAATTTCTAAAATTATAAATTTAACATGATTCATTTTATACTTTAATATTTATAAATTTATCAACTGCTAATTAGATTTGACAAAACTAATAATTTTTAAAATTTCAAATCTATCTTACATGTACATTAGATAATTACATTTCTACATGTATCTTTAATAATTTATAAGAAATTTTTTAGATCTTTAAAATTTACAAACTCTATGTCATTAAGTTCATCTCCCAAGAGTTCTATTTATTGATATGCTCAAATAATATATTTTTTACTAATTTTGAACTTATGATATATTATGAGCACTTTATTGTTATTTTAATAATTTTATATAATAATAATATATTTTAATATTTTTATATAAAAAAAATATAATTTAAGAAATTAATTTGATTAATTTTAATAATACTTTGTCACAATCTTTTTGACTTAAATATAAAATTTTTCTGTTTGATATAGTTTGAGATTTTAGGGTTGTTACATTTAAGATTAAGTTTAGGGAAAAAAATTTAACTAAGGGAGAGGTGGTAGGCTTTGATTCATAAATCATTGTTGTGGTGTCAATAAGATGATGTTGTGAAGGATTATAGGGTATTAGATTTGTGAAAATGGAAGCAAAGTGATTATGTCAAAGAGTGATACTAAGGGCCTCAAGGGGCTTTCGATTAGAAGAGATGGATTTGGTGTTGTCTCCTTTACTAGACTTATTAAATTACCTTATGTGCCCCTTTAAAGTATAAGAAGAAATAAATTTGGTAAAATATTTTTTTGTTATTAAAATAAATGGAAATGATTGTTGGTGGATGAAGGAGAAAGGTTACAAACAAATTAGGTGGAAATGTAAGGAACTTTGCTTGCTTCTTAACAGAAAGTGTTGAAAGATTCACTTTCAAATAACAATATCATAGATTCTTAGTCTCCATTTTAGGTTACTTATCTAGTTTCTTACAAATGATGTTAAAAGATGTTAATGTAAAATTTAGATTCAAGGGAATCAACAAAAACTTAGTAAAGATTTTTATCGAGTGCGATTACAAAAAAATTTAAGTAATAACTTGGGGTCTCCTAAGTCAAGGATCACAAAGGAGGACGAGTAAAACTAGGGGAATAAACTAAAATTCTATTTCTCTTTAGAAAAATGTTTGTTCTTCAAGTATGCAAATTTATTTCTTTCAATTAAACCCTAAGTGTCACTTCCTATTTGAGTTTGTGCAGCAACAAAGAATGACCAAATATTATCTTTCTTCTTTTATTTCCTTGGAGGTTGTGTTGGATGTGGTGACACAAGACATTATCGAAAGGATAGTTAAACTTTACACTTACCTCCTTAGGTGCCAACATTGCTAGAAGACTTGGGTACGAGATGGATGAATCATGTGCATTATCTCCTTAGATGATAGCATTATAAGAAATGGCAATTAAGTCTTGATGGTCCAACCTCAAGCTGTTGGTATTATCAGTAAAGGTTCTCAAACTTTACATCTCTATTATTTATCATATAATTATATTATAGATTGATAACTAAAATTTGTTATACACATTTATGCATCTTAAAATTGTAATAAATATTATCAATAAAAGTGTGCTTATTGATAGATTATAATTTAATAATAATATCAAAAAGATTAAAATTTTCAAAATTTAGTAATAATACCACAATCTTTTAATTTAATATATTATTAAATTTATTTTTATTAAAATACTTTAAAAATGTTAATCCCATACTAACACGTTGAGCAATCCTAGTGTCACCAATCAAATTCAAAACAATACTCCCTTCTTTTTTTAGTAAATTATTAATATATAGTAATTATCTTTTGTATTTAAACAGTTGTCATCATGAAACTGCATAAGCTCCTTAGCTTGGTTCTTTTGAGCTTTCTTCGAATAGGGTTTTGTTAATTGATCAGTAGAAATGGCGAGAGCGGCGAACCTCCTCTTACCGGATTCCTTCTCTGCATCTGGAAAGGTAGCTGATAGACTGAGCCTTCCTCTGCTTCAATCCAGGATGAAGCTGGACCCAAAATTATACGAGGTAGAGCTTCTCCTTATCTATGGCCACTTCGAATCATCCCTACATCTCTTTCCTCAACAATCCATGCTTAGTTCGTCGTCGGACTCCGTGGTCTCGAAGGATCTCGGTGACCTCATGATGTTTCTAGCGCACATGACCCCATACTATCCTCGACGCCTGACTGAATTTTCTCATTAGTCCCTCATCTCCTTCAATCCAAAGTTCGGACCCTCCGATCTTCCCTTCCTTCCAATCGAGCACAAGACATCATCCTCCATATCTATGAGAAGGTTTGTTATTTTATTTTATTTTTTGGTCGAATCTGTTATAGTGTTCAGTACACTTCAATTTGGAGGGCCACCATTATTCAACATATTTCTGTTCAACATTTTAATGCGTGGAAATATCTATTGTTTGTACTGATTAAAGTTATATTTTGAACTAGGCATTGGAGAAAATGGGAAACTTCCACTTCATTGAGATTTAAGAGATGATTATAATTGTTGAAATGTTGTTAGACTTGATTAGGCCTTTCTAATTGTTGGTCAATGTAAAAATTTTATTTCCCTATGAAAAGAATAAAATGGGCACTTTTTTCCTATGATTTCGTAAATATAGAATCTTAACTATTTCTTGTGAGGCTGTATATTTCTTTTGCTAGATTTCTATATTAAAAAGGGTTAGGCTGCCAACACCGAATTCATATTCTGTTATTATAATTACAAGAATAGTCCTTTAACACATCAAGTGAGGTCAGATACATTGATTCTAAGATGCTATTGTTTCTTTTCGTTAACTGCCTTTCTTTTGGATCCAAAGTTGTTAAAGCCATTTCCAATAGTCAATAGTCATTTTTTTAGTTCTAGATTTTTTCCTTTTTTATAGGAAATATTCAATAATCTTCTTCTCTTATAGAATCACAAAGTAAACTTCTTAATGTAACCAAACCATTTAGATTGATTTTCTTTAGGCTTGTCTTCAATTAGGAGAATGTCAACTTTCTCCGTTATAGTAAGTTACTCTTCAAGCTTAAAAGCTTTATCTCTATCGCAATTATTGTATTTGTGTGTTTGTACTCATACATTGACATTTGATACCATTCAATCTTATAAATTTGTGTTTATTCTTCAGTATGATATTTCGATGACACAACACTCAGAAGTATGTTTTATTTTTGTCTTTTTTGTTCAGTGCTTGGATCATATTAATGACATTTTTTTGTTTAATTTTCTATCATTTTGAAGTATAGGCTCAAAATAAGTAAATTTTGTATTATTCCTTTTTTTATGATAACTATTACAATCAATATGTTTTTGGAGTTACATGTCTAAATATAAACTCCTTATATTTATTATAAGAACTAGAAATTCGATACCATTTAAATTTCAGAGTCATTGTTCATAGACTCAGTTTTTTAATCTATTTGCATAGTCTCAATTTGGATTTATCTCTTTGCTTAGTCTTATCAATTGGTATAAAATTATTAACAAAATGCATAATAATGGTTTATCTTAAATTTTACAATTACATCAACAATTAGTGTCAAATTAAAGCTATCTTTTATGGGTTATGTTGTTAGAAAGTTTTATGAAAGGAGTGCAAAAGTACTTATGAAGCACTATCTTTTTATGTGCAAAAATGGGAGTTGGGAGAAATTTTCAAAATGTTTTTTATTCTTTTAGTGTATAGGTAGAAAAAAATTTTTAAATTAAGTTTAAGAACACACCGAAGGCCTTAAAGCATAGCCATAATGAAATTCAATTGTAACTAAGAAATTTTTAATATGTTGTCCTTTGGCATGCAAAATTATTTTAATATATGAAATTTTAATTTATTTTTATTCTTTTCTAATGTCTTATCAATATAAAGCCTCCTTATACACTCATCATTACTTTGTTATACATGTTTTTCATAATTTCAATATGTACAATGCTGGCTTATTTTTTTCCTTTTCTAATGCTTTTTCGAACATGTGAGGGAAATATCATAATAATAATTAATTTGAGTTCATGATGATTCCCTTGTAGAATTAAGAAAATGTTTTTTTGTTCCTTGAAGTAATGATAAGAAAATGTTAGAATCATTTTATGTTCTTCATTAAGCTCTTTAATCCAATAACAAACATTTGTTATATAATCGTTTATAGACTTATCTAAAACTGTACTAACCCATTTCTATTTCAATTCTTACTTGAGTGTTGAAGCTTGAATCCTAAAATTGGTAATAGCTTGGTTTTCTGACAATGTGCCTGGTTTGTTGAACAACAGTAACCTTTATCTTCTTACAAATCATGATGTTAATTAACTTAGTGAAATTTATGATTTAGTTCTAGTTTCTTGAAATTATTTCTTTATACATATCCATCCATGATGGTGCAGGAATCCTTACTTCTTTTCAATTAACTCATTGTTGATATAACCATCTTTGTTAATCTTTTGGAATATTTAGATAATATATCACATTGCTTATAGGAAGTCCTAAGCATTAGCTTTAACACAATTTTGGACTGCATTGCCATGGTTTGGCTACCTTAAGGACAATGGAGAAGTACAAGTCCTATAAGTAGATGGTTTGGAGGGGTCGGAGATAAATGGAAAGATACATCATAGAGTTGCCTAGAGGTCAACAGAAAGAATCGGGAAGGAGAGATGGATAAGTAGGGTTTTTTAGTGTATACTATAAGCTATGAAAAATGGCTTATGTGAAATATTTTACTAACTTCAAATGCCTAGATGAAGGCTATGAAAGTTTATGGGCTTAAACCAAATGATCTTAAAATAACCAAAATGGAATTTTTTTCATAATATTATTTAGTATTGCAAGAGGTATGTTGTTCCAATGTTTCTACAAAAATTGAAGTTCTCTAGCATGTTATAGATTTTTCTTGTTTGTTTTGAAAGTTTATGCTTTTAATTATTTTTTGCTTATTTGTATATGTAGATTGTCTAGTTTGATGTGCCTCATGAATTATATATGGACCTTTAGAACGTTGGTGATCAAAACCTCAGAAAACTTACATTTTCCTATGTTGTGCACATTATTCGGCACATGAACAAAAAACATAGAAATGAAGCAAAAAATAAGAAGCTTCAAAATATTCTTTTCTCATTCTTATAGATGCGTGATATCATATATACTCTATTTTTGCTGATATTTCTTAATTTTTTTATTATAATAACTGATGTATGATTTCTTGTTTGAAAATTATGGTTTGATGATGGAACTACTAATGCTATTTGCAAAGCATGCTTTCACAATTCTTGAAGGTTGATATTTTCCTTATCTCTGCAATTGTTTAAGTCCCATTAGCTATCTTATTATGCCTTTTTATTGTTTCTTTTTGCAGAACACTTGGTCATGGTATCGACTCTATGTTTCCTTCTTGGTTATTAGCATGTTCATGATGATGATGATGATAGTGAAGCCTCAAGTGATAAGGATGATGAATTTATCTAAAATCCACAAATCGTTCTTAGTAGGGAAGCTATTTATAAGGCGTGTAGTTGGGGTCTACAATTTATTTATTTATTTGCTTTCTTGTGTGGACTGATGAAGATGCAATAAGCATGATGTGATGTCATAGTTATTCCATAGAGTCCATGATATGTTGTGGTGTTAATGGTCAGCAAATAAAGATTGACATATATTGCACATTAACTTTTAGATGATGATGGGGCTTTCAAAATATTTGCATAAGGTCTTAGATTTTAGATTGAATAGTTTATATTGAAACTATTGTGCAAGTCTTGATTCAATAAAGTAAAAGCCTTTTGGTTCTAGTTGCAGAAGTTTCGACCGAGTATTTAGTTTTTAAGTTTTATGTCGATTTCCATCTACAAGGACGGTCATTCCAGAAAGTTATTCTTTCGTTTGACTAATAAATGCTCTTTATTGATGTCTTAGAAATGCTAAATAATTAAAAACTAAAGTTTTATTCTAATCAGGTCTTTGCAATTAGGTAAATTTGGTAAATTTCTTTAATATTGTTCAATTTGACTTGAGGTCATTCAATCAATTTTTTATGCCTAGTCATTGACTCAAAGTTTGTGCTTTGGTCAAGACATGCTTGAGTTAGTATAAGTGCTTCAATCTATTTTTCACATGTTTGAATGGAATGCTATATTGCAAACGGTTTTCTTACTTAATGATTTGCTATATTATTCTAATTATTTTTTCCCTTGTGTATTCAGAAGAGCAGTTTTTTGAGACAATGCTTATTCATCATAAAGAAGAACCAAGTCACTTAGAGGTGGAGAAGTTGATATGGATAAATTCGAGAATTTTCAAATGTCATCGTTATACCTTAAGTAAAAAAATATTCACATATGGCCTATATAATTTGGTTGGGTGATATAAGCTTACCAAAAATATTTCAAAGAAATTGGTCATCAGAACTTCGATATGTATCTTCTGAATTTTAGCTCTTTTGCATCAATTCCATCCGTAGATTTTCATTTTGCTCACTCTGCTATGTTGAACTTTGAGCATGAGTTTACATTTTTTTTAACTAAAATTTATGCTATGAAATTGAAAAAGACGTGCAATTTCCACTGAAAGTTCTCGATAGTCTCACACGTTTTTGTAGGATTTTGTTTTCTTTTACCTACATTCTATGTGATTACAAAAATGCTGGTGATGGTAATTGTATTGTAAGGAAAAAACTTGACTTATGGAACACTTTCATTGATTAACGCCTGTTCTATATGATCATTGCTGTAGAATTGGATTCGGTACTAGAATTCCTAAATATTTTTCTAATAGTGATATCTTTTTACATATTTGGGCACAACACAAGGGCACTACTTCGAGCAAGAAAAAGAAAAAGGCAAAATTGCAACTTGTTGTTCGCGGTATGAAAAGGCAGCAACGGCAATCATCAAAAAATGAGTAGCACACTCCTACCCTCCACTTATTCATCTTAAAGATGCACTGGTTAATAAACTTTGAATTGAAGTCCTGCTTTTTTTTTAATATTCTTGTTCCAAGCCGTAATTGATACTTTGTCTAACTCCACAAGGCTTTTTTGAGATGCTCTTCTATGATCTTCATGTATGCAATGAACGTTTTTAAGTGGTTAGTTTTTTTGTCGATCTCCATGTAGTTATTTTATGTCTTTAGTTTGCAGGCATCTATTAGATAATCAGGTTTATACTTCTTGGTCGTGATTGCTTCTATAATGGTGTCTTCTCTCTTTTGTTAATGATGGCTGCTTCCCCTTACTTGGTTGAATGGTGATACCTATAGTTTGATGGCAGTTTTTTGGTTCCCTTAGATTTTCCCTTTTTCATTCTTGTCTTATCATTTTTTTGCTTATTTTTAAATTTCTTTTTGAGGCTACAGATTGTTTGCATGGGTGTGTTGGGGGTCATTACTATATATATATAGCTGAAGATTAAATAAGGAACATTGAAATAGATTCATAATTCATCTGTATTGTTAAAAACTACTTAGTTTGAAAATTTGTAATTGTACAATATTATCTAGTATTTTTAAATATTGTTAGAGATTTTGGAATTTGTGAACATGCTAACGAATATATGAAAAGCTTTAAAATGGGTCTATTTTTTGGTCAAGCGAAGTTAATTCCACATAAAGCATAATATATCAGCCTTTCAAGTAAAAAACGTTAAATATTCTTATATTTGAATTCGTATTTTTTTAACAAAATAGTCTAATTTCAAGGTCATGATCTGTTGTACAGTAGCTAGCACTTTCTTTTATGATCCTTTTAATTTTAAAAATCTTTATTGAGAATTGTTGAAATTTGCTTTGAAGCCTATGGTCACAAAAGGCAATTGCCAAAATAACTGCCTTCTAAGATTAGAGTCGTACTTCTTTGCATATTCATTTTGATTCTTCTTTTGGCTGCTTAGAGATTGAATTGTAAAGTTGATAACATCTTGGGGATGGTATAAAATGTAGTCAAATATGTAGGATTGGGGTGTGCATTTTTCCCACTACACCAATTTTTAAAAGTTTTGATTGAAGAAAAATTTTAATCACAGTTTCTTGCCACTGCTAATTCCATGAGTACATGGCAGCCTATCACATTTCATTTCCCTTCCTGAAGTGCCTTTTGTTTTGATATGAATGTAGTGAGTTATTCATAGTAGATAATAATACTAAGAATGATAGGTTTGGTTTTGGATTCCATTAACTGTAATTGCTGGTGTAGCTATGTTTAGTTATAGATGGACTAAATTTAATTTCCTGCCAATTTGCAATTCCGGTAAATAGTGAATCAATTTGTGCATGATTGTTCTGGTCCTGAGGTGTTTTATACTCTGTTTAGATATTGAATAGTTTGTCATTACTGAGTGGTGTACTGATTTAAATCTACTGCTTGTGTTTTATTAGGAAATTGTTGTTGGGTTAAATATGGCACGTGAGATGTGCTTGAGGATGTCATTGGTATGTGTTATTTTCATCTGATTGGGTTTCTGTTGAACTTGTTATGCTTTGAAGCAATTTTATTAGTTAATTGTTTTGGATTATTGCCAAGTATTTTTGTTTTGTTTTAATGGATGCTTTTGTCCTTGCTTGGTTTCCTTTGTGATGAATTTTTGTGTCCAACTTTGTTTTTTCACAGATGGTCCTGGCTTGCAAGTGGCTCCCCTTGAAATCGACATCACTGTATGCCTTTCTGACAGCATCCAATTTGGTGCTGGTGGAAACGAGCTGTTGGTAAGCCAACAGTGTCCATGCACTCCTAAAGTTCACATTTATTGTATTAGCACTTTTGATGGTCTAATTGTCACTCTCCATTTGGCTTAATATTAAAATATAACCAACAATATCACAATACCGTACAATAAAGAGAGCATGTGACAAATCTAAAGGACACAATTCCAAAATTGAGTTGTGGTGATGAAAAGCGTCAAATATCCAATATAATATCTTATGATAAAATAATAGCATAGAAAGCAGCAAACGTGATCTCAAGCTACCAAATGAAAGATAAGTTGAAAAGTATATAAATGTATTTTTTGTCAACTAAGTATAACAATTGTCTTCACATTTAATGTCTTTCACAAAGTTTAAAAAATAATATGCTATTTAATTCAAAATCTTAAGTTATATTTTAAGAACCCTTATCTTTGTATATGCATGTATCTTGGCTTATAATATAAGCAAATATGCATAATATACTTAATTTGTAAACTACTAATTGCAAGAAGATAAAATAATATGGATGTGTGGTTAAATAAAGATGGAGCAATAATTAAGAATAATACATGCTATCAATAAAAGATATAAAATGTTGAATCATTTTTTATATGCTCATAATACACATAATTGTCTTATAATATTAATATCATATATTATTTTTTCTTGTTCTTATATTTGTATTATTTTTATTTTATTTTAAATTTTTTACTTATTTTTTTAAGGTTTTAATTTTTTCATATGATCACTATCCTCACTTAGGATTCCATATCAGATTATTTATCATGGAGCCATCGCTCACATTTTCTAGTATTTGGTAGTCACATCGTGCTGTACTTGTCGTGCTATGGCTCACAATTTAGCTACTACAGACAATAAGGGTGATCGTACCATATACCATTGTACCATTGCAAGCATTGTTTAGAATCCTATATTCATGGTGGAGGGTTTTTTGTTTTTTCGTATCTCATAATTTTGGTACCAACAATACAAAAGTTGATTCTCTCATATCGAACAATCACGAGATGGGGTCATAGAGAAATCATCACAATCTTATTTCATCATTTTCATGTTCTAGATTTATTTAGTCAATCATTCTCTCTTTTTTAAAATTTCTTTTTCTATCATATATTTCTATTTTTTTATTTTATTTTTTAATTGCCATATGTGTGTGCATATAATTATAGTATGTTGTCATATAAATCAGAACATATGTATAGATAAATATATGTTATGTAGTATGCTCATATCAAAGTACATCACAATCCAAAATAATATTTTAAAATAATTTAACAATTTAACTAACTTATATTATAGTTTTAGTTTGTTCATAAGATGACTCTTTTATGTCACTTTTATTGACTTTTCATTTTTTATATTTTCTTTTTTTTATAATTTTCATTACATGCTGTTAGTAATTACTTAAATTTTATTCATAAAGTTTTTGAAATTCTTAAACATTATTTTAAGTTTTTTTATTATTTTTCAAAACCATATATTTTTTATACAATAAGAATTCACGAACATAGTTACAAATTTTTTTAAATCCTTCATTTGCTTTACAGAACCATCACCCATATTACCTAGTATCTTCTACTTATGATGATAGTGTACTTGTCGTATCGTGGCTCATAAATTAGCTACTAATGACAATAAGGTTGATCTTATCATATATCACTATAACATTGCCCATAATTAAGTGCCAACGATTGTAAAGGTGATTCTCTCATATCATATGGAATATTTTTCCTTGTCATATTGTGTGGTTAAGCCTATTGTATGGTATGTGACATAGACTTTCTTAACAACACAACAAAATTCAACCCAGTATTTGGTTACTTCAAAACCATGACTCAAGCAGCTCAATAGAAAATTTAGCAACATTCCAAGGGAGGAAAATCTCAGTCAAAAGTGCATTTGTAATAGTCCTTTTTATGCAATTCAAGATATGAGCTCTTTTATGAAACTCTTTTCCCAGATTGAAGTAGTTTCTACTGTGACTTTCTTAGGTGAAGCTTTGCTTATTGTGGCCCTCTAGACCTAAGCACAAGCTATTATCTTTTTCTTTTCACCAAAGCTCTTCTTTTTTTCTCAGACATCCTCATGCGTAGAGCATAGCTAAAAAGCATTGGGGAGGGTAAGCTTATTTTTTTTATAATAATAAAGAGGATAATATAAAATATTGTTTTAATTTTCTTTCTAAAGATTTATAAAAAAAATTAAAAGACTTCAAACAATCACAAAAAATGTACTGGCAGATATCTCATTTCAAGATTTTCTCAATGGTTTGCCCAAGTTTGAAATCTAGCTATTAGCCAAATTATATTTTTTTTGAGATGTATCAAAATATGTTGATTTCATTGTGGTTGATCTGTACAATTTACATTCTACATTAAATACACAAATGCAAATGTATTTAATAATTAAATAATTTAGGCTATCAAACTAATGCTCTTGTATTTGATGAAATTGCCTTTAAATTATACCTAAATATGCAAACATATTTAATTAAAATGGCTTCAGTACTGCCAAATGAACTTTTCAGGAAGTAGCAGCATATGTAAAAGACTAGTTAGTGCAAATGGCGATATAGTAATAAATACAACAATTTTTCATGAATTACACTTTTGAAAAGATGGAAATATATGTGATTTAAGTGCCTGCATATCTTAGACAAGCATTCAAAGGAAATGAATAGTAATATGGTTCAGATGGATAGATAGATAGTTGGAACTAATGCATTATGGAATTTGCACCCTAGATAATTACTCAAGCATTTTTGTGACATCATGAATCCTTGTCTCTTTACACGATGATTTCCCTTGATATTTGCATACCAGTGGTAATTTATGAACTATTTTTCAGTTGCAATTCTGATATAGAATTTCTAATCACACTAAAAAATGCTTCTAGGTGATCAAAACCTAGGAAGCAAGATTTATTTGTATTTACAGATAGCCTAATGTAAGTTGTTGCTCTTTCATTTTTGCTCTTTCATTCTTGCTCTTCATAGAAACATAAGAATATTTTGATTCCTTTATTTTTTTTTACTACAGCATGAAAGGAGTAGTTACCATCATCTTTCTTAATTTTTTGTTTTTTTTTTTAATTGTGACTTAGTTGATGAATGAAGACCTTCTTCAAGACTTGGTCTTGTACAAAAAGTCGCATGAGAAAGCTGTTTCAATTGTTGTGCACTCCTTGATCACATTATTAAGAGATGTATGTTTTTGAATTTGCTATTTTTTACTGCATGCTTAATGGTGCAATGAAAAAAGAATGACAAATTTGTTATATTTTGGAAAAAAAATTAAATTTTCTTTTTTCATTTCTATAGATATGCTCTTCATTTTTTGTCAAGAAAGATCAAGGTCATCCCATTGATTCAAAAGCCAGACCAAAAGCATTTGGAGAAGTCAGTGTTGCCAATGACATGCCCGGTGTTGAGTTACTTAAACAAGACGATGATATGCTTTTATATAGTTGTTTTGAGGATGAAATGGCTGCTTATGATTCTGAAGCTGAAATGATTCCTCCCCAATTGACAATGATATATGTGCTAGAGTTGCATATGAAGAAGATGAGGATTTTGTAGAAAATGATCGAGAGAGTGACAATGAATTTTCCCTGAAAGGTGACAATCTAGTGGTTTTGATGGTTTGGAAGACGATTCCTACAGGAATGATAGTGATGAAGATGGTTCTGATGATGAGGAATTGGCTAATGTTTGTGACACTGAAGAATTGAATGAAGAAATAGAAGTGCAAGCCATACGTATTGATGGGCAAGATGAAGATGCTGACGATGGGAAAGATTCGTCAAATAGAAAGAAGAGGAAGCTAGGCAATTTTGTTGAATGTCTGAATGCTACTGATGCAAGTCCACGTTATCTTAAAAGACTTGTAGTAATCAAGGCTGCTGAAGTTTCAACTGATGAAGCTGATGCTATTGTTTCTAATGATGACTTCCAACATATCAAAGAACTGAAGGTAGACTTCATCTTTTATCTTCTATATTCAATTTTCTTAGCAGCTCATCAATTATATTGTATTTATTGATAGCATGGCTTCTGCAAAGATTACCTTGTTCATGCAAAAGTTCTTGACCAAGCTTTTAAATTAAAGGCAATCTCCGTTGTTATCAAATAAATAGCATAAGTTATATGCATGGTCTTCATGTCTTGACTAGAAGTTTAACTTGAGAAATCATTTTCAAATGTTTATTAGGCAAATAAAGACGCAAAGAAAGCCTTCTCTCAACATGGTCTATTAAGAAAGGATGAAGGCTATAAAGCAGCAACTTCTGAAATTCCATCTTCTGAGCAGCAAAGTGCAAAACGTTTGAACCCTGTTAAACTTGAGGTAATTCTCTAACATGGTTGCTTTCTATTGGTTTGAATGGCCCTTCTCATTTCACTTCTCAGCATGTATTATTCATGCATATTTCATGGCTTTTAATGGCCTGATGATGTTAATGTTGATCTTGTCTAGAGAAGTGAAACAAGATAGTTAGTCCTACAGGTGTATCAGTCAACTTAGTATTTAGAAGATTAAATACCAATGACATGGTTTTATTGGACACATAATTCTTCATAGGATATAACTTAATTTCAGTTTTATACTTTGACCATGCGTTATTTGAAGTAAAATTAGGCAATAATGAGTAATCTCTAGCACAAGTAATTAGATTAAAATGGAGTTTTATTTCATCCAGCAAAAACATCATAGTTATATTCAATTTAGATATAGTTCATAGGTTCCTTCTTTTAATATCTTATAACATGGTTGCTTTCTTTGATGTTTCTCTCCAGCCATTCTTTGGAAATGATCTCATTGAAATGGCAGGAATAAGAACAATCAGAACCTCTTGGATGTATTCAACTTTATTTTACTTTTAAAAGCAATTTACTAAACTTCATTGGTTAACAAATGATAATCATTTGTTGGGTTTAGGCGCACGTCAGGAGCAAGCTCAACAAGCAGGAGAGAGTTGCTCTCGTTCGAGCAGGCAGAGCGGATAGAGAAAAGTACAAGGCTAAAACTATCGTGAAACAAAAATGGTATGTCATAGTTACATTTGCCATTTTTAATTGTAGGAGCATCAGGTTTTTGTTTGTTTTGTTACGTGATTTTTTTAATTTCAAAGCTTTTTTTTATCTGGGTCGGCTTGAGATAACTTGCTGTTATTGCTTAACCAGACTAGTGGGCTAAGCAACAGGCAGAAGCAGCACTCGAAGGCGATACCATTGGCTACCAAAAGAGCAAGAGCAGCTCGTTCTCATCAAGAGAAAAAAAGTGGCAAAGGCAAGTTGGTAAGTAGTTTAGGGGAAGGAAAGCATAAAAGTGAAGCTCAGGGACTCCAATCGATTTCAGCAATCTGGGATCACATTTTTTGGTAGGACCTATATCTTTACTTAGCTTCCCTTTTATCATTCTAATTAGTTTCCAAATCGTTAAAAATAAATATGTGATATATGAGGGCAATAATTATTAATTAAGATTTTGAGTTAAATAATATTTTCCCTTTAAATAGGTGTAAAGGTTGTGTAAACCAAGGCTGCCTTGAAACAATGTTTTGAATTTCATTTGACTTTTATATTCAACTTTTAGTATTACAATGATGTGGAATTTTTTAAGTTTCGAAGTCTAGAAATTTTTATGTGAATATGAATAAAGACTTAAGTTATAGAATATATGTTAAGGCACTTTTTTAAATCATAACGAAGGATAAAGGATAAAAAAAAATTGGTTCATGATATTTGTTTAGTATTTGAATTTTTAGCTTGTGGTTCATTATGTTTTAGATAAGTAATATAATAACATTATTTTGTATATTTGAGGATTAATTGTGTTAATGAGGTGTTTTTAACAAAAAAATTTCATATTAAAAGTAATATATTTTAAAGGTTAAGAATAAATCTTAGTTGTGATATTATTAGAATGATTATTTGTATTTTGTTAGATTTAAGTTATAAAATAAAAAATATTGAATATATTTTTTTTATTTTTAATGTTTATTTTATTAATGAAAGTTATATTTTTGATAAGCACCAATAATAATCATTCTTAAGTTTTAGGAAGTTATGTAGTCTCTTGAGTTACTTCATGTTGATATTTGTAATAGATGAATATTTTATTTCATATTAAAAATAGATATTATTTATTATTTAGTTATGACCTTATTCATATGAATTTGATATGTTTTGTAGTTCATGAATTAAAGGTATTTTAAAAATATAAGGAATTTGAAGGTCTTATAAAAATTAAAAATTGGTTAAATATAAAAATTATTTGAACTAATAGAGAAGAAAAAATGGTCTAAAGAAATTGGTTTTTTGCACAAAAACATGAAATTCATAAGAAATTGTTTATTAGAAAAGTACCAAAATAAAATAAAATAGTAAAAAAAAGAAGAATAGAACAATTGTTGAGATTACTTATATAGAATGAGAAAAAAATTATAAAATAAATTTTGAACAATTATTACTATTTTTCTTTATATTTATGCTTTGATAACTTTAAATGAATACAACAACATGAATATAAAGAGTAAAAAATATATTTTTTGTTCTTTCATGAAATATAAGATTTTTTGTCATTGATATTATTAATTTATTATCATAAAATATTTCTATGTGATTATATTATTCTTTATGAACAAACATTCGTACATTATCTTTTTCAATAAGTTATATTTCCTTTCTTTCATCTTTCTCAATGAGCAAATGCACAAAAACTATGCTTTGAAAGACAGTTTATTTTGGAGTGTCATTATCTTCAACATTACTATGAGGACAAATTTTTGTAGACCAGTTGAAGGAGAATTTGTGATTTTATTGAAGTTGAATCTGTGCATACATTATTCACACTTGTTCACTAGCCGTCATCAAAGCGGACGATTTCTTAAATATAGTTTAATGATGGACAGTAGCTTTTCGACTGTGTCCAGCGCACTGCCCGTCATGTATCTGCCAATATCCAAACCATTCCCACATGCTTCACAAGTAGTAAAACAAAAGTTAGAATGTCGCCACCCCTATTGTGCATGCTCGCTCGAGTATTCTTCGCTCCTTGCATCAAAAGCTCCAACCGTGCCAATGTGATCACCGGCCACCTTTGTCCTCCCCAAGCAGAAGAATCAGGTGCTCAAGTGCTCGCTCTATCTGAAACAGAGATGGATATGTGATCCATTCTATAGGTTCGGTCACCATCAGCCTGCACGCCTTCCTCTCAACCTCATTATCGTTGTTCACAGTCGACATCAAATCCTCTTCATGTCGTTCAATGAACTATACCATATCATAGCAAACGTGCCAATAAATCCACGGGCTTATTCCTCCAATGGTTGCCATTATCTCTTGTTGCATCAACACCAGATACAACATATAGTCGGACCAGCACTTGCATGCCTGCATCCTACACCAAGTGCTCTTCTATGCTCTTAACCCCTTACACTGTGGTTGTGTTTCATGAGGATGATGCAACGGGTGCAGCTCTAGGGGCTCCTAGTGGTAGCATAGCTGTGTCACAATGTGCCACATAAGAACTTGATGATTGGCTGCAAGCCTTCTCCCAAATTAAGGAATGCAGGGACAACCCATAGTGGGGCATCGACTTGTCGGAGTGCAGTGAGCCCTGTCTTGTATTTAAATTGTCCCCACGATATTTGTGAGCATCTCTGAGCATGTGCACTAACGAGCTCTAGAAGTAGTTGATTGCTTTTACTGACTTCTGTGAATACGATGTTTAGGATGAAAATCCACTAGTCCAGCTCAGGAACAATACCGTTGCCTCCTGAAAATGCTCCAATGGGTCGTCTAAGCTTGGATTCTATTCTGTATGCCCATTTGTTTATCATCCTGTTCTTCGTATTGT
Organism: Vanilla planifolia; assembly: GCA_023846275.1. Taxonomy (NCBI): domain Eukaryota; kingdom Viridiplantae; phylum Streptophyta; class Magnoliopsida; order Asparagales; family Orchidaceae; genus Vanilla; species Vanilla planifolia. The sequence goes on from JAIUJO010000089.1 coordinate 1,105,356, forward strand.
CTTGTGTTACATGTTCCTCTAACTATACTGCTACATTCCTGGAGCAGTTGGTGATCAAGTTGAGTTGCGGCATCTCTGAAGGCCTCCATCTTCTTTCATGCCATAATCTTCTCCTTATTCTAAGAAAGAGCTGGGCAAGACACAAACCCCACTTGCCCAGTTTGTTAAATTCGAAAAGGAAGATCACCGACCAGTAGGAAAGCAAGAACATGAGAGAAGCCATGGTATAAAGACATGGATGCTCCAAGCAGGACAGAAGTGATCGTGACGTCACTAGTGTCAAAGCCATGCTTTGGGGAGAAAACGAACAACAAGAAAGCGAGAACGATACCGGAGGAGCAGATCACCCTGATGATGACGCCAACACGTGAGCAATTAACGATGCCCTTCGTTTACATCTCATCATAGGCATTGCTGACTTCCATGCTTGTCAGGCCCAAAACTTCCTTGACTGTCATCTCCTTCAACATGTCTCGGATTACCTTGTATACGTCCACAAGTGGAATAACATCCACGAAGAAAGGCTTGCAAATTGAGTACATATCGAAAGCTTCTTTTAAAGCATTCAATTCATCTTTTTCATTTTCATCCTACACAAGTGCTACCATTATCCTACGGTTGGAAGAAATCAGGTTTAATTGACTTTGCTTGCTTGAAATTACCACGGAGCTGTAGAAACCGTCAGTGCTAGCTCTGTAGAACAAGTAAGACCACTCTGCGTAATTAACGATGACGACAAAGAATATGAGCAGTGTGAGAGGGAGCAGGAGGTAACCTGGAAGAGACCTGAACATAACATAGAAGGCAATGATGAGCTCGTAGGCAAGGGCAAGTAGGTGTAGAGCCTACAGCTCATTGTCCTCCATGGAATAGGCGGTGATGGTGTCTAGGCCACCAAGGTGAGGCAGATGGAAAGGTGCCCAGAATGCGAGGATGGCATTGTAGCTATTGTCATCCATGCTGTGACTTAGGCTTCCAAGAACGAAGTCGGCAACCCTGTTGGCCAAAAGATAGTTGCTCCAAACAGCCATTCTTATCCATGCTCTCAATGTTGAGGTGTTTCTCAAACATCCAAGGAAGATGAGCACAATTTGTATCGCGAGGCTTACCATTATCAAAATACGTGCATCCCACTCGCTCCAGAGTTTCTTATATTTTCCCAGAATATCCATTAATTTTGTATCTTTTGTGAGATCAACTGATTGCAGAACGTAAAAATAATTTCGTTTTCTCCATTCATTTCGATCTCCCTTCTCCATTTTCCAGCAGGTGAGTGTGAATATATATTTAACGGGGAACCCAAGCAAGTTTGGTGAAGCAGCCAAAACATGATCAACTTTCTCGTGTCAAAACAACACGAAATATATGTTGTTTAGGGGACACCTCTGATTAATAATTGACATGCAAAGGTTAAATAAATTCCTTGCTTGTGTGGGAGACCGCTAGATAGTTAACATCCTTTCCTTGATTCCTTTCAATCTTTCTTACAGTCATTCTAAAAAACTTACATCATCGATGACTCAAACCTTAGCAACTCTCCTCTATGGCACAACTTTTCTTTCAAGTTTTCTTATATGAAAAAGCTCACTGGATTGGGCCTACTGTAGTCATTTATAAGCTGAGACAACAAGGTCATGATGATCTCAACTCATCAAAGCTCACTATTGAATTAAGCTTAGGAAGTGAGGGTAGTTAAAATCATTTTTTATCCTACCCATACCATGACTATTGAGAATTTGAAAATCTTATTCCCCATGAGTTTCAACATGACATTTTTATAAAATAGCTAAATATTCTATTAATTACAAATTATCATCTTATTTAATATTCTTCTATATTGATATGTAGAAATTACAAAACATATTGCCATTAAGGTTGTATAGGCAAATATTATTCATTTGTATTAGAGTATAGTATACATGATTTGTGCATGCCATACAAGTTGCTCAACATACTGTACGTTAGGTTCTAAAAGTGAAGGAATCAACAATAATATTGGATTAGCCACAGAGTGGTTTTACATAAAACATATAATGCAATGAATTTAATGTATGGTATGCTATGAAAACATTTTACTAAATGTATAATACATTAAGTATAAAATATGGCATGCTAATACTATAGTTGAGGGAAAATAAAGATGATAATTTGAGTGAAATAACTCATAATTTGAAAAAGATGTTTTCGTCCTAAATTCAATTAGTAGAACTTGTAATTATGATATATGCACAATATTAAATTAATATATAAAATGTTTCATAATTAAGATATTTTTGCATATTATTTATTATTATTTTACTCTTAAATAGAATAAGATTTTTCCAAGTGGTTGATTATTATTATATTAGTATATCATTTTATATTTTAATAATATTTATATTTCATGATATGCATGATAATATATATACTTTCATAAAATAATACATACAAAAATAGAATTTTTTTATTATAATATCTTAAAATTTTGCTCTATATAATATATTACAAATCTTCAGATTTGATTGATATAATTGTAATTATGAGAATTTAAATAACAATAATTTTTTTTAAAAATAATAAATTTACTAATTAAAAGAAAATAATAATAATTTTATTTTGAGAAATGTGACACATTTTTAAATGAAAAAAAAAATTATTAAAGCATATAATTAAAAAAGAACTTTCTTTGAAGAATATAATTGTAGTGTGCTAATAATGTTTTATCACCTACATAATTAATTACAATTTTTTGGATACTACATATATGTATTATGAATATTTAAATGTCAAATAATACTTTTTAATTTCAGCCAATTATCTTTAAGAAGATTAGTGTTAAATAAGTTATTGCTAAAAGTTTTAGGTAGTTTAGAGACGTAGCTATGAAAGAAAAATAGAGTGCGAGAAGGAGAAAAAGGGAAAATAAAGCGAAGAGGGAAGAAGAAAGTCTCAATTCAAGAGGACAACAAGAAAGAGAAGAAAGAATTGTGTTGGTCATAAGGGCAACAGCAAGGAAGATAGAAAGGAGAATAAAGAAGGGGAAGAACATACTAGAAAGCTACTACAATGAGTGAAAATGGGGCAAAAAAGTTGAAATTATATATTTTATAGAATTTATTCATTTTTATAAAGGAATTAGAGGTTTTATTTTATTGTACAAGAATGCTATGATAGTTAATTATGGGGGTTTAGAGTTGTCTTATAGTAAAATATAGTTGAATTTAAGCCTTATGGTTTTGTCTGGAGGTGAGTCTACTATATGACTAGACTCAATATACAATATGCTTATCAATAATTTTTTTAGGGAGTTAATAAACATATCATTCAATTAAGAGAATATATAATACAATTAGAGTTAAGTTGGTTCAAGAAGGAAGCTTATTGTGTGGTCAAACAATGCCGTCATATCATAGTTGGAGTGATCATATTGTACCATGGGATTCGCATAAAATATGATTAGATAAAGGTCAAAGAGTAATATGGGCTTCTGATAGCCATATATAGGGAGTTGAAGGAATCATACTGTTTGATGGAGAGGCCATATAATACAATAAGTGAAGAATTAACAACAATGATTTAGTGAGATGCCAATTATACAACACGATAGGGGAATCATATAGTTGATGTTTTTGTAGTAGAGAAAGTAGAGAGAATGCTTTGGGTCATATAATATTAAAGAATTTTAGATATTTTCATTATTAAAGATCATATAATAACTCATGTGCATTCATCTATGAGTTTGTAGAAAAACTAAAAGAAAAGAAAAGTAGATTAAGAACCTTCACCTTGAATTTAGGTAGAAATATTTGATAATGGTAATATAAAAATAATATTAAATTAATAAATAATTTATTCTTAAATTAAGATATCTTATATGCCATTTTATATTGTGTATTTTGATATATGACATAGTTATCTTGATAAGAAGTATTTGTATTACATTGGCTCTTATTTTTTAAATTTTTGTGGATCTTTTAAATGTTTATTTTATGATAAGGTACATATATTAATTCATATAGATAGCATGAGAACTAGTGTATAATAGAAATATAATATATACCTTTTATTTTAAATTATGGCATGATATTAAATTTAATTTTAGATTAACTAAAATTAAATAAATAATAATATTGAGTTTTCTATTACACCCTTGTGTTTGATGAGTCAAGCATAAATGTTTATATCTCATATGAGCTTGCTTTAAGTGAAATTGTTAATATTCAATGATGTCAAGCTATGAACTTTAAATGTTTAAAATAGTTGTCTTCAAGACTCTTAGAGTGAAGGCAATCTTCAAGGAAATTGAAGCCATGCACCAAAACCTTTAACTTCAATATCTTTCTATTTTTCTTGAATTTGATGTCCAAATTTTTAGATTGTGGCAAACTAGTAGTATTAATATTTGAAAATATTATAAGCTGAATAATTTTTAAATTTTGATTTTTGGGACAAGAATTATTGATGAAAAGTATAGACATCGGTATTTGATTTTTTAAAATTATTTAAGAATAATTTTTCATGAATTTCTCTTAATACACATTTAGGACACTTTTAATATTATCATAATATATAATTATTTTTGTATACTTATATTCAAAATTTTGACACACAAATTCTCACAAGACACTATAAAACTATTTTAGTCTCGAGAATTTTCACTGTAGCGTTGGACGAGTTGACCCGACCCGACGGTTGATTCGTCCAGGCTTTAAGGATTTAAAAAAATGAATTAAAAATTTTTTGATAGACCCGAAAGGGGCGAACGAAGTGCAAAGACCGCAGACAGAGCTGTTGAACGGAATAAGTGAGAAGTCATCCCGCAGCTGCTCAACTAAACAAGTGCGAACTCAGCCCGGAGAGAAAGCTAACCAGTGCAAGCACGAAATCAAGCCAACCAAGACCAAATGATGAAATCTGGGTAGAGGAAGGGGGAGCCAACCCACAACGGTTTGAGAGACTTTTGAACCGAAAGTGTTATAGAGTGTAATGGCAAAGACATTTGGACGATGTGAGACTAAACTTCCATTCAATTGTCAAAGAAGGCATAAGGGCAGGCGCGATCTGACGGCTTAGATTAATCAAGGTAAATTACTGCATCATAATAGAGTAAAATGCCAAGCAGGAGATTCGACACCGAGCCAGATCTACAAGAGGATACGAAACCACTACAGTAAGTTTCTACTTTAGTTGATTTCTGGAAAAATTATTTTAATACATGTAGGACAACCAATGTGCCATCCAATAGCCCACATCAAGACCACCTAGATCCAACACCTAGGATTGATATCAAATGGAAAATTTGAGATTCATTAAAAAACATTCATTTTAGGCACCAAATCGAACTGTGACTGCTTTGTGTTCGTTACCCAAATGATTAGTTCAGTTTAGAACAGTTTGGAGTGGATTTAGAGCTTAAATTAGGCTCTATAAATAGGAAATAATGAAGAACTCGTAGAGGTTACCATTGCTAAGATTTCAAAGCTTTCAAATCAAAATATCAAGACATTCTAAGTGCATATAGTGCATCCAAAGCCACAAAGCAAAAGCTGCAAGATGTAACCCAAAATTGGAGGTTTTTGCCTCAACTATTTTTCAATCTCTATTCCTCCCTCTTTTTAGTGTTGTGTGTGCCTCGTATTTCTCTTAAAATTGTCTTAAGTTTTGCCGATTTTTTGTATTTCATTCTTTGGGGTAAGGGCATCCCGACAATTTTGCAAAAGCCTCGGGTTTGAGTTGAGCCCTTAAAAACTCAAGTATGTTCGGGACTAGTTGAAGGTAAAACCCCAAGTAGGTTTGAGGTGAACTGTACGAAAAACCTCGCTTGTAATTTGGTAATTTTAGTGTTCTTTTCTCAACACTGGTTGGGGGTGGATATAGGCTAGATTTTCTGTCGAACCACCTTAAAAATCATTTTTGTACTATTTTTTCTTATTCATGCTTAAATGATTTAAGTTTTATTTGGAACCGAAAATCGAATGATAATTTTATTTACCATAATTCAGCCCCCCCACACTTGTGGGATTGTCTTAAGTACAAAGAACTTCAATTGGTATCAGAGAGAGGAATCCCAAATAACGTGAGTAACATCACGTGGGAGAATCACTTGTGCTAAGTGAAGGCTTTCTCACATTCTTTGTGGTTTTGTGATTTTTGGTTTTATGGCTTCCTCTTTGGTTGATATGGGTGCATCCATACGTGAAGGTTTTTCTTCAATTCGACCTCCCTTGTTTAAAGAAGAATTTTACTTATATTGGAAAAACCATTTTAGAATTTTTATTCAATCTATTGATTTGGAATTATGGGAAGATATGATTAAGCCTGGTGAACTTCCTAGAAATTCTTTTACTAATGAAGTCAAGCCCTTTAGTGAGCTTAATGTTGAGCATAAAACATTGGCTCAATTGAATGGTAGGGCCTTGAACTATCTTCATAGTGGAATTTCTCCTAGTGAATTTACACAAATTATAAATTTGCATATGACATTTTAGGTGTGAAAAAAACTCGAAGTAACTTATGGGGTCACCTTACAAGTGAAATAGATGAAGATGAACACCCTCACCCATGACTATGAGCTTTTTAGAATGAATCCTTATGGGAGTATTAAAAGTATGTTTTTAAAATTTAATGACGTAACAAATGGCTTGTTAAATCTTGAAATGCCAAAGGGCATTCTCAAATGGTGACCTAGTAAGGAAAATTTTGAGAATCCTTCCAAAGGAATATGATCCCCTTGCAATGGCTATTAAAGCTGTAAAAGATGTCAACAAACTTTCACTGGATGAACTCTTTGGGGAACTTCTTACTATCGAAATAGAGATAACTACGAGACTTATGAAAGAGGCTTCTACAAGCAAGTTAAAGCATGAAAGGAAGAAGGAAGAACCCATGGCCTTCAAAGCCACCAAATGTGATTCGGATTCCACTTCTACCTCTTCCATGGTTTTGGAGGATGAGGTAAGTTTTCATGTTAATGGTTTAGAAAAAAATTTTAGAAAAAGTTTTCTTAATAGGAAATTGAAGAAGATGGGTAACATGGAGAGGAAGAGGTCACCAACTTGTTTTTAGTGTCGTCAAACCGGTCATATTATACCGGAATGTCCAAAATTCAAGGACAAGCATATGATAGAGGAAAAGAATAAGAAGAAGAAGAAGAAGAACTTGAAGAAGAAGAAATCTTTCCAAGCTACATGGAGTGCTTTCGAAGATTCAGATGTTTCAAGCTCAAGTAGAGGAGATGAAGGGATGATTTGTTTTATGACAAACGAGGCATCTTCAATATCTTCAAGTGAAGAAGAAGAAGAAAATGAGATAAGCACATGGACAAGAAATATTTTAGAAAGTAATTATATTAAAATTATAAATGCATTGACTTCTTTAATGAGTGCTCATAAAAAACTGAAAAAGGCTTACAAAGAAAAGGTTGAATTACTTGATTTTGTTATAAAAGAAGATGAAAAGAAAAGAATAGAAAATCAACATATATGTGATGAAATGGCTTCCCTTATCACTGAGAATACTTCTTTAAAGCATGATATTTTACTTTTTAAAGAAAAATATAATTTTTTTTAGTATGTTAGAGTTAGAAAAACTTCACATACTTCTTATGCTTCACATGCTTATTGTTCTTCACATGTCTTCAATTTTGAAAAACCTAAATACATAAACATGCTTAGGCCATCAAATGTTGTTTTTTTTTTATTATTATAAACTTGAAGATATTATGAAAGATTGCTTTTTTAGAAGAAATATATATTCACAAAAAACATTTAGATGGATTGTTGAGAATTAGAACATGCAAGCTCCATTTAGTGCTCAACCTAAGTTTTCTTGGGTTACTAAGAGTAGAACTTAGAAGACTAGAAGAAAATGTCTCCAAAATATTTGGAGACATTCTAGGATAGATCTAGGACATTTATAAAACTTAAATTGATGATTTAATTTAGTTGTATAAATCTAATTTAGATTTTACACCTTATATACTTCAAAACAAAGAAGAAAATAAAAATCCACAACTTGGGTATTCATCTATTAGAAAAGCATATATAATCTTTAATCTAGAATCTCATAGGATAGAGGAAAGAATATATGTTGTTGTTGATGAGTCTATCCAACTAGTTAGTGAGAAGTATTTAAAAGATGAAATAAAATTAGTAAAAAACTTAGATTTGAAAAAGAATGAAGAAAAATTAGAAAATCTTGAAGTAGAAAAAGGAAAAAAAATAAGTTACATAGAGAATGGAAATTCTCAACCTCACATCCAAAGGATTTGTCATTAGGAGATGATTTACTAATTGTTTAGATTTATATTGATGATATTGTTTTTGGTAGTACGAAAAAAAGAAATGTAGAGAATTTGAAAATCTTATGACTAAAGAATTTGAAATGAGCATGATAGATGAGCTAAATTTTTTTTTCTTAGGATTTCAAATAAGACAAGAAATTCAAGACTATGGTTTAGAAGTCAATCATGTACCTATTAGAATTGATAATGCTAGTACATTAGCATTAGCCAAGACTCAAGTTCATCATTCTTGGAGTAAGCACATAGATATTAGATATCACTTTATTAGAGACTAAGTAGCCAAAAGAATAGTAAAATTAGAGTATGTTCCCATTAAGCTTGAATTGGTTGACATTTTTATCAAACCCTTACCATCAGAGCAATTTCAAACAAAGAGGGAACAATTAGGAATTTTTTACATTACTTAAGGTTCACTCCCTTTTGATGGTGTCAAAGGGGGAGAATAGTTAGGAGTTAGGGAGAGCAACAAGATAAGGGGAACATCTTAATTCTTAATTTCCTCCTTAAAAATTGATTTCTATTTTCTTTTTCACATTTTTTTATTTAAAGCATTTATGTCTTGTCATTATCAAAAGGGGGAGATTGTTACACCCTTATGTTCTATGAGTTAAGCATAAATGTTTATATCTCATATAGGCTTGCTTTAAGTGAAATTTTTAATATTTAATTGAGTCAAGCCATGAACGTTCAATGTCTAAAATAGTGGTTCTCAAGTCTCATGGAGTGATGATAGGCTTCAAGGAAATTGAAGGCATGCACCAAAATCTTTATACGTGAATATCTCTTTATTTTTCTTAAATTTGATTTTTCCAAATTTTGGGATGATGTGGCACACTAGTAGTACTAATATTTGAAAATGTTATAAGTTTAATAAATTTTGAATTTTGATTTTTGGGCCAAGCACTATTGATGAAAAGTATAAACATCAGTATTTGATTTTTTAAAATTATTTAAGAATAATTTTTCATGAATTTCTTTTTATAGTCATTTAGGACACTTGTAATATTATCATAATATAAAATTATTTTGGTATACTTATACTCAAAATTTTGGCACAAAAATTCTCACAATACACTATAAAACCACTTTAGTCTCGAGAATTTTCAATGTAGCGTTGGGCGGGTTGACCCGACCCGACGGTTGGTCCGCCCAGGCTTTAAGTATTTAAAAAATAAAATAATTTAAAAAATTATTTGATAGACCTGAAAGGGTAGAGCGAAGACAAAAGGTTGCAGGAAGAGCTGTTGAATGGAACAAGTGAGGAATCAGCCTATAGCTGCTAAACGGAACAAGTGCGAACTCAGCCCACAGAGAAAGCTAACCAGAGCAAGCGTGAAATCAAGCCAACCAGGACCAAGTGATGAAATTTTGATCTAGGGAGTGGGAGCCAACCCCAAACTGCTCGAGAGACAAATGAATCGAAAGTGTTATAGAGAGCCATGACAAATACATTTGGACAATGTGAGACTAAACTTCCATTCTATTGTCAAAGGAAGTAGAAGGACAGGCACGATCAGACGGCTTAGATTAATCCAGGTAAATTGTTGCATGATAAAAGAGTAAAAAGCCAAGTAGGAGATTCGAAACCAAGCCAGATCTGTAAGAGGATGCAAAACCACTCCAATAAGTTTCTAATTTAGTTGATTTTTTGACAAATTATTTTAATATATGCAGGACAACCAATGCGCTATCCAATAGCACAGATCAAGGCCACCTAGATCCAATAGTCAGGATTGATATCAAACAGTAAATTTGTGATTCAATAAAAAACATCCATTTCAGGCTCCAAATCGAACTGTGTTTGCTTTGTGTTAGTTACCCAAACGACTAGTTGAGTTTAGAATCATTTAGAGTGGATTTAGAGCTTAAATTAATCTTTATAAATAGGAAATGATGAAGAACTCCTAGAGATTACCATTGCTAAGATTTCAAAGCTTTCAAATCACAATATTGAGCAATTCTAAGTGCATACGGTGCTTCCAATGTTACAAAGTGATAGCTGCAAGAAGGAACCCGAAATTGGAGGTTTTTGCTTCAACTATTTTTCAATCTTTATTCCTCCCTCTTTTTGGTATTGTGTGTGCCTCATATTTCTTTTAAAATTGTCTTAAGTTTAGCCAATTTTTTGTATTTCTTTCTTTGGGGTAAGGGCATCATTGCAATTGTGCAAAAGCCTGGGGTTTGAGTTGAGCACATAAAAACTTAAGTGGGTTTGGATTAGCCATAGGTAAAATCCCAAGTAGGTTTGAGGTGAACCGTATGAAAAATCGTGCTTGTAATTCCCAACACTGGTTGGAGGTGGATGTAGGCACGATTTTGTGTTGTGTACTATTCTTTCTTATCTTTCTTAAAAATTTAAGGTTTAATTGAAACCGAAAATCGAAAGAAAATTTTATTTACCATAATTCACCACCTTCTTGTGGGGTTGTCTTAAGCACAAAGAACTTGAATTGGTATTAGAGAGAGCAATCCCAAATTATGTGAGTAACATCATGTGGGAGATCCACTTGTGCTAAGTGAAGGCTTTCTTACATTCTTTCTGGTTACGTGATTTTTTTTATGGCTTCCTCTTTGGTTGATATGGGTGCAACTTGTTTGAAGGTTTGTCTTCAATTTGGCCTCCCTTGTTTAAAGGAGAATTTTAATTATTTTGGCAAAATTATTTTAGAATTTTTATTCAATTTATTGATTTAGAATTATGAGAAGTTATAAATAAGCCTTGTGAACTTCCTAGAAATTCTTTTACTAATGAAGTCAAGCCCTTTAGTGAGCTTAATGTTGAGCGTAAAACATTGCCTTGATTGAATGCTAGGGCCTTGAATTATCTTTATTGTAGAATTTCTCCTAGTGAATTTACACAAATTATAAATTTGCATTCGACATTTAAGGTGTGGAAAAACTTGAAGTAACTTGTGAGGGCACCTCACAAGTGAAAGAGACGAAGATCAACATCCTCACCCATGACTATGAGCTTTTTAGAATGAATCCTAATGGGAGTATTAAAAGTATGTTTTTAAGATTTAATGACATAACAAATGGCTTGATAAACCTTGGAATGCTAAAGGGTATTCTCAAATATTGACTTTTTAAGGAAAATTTTGAGAATCCTTTCAAAGGAATTTGATCCCCTTGCAACTGCTACTAAAGAGGCTAAAGATGTCAACAAACTTTCATTGGATGAATTCCTTGGCAAACTTCTCACTACTGAAATAGAGATGACTAGGAGACTTACAGAAGCGGCTTCTATGAGCAAGTTAAAGCATGAAAGGAAGAAGGAAGAACCCATAGCCTTCAAAGCCACCTAATGTGATTCGGATTCCACTTCTACCTCTTCCACGGATTTGGAGGATGAGGTAATTTTTCATGTTAATGGTTTAGCAAAACATTTGGAAAAAAGTTTTCTTAATTGGAAATGGAAGAAGATGAGCAACAAGGAGAGGAAGAGGCCACCAACTTGCTTTGACTGTGGTCAAACCGGTCATATTAAACCAGATTGTACAAAACTAAAGGACAAGCATATGAAAGACGAAAGGAAGAAGAAGAAGAAGAACTTGAAGAAAAAAAAGCTTTCCAAGCTACATGGAGTGCTTCCAAAGATTTAGATGTTTCAAGCTCAAGTAGAGGAGAAGAAGGGATGATTTGTTTATGGCAAATGAGGCATCTTCAATATCTTCAAGTGAAGAAGAAGAAGAAAATGAGATAAGCTCTTGGACAAGAGATATTTTAGATAGTAATTATATTGAAATCATGAATGCATTGACTTCTTTAATGAGTGCTCTTAAAAAATTGAAAAAGGCTTATAAAGAAAAAGTTGATTAATTTATTTTGTTATAAAAGAAGATGAAAAAAATAGAAAATCAACATATATATGACAAAAAGGCTTCCCTTATCATTGAGAATACTTCTTTAAAGCATTATATTTTTCTTTTAAAGAAAAAATACAATTATTTTAGCCTACTAGAGGAAGAAAAACATCATATACTTCTTATGCTTCACATGATTATTGTTCTTCAATTGTCTTCAATTTTGAGAAACCTAAAAAAATAAGCATGCCTAGGCCATCAAATATTGTTTGTTTTATAGTTGTAAACCTGGACATACTATGAAAGATTGCTATTTTACAAGAAATATATATTCATAAAAACAAAATTTTAGATGGATTGTTAAGAATGAGAACATGAAAGCTCCATTTAGTGCTCAACCCAAGCTTTCATCGGTTCCTAAAAGTCGAACTTATAAGACTAGAAGAAAATGTCTCCAAAATATTTAGAGACATTCTAGGTTAGGTCTAAGACATTTATAAAACTTAAACTAATGATTTAATTTAATGGTATGTTTCTAATTTAGATTTTACACTTTATACAGTCAAAACAAAGAAGAAAATAAAAATCTACATCTTGGGTATTCATCTATTAGAAAAGCATATAAAATCTTTAATCTTGAATCTCATAAGTAGAGGAAACAATATATGTTGTGTTTGATGAGTCTATCCAACTAGTTAGTGAGAAGTATTTAGAAGATGAAATAAAATTGGTAAAGAACTTTGATTTGAATAAGAATGAAGAAAAATTAGAAAATCTTCAAGTAGAAAAAGAAAAAAACAAGTTAAATAGAGGATGGAAATTTTAAACCTCACATCCGAAGGATTTAATCATTAGGAGATGATTTACTAATTGTTTAGATTTATGTTGATGATATTGTTTTTGGTACTACAAAAAAAAAAGAAATGTAGAGAATTTGGAGATCTTATGACAAAAGAATTTGAAATGAGCATGATGGGTGGGCTAAATTTATTTTTCTTAGTATTTCAAATAAGATAACAACATCAAGACTATGGTTTAGAAGTCACACATATATCTATTAGAATTGATAACAGTAATACATTAGCAATAGCCAAGAATCAACTTCAACATTCTAGGACTAAGCACATAGATGTTAGATATCACTTTATTAGAGACCAAGTGGCTAAAAGATTAGTAAAATTAGAGTATGTTCCCAATAAGCTTGAATTGGTTGACATTTTTACCAGACCCTTAGCATCAGAGTAATTTCGAACAAAGAGGGAACAATTAGGAATTTTAGACATTGCATAAGGTTTACACCCTTTTAATCGTGTCAAAGGGGGAGAATAGTTAGGAGTTAAGGGGAGCATCAAGATAGGGGGAGCATGTTAATTCTTAATTTCCTCCTTAAAATTTTATTTCTATTTTCTTTCACACATTTTTGCATTTAAAACATTTATGTCATGCCATCATCAAAAGGGGAGAATGTTACATCCTTAGGTTTGATGAGTCAAGCATAAATGTTTATATCTCATATGGGCTTGCTTTAAGTGAAATTGTTAATATTCAATTAAGTCAAGCCATGAACTTTAAATGTCTAAAATAGTGGTCTTCAAGACTCTTGAAGTGATGGCAAGCTTCAAGGAAATTGAAGACATGCACTAAAATGTTTATTCTTGAATAACTCTTTATTTTTCTTTAATTTGATATGTCCAAATTTTTAGATGATGTGGCACACCAGTAGTATTAATATTTGAAAATATTATAAGTTTAATAATTTTATAATTTTTATTTTTGGGCCAAGCATTATTGATGAAAAGTATAGATGTCGGTATTTGATTTTTTAAAATTATTTAGAAATAATTTTTCATGAATTTCTTTTAATAGTCGTTTAGGACACTTGTAATTCTATCATAATATAAAATTATTTTGGTATAATTATATTCAAAATTTTGGCACACAAATTCTCACAAGACATTATAAAACCACTTTAGTCTTGGGAATTTTCACTGTAGCATTTGGCGAGAAGACCAGACTCGATGGCTGGTCTTTCCAGGCTTTAAGGATTTAAAAAGTAAAATAAAGTAAAAATTGTTTGATAGACCCGAAAGGGGCGAGCAAAGCCCAAAGAACGTAGGAAGAGCTGCGGACCGAAACAAATGAAAAATCAGCCCACAGTTGCTGAACAGAACAAGTGCGAACACAGCCCGCAGGAAAGTTGACCAGAGCTAGCACGAAATCAAGCCCAACAGGACCAAGTGATGAAATCTTTGTTGAGAAAGGGAGGAGCTAACCCCAAAAAGCTCGAGAGACAAAAGAATTGAAAGTGTTATAGAGAGCAATGGCAAAGACATTTGGACGATGTGGGACTAAACTTCCATTCGATTGTCAAAGAAGGAGAAAGGACAGGCGCGATCAGAGCCAACCCCAAACGGCTTGAGAGACTAATGAACCAAAAGAGCTATAAAAAGCAATAGCGAAGACATTTGGATGATGTGGAACTAAACTTCCATTCGATTGTCAAAGAAGGCGGAGGGGATGGAATGATCGAACAGCTTATGTTAATCAAGTTAAATTATCAT